>VZTA01004839.1:798014-939208 GCA_013398855.1 Mohoua ochrocephala
GTGCGTGCGTGTGCGTCTGAGAGACGAATGCTGGGTTAGCGAGTGTCCGTGGGCCCGCCGAGAAATCGGCTGTGCCATTTGTGCTGCCCTTTGAGAATGAACGAGAGGACAGGGGCCGTGCAGGTGGCACCCTGGCTGTTGTGCCAGTCGATGCATCTCTTCATTGGCGGGCAGGGTATCCAGCCGCCTTTCCCCAGATTTAGCCAGAGGTGTTTCTGTGTTGAGGTGCTCTGGCTTAGATATAGGCAAAGATGAGCTTACTGGGGTGAGCAAAGCGTTAAAGCTTTTCCACCTTGTATTAGGGGTGTATGTATGTAAGTACTCGGGGCTGGAGATGGCGTCCTAGGCGTTGTTACCCATACAGATACTCCAGGAGCTCAGGAAGCTTTGGCCACGATCTCAGCTGCTTCGTGTTTTGTCAGTACGTGAATAGAAAAATCCCAAACTGGCACAGGACAAGCTTTCACGACGTTACCCTTTGGGCAAAGCTGCTTATTTTCTTTTTGAACTGCGGATGGGCATGGAAAATGGATCAAAGGATATGAGTCTGATGCGTAGCTCATTAAACCATCAAGAAAATACGGCTTTGTTATTTAAGTGGTGACTTGGAACTATTTATAAGAAGATCTTTACAGCCAAAATTCTGTCTATAAGGCTGATTTTAAAGAGTGAATTTGGTGCTTGCAGAAAGGATAAAGGTGACAACAGAAGGGGCAAAGTTTTGTTTATTTATTTACTTTATGAACAACTGCAATAGATGATTCTTCCTCCTGCCTGTGTCCGGGAGGCTACTCGTGTCTTACAATGGGAGCTGTTTCACTATGACAGCCAATTCTCTACCTTTCTGCCTCAAATGTCAATGGTCCCCTTTGAACTTTATAAGTGTAAAAGGAGTGTGGAAAGAGCTATCCACCGTTACAAAATTTATAAGCGGTTTCAAAATGGAACCTAAATTTGGAATCTTTAAAAGATTCAGACTCAATCCCTGTGGTCTTTGCTCTGCTGCAGCTGTTGAGTGCCGGAATGGCCCATTAGGTCTTCTGTAAATAGAAACTATGAAATAAGGCTAGTACATTTGTACAGTCTTTCTGTCATGTCAAAGTTAAATATCTTTTACTTTGACCCTTTACTCCTGTCTTCTTTTCTTTTTTAAATTCCTCATAGCATTGAGCAGGTAGAAAGGAGCACAGATGACTTCTTGTTCTCCCTCCCGCCCTTCAAGTTTTAGTTATGGATTAATCTGCACTGTGGTCTCACTGGGATAAAGTGTGATTGTTTTCCCTTTGAATTCTGGTTTATATTGAGATCGTACAGGGGCTAGAAACATTTGATTTGTACGCACAGATGTCACATGGTTCCCATTTAAAAGTTGCTTCGTGAATTTGAGTGCTTCACGATTGAAGAGAGATTGTTAGGGGAATTCTCTGGAAAAGATCTAGAGTTATTAATAGGAGTGGAGGCTATTAAAATTTGATCAGTCAAGTCATGATGACTTAATTCTTCTGACTTCCACAGATAACAGTATTTCCAGGTCATGT
The DNA here is from genome assembly GCA_013398855.1 of Mohoua ochrocephala. Classification (NCBI taxonomy): domain Eukaryota; kingdom Metazoa; phylum Chordata; class Aves; order Passeriformes; family Acanthizidae; genus Mohoua; species Mohoua ochrocephala. The sequence continues at coordinate 799,553 of VZTA01004839.1, forward strand.
GTCATAGCAGTAAATTTAACTGAACCCTGGGTTTCTTAAAAGTCGTGTAATGACTGAGGCAGCTGTGAAGGAGTTGTTGTTTTGCAGCAGCCATTGGCTGCTGAGACATGAAGTGGGACAAGCGTAGCTTGCATGAAATTACATAAAGTTCTCCTGAGCATATGCTCTGTAATTCGGTTACTTGCAGAGTCAAACACTGAATTTTGTTTCTTTGTTAAGAGAAGTACTGTAATTAAACGATACTTAAAAACAACTAGATGTATAATCACAAGTACAAGAATTTTCCAGTATTGCTGTCTATCTTTGCTGTCCCTGGATTTTGGTAATACCTCCATATTTATCTGAACAGGTGGTCAGTCATTCTTCAGCCGAAAGGACTCCATCCGAACCATCTACACATCTCTGCATAATGAGCTGAAGAAGGTGGTGGCGACGGGTCACAATGCACTAGGAGGAACAGCTCCTCACTTGGAAGAGCTGCTTTCTCACCTGTCTGAACAGCTCTGTTTTTTTGTTCAGGCTCGGATGGAAATTGCTGACTTCTATGAAAAAATGTACACGCTCAGCACCCAAAAGTTCATTAACTCTGAGGAACTGGTAAACATTTTGGAATCCATCTTAAAGAAATACAGTTCAAGGTCAGTGCTTCTTTGCTGGCAGTATGTACTCAGACACGTGATCTGTAATACCTGATGTTGAAGTTCAAAGCAAACCTAAAGACTTTGCTGTCCTTTGACTGCTGAACAGCACAGTCCCTTCACAAATTCATGTGTGAAGTCTGTGTTGGCCAGCAGCATCAGATGCATGAAGTTTCTTCAAAAGAAGAAAAATGACAAAGGGCGTCTGCTCATGGTGTACCAGGAGCCTTCCTCCCTATGCCTCAATTAATGCTCGGCATGTTCATTTTCAGGAGAGAGGAAGAGTGATTTTCTTTTTGTAAGGTGCAAGGCTTCTTGCACTTTTTCTTTGGCAGGGGAGCAGAAACAAGCCTTAATTTCATGTGGACTTCAGTGAAAGTGATAAAAATAAAGCAAATACTTGTGTGACAGTTTTACATTTTAGGCTAGAATATATGTCTGCTTAGACCTAAAAGCTACGCCACAACTATCTGGCCTGCCTGGGAGGGCTTTATGGTGCTCTGTTACCACTTCTCTCGAGAGGTCTTGGAGCCGGTGGGAGGAGCACCTCTGAGCCTTTGGTCCCTGCCAATATGGTTTCTTGAAGTTAAGATTTAATAGTTCCTGTTACAAAAACCCTGGGATGTTTCTAAATGAGGGCAGGACGGGTATTTCACATCTAACTTATATGCCTTGAAAGCGATGGCAGTTTCAAAGAGAATTTCTGAATGCTTGTCAACACGCTCAAATTCTACCTCTTCATTTTAAACCAAAAAAGGCAGCCATTGGAGGAAGTTAACTGTCAGATGTGGTTGACTTTTGTAAAATCTTTGTTAGTGAAATAGTGTCTAAGAAGACTTTTGGGGAGAATATTCAGAGGTCTTACTTTTTTCAGTTATGATTTTTTTAAAGTGTTCACCTAGGAAAAATCAAAATAATTCAGTGCTGCTTTCTCATATTCCAAATTGAAGCACTGCAGCTTATTCCCTTATTTTTTTAGGGATAACTTTGGCAAATTGCCACATAGTTTTGCAACTTGAAAATCAAAACTAGTCTATGTGATCTTATTAGCAATTTTTCGCATTTCTTGGCTTGTGACCACTTAAAATATCAGGGCTGTTAGTCTAATAAAAACCTGAAACTTAGATATATTTTCCTTGGTGTGATAAACATTAAGGAGTAAAGGGAAGTAAGTTTAGGGGTTTGGGTGTTTTTATTGTTGGCGTTTTCTTGTTGGGGTTTTTTTTTTTGGAGAAGTTGATTTCTGTTGTACACTAACCACTGCCATCTGTTCTGAGCATGTGCTGAATCAACAACACTGTTAAAAATCTGAAAACCGAAATTCATACTTTGATGAAGTGGCTGGAGACTATACATGCATATGAAATGTTTTACTATGATACTGAAATAAATTTCACTGATATATTTGTACTTCTAAGGCATTATATGTTATATCATATGTTTATATAATATATATTATATAACTATATATATTATAGCATCTTTAAAAAAATAAATAATGTCTCCCTGGAAAAAATACTGATGATCATGCTTTGGGTTAACAAGCAATCTTTAAGATGGAGACAGTCTAAGATGCTGTCAGAGCTAACTCAGTAGCTGCAGTGTACTCCTCCCCAGTGACCTACAGAATATTTCTGAAAAAGTGGGTAAAGTTATATATTCCTTTAGTCCTTCCTTTTAGTTTCTTCATATCTCAGATCGGTTTCTGGGGTGTGTTATGTTGATATGTACTGGCTGCAAGGCATTTCTGCTGTACAGGTGGAAGATCAAATGAACTCATCCCTACACAGCCTCTTCCCTCTGCCAGTATATTCCTCACTTGTAGTTGAGGATGTGTGCCATTATTTCAGCCAGCTGTGCTAAGGCCAGACAGGATGTGTGTTTTTTAGATAGGTTCTGGCCTTGGTTTCTTTCCTTTATGTGTGAAAATAGCTGGTCAGATAATGTAGAGGAAATACCTGCTTGCTGGTAGAGGAACAGCGGAATTGACTGTTAACAAGACATATTGTTTGTATCTGAAACGTCCTTAATTCTTGAACAGTTTAAAGCTATTTTGTTACTACGTTATCGCTACTTATTGCTGACTCGTACATGGCCAATACTAGACATTTTCCTTTCCGTTTTTCTCTAGAATACATCTGGAGAAGTAACTTTTCCTGAAATTTTTAGCTGTTGTTTTGGGTGGGATCTTAAATAATTAAAGCAGCATCAGAAGCAGGATCTTTGAAAAGCTTAGTATAAAGTGAATAAGTAACTATAACACCTATTTTGATACAATTATTTTCAAGTGTTTAGTGTTTTTTATCTAGTCAGCATTGTGTAGTATGTGCATGAATGCGTGATCTGTGAAAGGAAATAAAAAGAAAATGTGGCTTCTTCACAGTCTGCAAAACAAAACTACCATCCCTCTGCTTTCAAGAATGGTTAGGAGGAAAAAATCAATTTTCCAATGTGTTTTTCAGTTTTAACACTCTGACTTATGAAATATTGTAAAAACTTGTCTGTTTTACGTGGTACTGAGCTCGGTTGGATGCTTCTACGTTATAAAACTCAGTTACAGCAGATATACATAGTACATAACTTGTCAGTTTACTCTGCAACCATATCAAGCTTCTCAGCTGTGGCTGAGGTGTGTACTTTTGGATTAAAACAGTTTAGCAAATCCTGCTGGACAGTGAAACATTAGGAAAGCCATAAAGCAAAGTAGAAGTGGGAAGCTGTACATCAGAATGTTACATCTAGGAGACTCTGGCAGTGCTGCCTTAGTAAGGATTTTTAAATTGCTTTTAAGAGTGAAGAAAACTTTCTTGGTCTGACTGCAGATGAGTTTAAACCACTGTGCTGTGTGTCATTTGATGGGACTGTCGGCAACAAATAATGTTGCATAATGCTTTTTGTACCCTCTTGAAATACACAGCAGCAAAACTGTTTTTGGTGAATACCAAAACCATTGGAGATATTTAATGTTGACTGTTAGAAATTATTTTTAGTTGACTCTTGTTTGTTCAAAGAAATGTAAATATGCTCTGGACTTCTCAGCCCAATTTGGACTTGCATCTTAATACCAAATCCTTGCAAGATAGGAATTGTGGCTTCCAAAAAAAAGAGATGGTTACAGATAGTAATAAAGTTGTCAGACATTTTTCACAAGCCAAAGAGTTAATGTTTTGACAAGAACTTGAGGGAAAGTCAAGGAAAAAGTAGTGAAGGGAGAGGGGATGAAAAGCCTGAAATTCTCATTCTTTCTTCTGGTCCACAACAAAATGAAGTTGTTTTGGTTTTGAACCAACTGTTTCCAAAATGAGTTTTATTTGTTGTGTCCTGGAAGCTGACATTGCTTTAGTTTTGCCTGAAGATGAGCTGTTAAAAGTTGGAAAAACTCTGTATAAACTTTGTTGTTTTAAACCAATAACAAGACCCAAGATATTTTTCTGAAGTGAGAAGATAAATCTGTCTTTACTTAAGTGGAAACCTCATCAAGTCTTGTCTTTGAACTTTTCATTGTTCTTTGTTAGAGACCTCTTTAAGAGTCCTAAATGCCAACGAGGGAACACATTTACTAAAAAGACCACTTCTGTATTTGCTGAAGGCTCATTTTTTCTAAAGTTACAAATTTTACGTTACAGTTTTTCACAGTTTCAATTAAGTATGTTATTATTGAGGATGTTATAAATTTGCAAATAATTTGAGTATCATGGGAAGAGAGGTAGACTGCATCTGTGTTATTTTTTCTAAATGTCAGGAAAAAAGTGAGAAGAGAAAGAGTTAATTATGGTTCCAGTGACTATTTTTTCTTGGCAATTTTATTGTGACTTACTAAAAAAAAAAAAGCAAAACCAAGCTCAGCTTGACTTCCTCATAGCTTCCCTATGTGAACAACAGATTTATAACATAATTCCTTTTATTTAACTTAATGTCTTAGTGCTATTCCAGAACCATCAAGACATATATTACTGCCAGATGAGATTTTAAATTGGAACAAGATCACCTGAATTTAAAAAGAAATGGTGTTATAGTAGTTCATGGATTAAGATAAACAGTGATTGTTCTTGAACTGATGAAATACAACTCCCTTACTTTGATAGAGAAATGTCTGACAGGTGGTTTTTTTTGTCAGACGTGAAGCGCTGTTTGTTCATGAAAATATTCACCCTAATTATGTAAAAAGAACTGTTCTTTAGATTAAGAATATTATTGTTTGTTTACACTTTGCTCTGCTTTGATGTTTGGTATTTGGTCTGTTAACTGGCAAATACTATCTGATGATTTCACCGTTGTGTACAGCAGTTCTCATGTCTCGACTAATGTTATGTTTTCTAGATTTCATCATCCAATCCTCAGTCCTCTTGAAAGCAGTTTCCAGCTGGAGGTAGATGTGCTTGCACACCTCTTAAAGGCTCAGGCTCAGATCTCAGAGTGGAAGTTCCTTCCATCCCTGGTCAACTTGCACAGTGCGCACACAAAGCTACAGACTTGGGGCCAAATTTTTGAGAAGCAGCGGGAGACCAAGAAGCACCTGTTTGGAGGGCAGTCTCAGAAGGCTGTGCAGCCTCCGCACCTCTTCCTCTGGCTGATGAAGCTCAAAAACATTCTCCTCGCCAAGTTTAGCTTTTACTTTCATGAGGCCCTTAGTCGACAGACAACAGCATCTGAGATGAAAACTTTGACTGCTAAAACAAATCCTGATTACTTTGGGAAAATTTCCAGCTTCATCCGGAAGTATGATGCTGTCAATGTTTCCTTAATTTTTGACAATCGTGGATCAGAGAGTTTTCAGGGACATGGTTATCATCACCCCCATTCATACAGGGAAGCCCCCAAAGGAGTGGATCAGTATCCTGCGGTGGTGTCTCTGCCCAGTGACAGGCCTGTTATGCACTGGCCCAATGTCATCATGATTATGACTGATAGAACCTCTGACCTCAACAGTTTGGAGAAGGTTGTTCACTTCTACGATGACAAAGTCCAAAGCACCTACTTTCTGACTCGCCCCGAACCTCACTTTACCATTGTAGTTATTTTTGAGTCCAAGAAGTCAGAAAGGGACTATCATTTTATTTCTTTTCTCAATGAAATTTCACATTCCCTTAAGAACTCCAAAGCTTTTGCAAGTTTGAAACCTGGATCCAAAGGGTGAAGTACAAACTACATGCAAGTTGTCAAGGCAGTATGCCAGCCTTGAGGGAGCTTTGTAGCTTTCAAAGTTACATAAATTTGTGATTCTCAGAGTCTAATTGAAAAGGAACCATTTTTAAAAATATTATAAGTTCCTTTTTTTTTTTTTTTAAGCTAACAGACACTTGAAGAAAAGTATTTTTGGGCAGTATGCAGTGGGGCAACTTAATTGTGGGGTGCTGAAGGGCCACTGTGGGGTTTTTTTGATGTGGTTTTCAATTTTCAGTATGATTTATTTTTTCAGTCCACAATTTTGTTGCCTGTATCAGAAAGGAATATATGCACTTTATCTTAGTCTGATCATTGACTGTCTTCTACAGAGTTTATTGAAAATGTGGTGAGGATGGAAGATACTATCTTTTCAGAAAACTGCATTGCCTGACAGGAATTATTTCTGGGAACTAAACACTGATGCAAGGGAACATTAAAAAAAAGTGAACCTGCAAAGACACATTTTAAATAAAAATATGAGAATCAGAAAAGTCACTATTGTTAATTATAATTTAGTTTTCAAATGGTTTAAAATGCTAATTGAGGTCTCTGACACTCTGTTAAGCACTGGTATCTCTTGTAAAGGCCCTGTGGTCGTAAAGCTTGGTCATTGCTCCAGGACTTGGGCTGGGGCAAGAAAAGCTGCAGCATGGCCTGAAAGTCTGGCACTCACTGGAGTGCTGTGACAGTGTGGGCTCAGTCTTGGCTCAGACTAACTGAGGCAGACAAGCTGAATTTGAGCAGGTGTTCTAGAAGGAACAGCTCCATGGAAAAAGCACCAAGGCTCTTTTCAATTTGTGCTTTTGTCTGGCTAACTTAAAAAAGAAGAAAAAAAAAAGTCAGTAGGAAATGCCCTTTCTAAATGATTTATTGTCTAATTTGCTGTTAGTGTCAACCTAGATTTGTTTTCAGGTTTTTATAACTATTTTGCTCTCTGTTCAGTTTTAAATAATTTCATAATTAAGCCAAAACACTTTGGGGATTTGGATTTAAATATATAGCCTATGCAGTATGTTTACCTCATTCTTTCACCACTTTTAGGCTGCAGGGTTGGAAAAAGTGTGTTTTCTAGTTACCCTGAAAGTGCTTTAATTTGGAAATCAGGGTTTCCAAATACAATAAGGGAGTCAATTTGGCTGTACCTCTAGCCTTACATTGCAGGATTCTTCTGACTGTTAGCTATGCAGTTGTGCACGCACTTTCACGGGGGTTCAGGAGAACTGATGTGTATATATAAGTGTAGTAAAGTAAGGTCATTAGTTGACATTGTGTAACGTATAACATCATCAGGTTTGTTTTAAAAGGGAGTTTAAGTCAAAATGTTGGTTTCTGTTAAGATGGAACTATGAAAGATACCTTTGCAAACGTGTCTTTTAATGATTCCCTTTCTCTCCCACAGAAGGTTGTGGTAACTTGTCTTGCCTCTCTGCAAATGCTGATTTTTTACAATCATTTAAGCACGTTCTGTTCTTGAAATACAAGCTCTGACTTTCCACTTTGTGCCAAATGGAGCCTTCCATGCTTTGCTCTAACTATGTGTTAGTCTGTTGTGAATATCTGTGCTACTGCCTTTCACCTGAAGTCTTGGTCTGACTGCAGCACCACTTGCAAAAGCTCAGTCTGCTCTTTGCCACTGGAAAATAACAGGGGTTGCAACTATACCAGCAGCTGGAGGGGCACCTGTGTTTTGTAAGAGTGTTACCCTTTGCAGCTTGAATTGTGTTTTAACAGGACAAAGTTGCAAATGGCAGTATTCAGAGAGTTTGTGTGCTTCCTTCTGTGGGACAGTGACCTTGTAATAACATGTAATTTTTACTTCCTCAGCCTGAGTAACACAAAAGAAACTGTCGCCAGAACTGATTCCCAGTCTTCAGCAGTGTAAATAAAGTGTTGTACAAAATCTATCTGCCTGTGCAGTATTTCCCTGTTATAGTATGTGTGGGAAAGGGGAGAGAAAACTGGAGGAAGAAACTGTGTGTGGTACAGACACATTCATTTCTGAGTTGGAAGGGAGGAGTTGGAAGAGGTGGAAGGGAAATGTGCTGCCCTTTGGAGCAGGTCAGCAGCTTTTACCAGTTGCTGAAATGGCTAGAGGCTGTTCCCAGTGGTTTTTAGGGGGAGAGGAAAAGGAGATGACTGTTCAGCAGACCTGGTAGCTCACATCACGCTCCTGTCATTGTCCTTGGCAAATGGTGTCTCAGAAGGGAAGGGAAGGGATGCTGGGTGATGTTTCTGTGCAGGAGGAGGTGGTTTGCTGCAGTTTTTTCTTCAGAGGGTCTTGGGGAAGCAATCACGGGAGCCTTGTGACTCATGGGTGAGAATTTCTGAATATTTCAGTTGATGAAGAACCAACGGGAGCCATAACCATTACCCTCGTGGTGTGGGGAGGGAGGGAATGGGATAGATTTGCAGGCAAACGATAGAAAGAATTGGGTGCTGGAGAAGCTTGTGGGGCTGTCTCAGAGTCCTGTCCCTGGGGCTCTCCCTGTAAGATCTCAGCCTTAAATTATTATAACATGGGGAGCAGAAAACTCAGGCTGTAGGAAGTGGCTTGGATGAAGACAGGTGAAGCTTAAGAGAGGTGACATACAATCAAAATGAAATAGTGTTGCAGAGTTGAGGTGTGCTGGTACCAAAAACGAAGTGTGGGGAGTGCGAGCGTGTGGGATGAATGAATATTTATAGATTTGTCAGATCCCTGAAGACTTACGGCACAGTTTCTTACTTGATGCTTTATGGAGTTTGTGTTTTAAATTACAAATGAGGTAATGGGGAGACTGTCGGGTTCAAACTGAAAGATTAGATACGTGGAAGAAATTCTTTGCTACAAGCGTGACGAGACACTGGAACAGGCTGCCCAGAGAAGCTGTGGTTGCCCAATCCCGTGGCCAGGCTGGATGGTGCTTGGAGCAACCTGGTGTAGTGGAATGCGTCTCCAGCCATGGCAGGGGCTTGAAAGTAGATGGTCTTTAAGATCCCTGCCAGCCCCAACCATTCTGTGATTCTGTATCTATGATGTAAAACTGGCTAGGCCAGGAATGAAAACTTGCATCATTAAGCAAGGCAGGGAACATGTCTGTGGAGTAAGTAAAGGTGACCAGAAACTCAGTAACTGGGAAAAAAAAATTCATTACTAACTTCAGTACTGGAAAGATTGATCAGTGTCTTTACTGTAAGAGCTGGAAAACAAATAGACTTTAGCTGAACTGGGTGATACCCCATCTGCCAGCTTTTCCTCCACATCAATTTAGCTAAGCAAGACTAAATGTGCTAATATACTTTGAAAGTCATGTATAAATGACTGCTTTAAATGCAAGATGTAAAGATATTTATGATAGCATACTGAAAGCCATTGCTTCCAGACATATTTAAACATTTTTAAAGCAGGTACTGAGATTTGATATTCCCGGTGCCATTCAGATTGCTTAGAATAGCAGTGTCGAAGCTTATCTTGTAGCAGATTTCGTGTACCTCATCACTTGCTTGAGTCCATGAGGATACTGGCAGAATATTTAATTTAGTATCCTTTGCCTGCAATGTGATTTTGACAGCAAATGTATTCTAAGAAGTCTTAGATATTTTATATTTATGTCTTGTAAGCTGTTTTCTTTTGCATGTGGTATTCAGGTTTCTTCTTGAATAAGACATTTTTCCATTTCTCCTCCCTTTGCATAAAGACACTGCAGGGAATGGAAACTAATATATTTTGTATTGTGCTGCGAAGGACTGCAACCTCTGCACAATGCACATAATACTCAGGCTTTAATGATCTAAAAGTAGCAGAAGCTCCTGGTATCTGTTTGAATGCTAACACCTAGTGTTTCATCCAATCCACTTTTAAAAAAAATATTTGCACTGTAGCAGAAAGTAATTTTATGGCACTCACACAGTTAATCATTGCTCTGGTCCACTCTTCTTCATATAGGAGCCTTTTGAGACATTTGTGGTCATTCTAGTGGTAGTTCTTTGATATCATTTATTTGAGGCTTCTTTGTGTACGTGCTTCAGGTCAGCCTGCTGCTGCCTTTGACTGCACTGGGTCCCAGCCTTCTCATAGCCCAGCTTTGCTTGAGAAAATCAGCAGTGTGCTGTGCTTCATTCCTCAAGTCCTGTTTTCTGGCCCAGTGCCTACAACCCCTCATCTTGCAGAAAGCAGGATGTCACACAGCGCGGCTGGTCCTGGGCTTCTGGTGAGCTCTGTGCTTGCTTCCCGAAGTGCTGGCACTAAGCTAACTTAGTTGGCTGAAACCTTTGGTGTCCAGAAGTCCTGTTTTCAGACTCCCAGAGATGTAAGCCAGCCCTGCCCGGGTGGATGCAGCAGAGGCCAAGCACTGCTTATTTGCTTGGGCTCTGCCTGAGTCTCAAGAGCAGCAGGTCAGTGTTGTGCCCACAGGGACAGCTATTTGAGTGGCCCAGCAGGGATGGCCTTTGGGCTGCAATTGTGCAAAGGTGGGAGCTGTTTATTGGGAAAAGCAGAAGAGGCTCTGGAAATGAGCATGCTGACAAAGTCCAGCAATAGCATAATGCTTTGCAGACCTGGCAAAAACAATACACGAGTCAAATGCAAGATGGAACTGGACTCTGATTTCATGTTAGCAAAGGACTGATTTAAACATGAAGTCTCCTTTGGAGGATAAAGGTAACAGGTTTTTGCCGTGAAATTGCTTTAAGTACTCAATCATTTTCTCCAGGAACTGCTTCTTTCCCTCTCTTGTGCATGCATGCACTCAACACGTGGCCTGACTTATTTTGGTAATTGCTGTGGAGTTTTCTGGAGGAGTTTGCCTGTTTGAGTTCAGTTCTCTCCTAACTTTCAACCTGGTTTTGCAGCCACTGGGTTTGTGGTAGGGTAAGAGAGTTCTCCACCTTGCAGCTGGGACCTGGCTGTGCCCCAGATGCACAGGGCAGCTGCAAGAAGAGCAAAACACAGGAGAAGGGGAGACAAGTCACTACAAGATGGGCTTGGGCAGATGGCAGCTCTGGGAAAGACAGGCAGGGAAAAAACAGACGCAGAAGGACTGCATTGCAGATGGACCACGAGCAGAAGATTTTCGTTGGCCTCTCTACATTGCTGGCCTAATTTCACAGGAATCTATGTAAATTTTATGTGCTGAAAAAGCTGTGCTAGACCCCACCTGTAGTTGCAGCTAGTTTTATGTGAGTACTTTAAAACAACTATACTCTTTCTAGGAGGGTGGTGTTCCATCTTTAGGTCCCAGCAGTGTTGGCAAAGCAGCTGGTTTTGGGTAGATGATTGAGACAAGCTTTGTGGTATCCTGTTATTAGCTGGGATATGCTGCTACAATGCTACATGCTAGCATCTGAAGCGTCAGAGCAGTGAAATGTTGTGCTTTATTTGTGCAGCTCACTGCTGATAAGATAAAATATTTAGTGGCACTAAGTTTTTGGCTCTGAGGTATGCATCATTTGCTGCAAATGTATTGAGAGGCTTTTTAGTGTGTGCAAGTTGAATTCCTCAGATCAGAGCCATAAAGAGCCAGCATCACCATGGTCTTGTACTGGGATGCGCAACCTTGAACCAAGAATTGTAAGTTTCCTGGGGGAAGGATGATGTGATCCTTGGCAAAATGAGGGCCAGTGAGAGATGCTGAGGTTCGGCTGGGGGTGTTCCTATTAAAGTGAATTCCCAGCCTTTGATTTTGTCTTGGATTTAGTTCTCTCTGGGAACACAAGCAGAGGAAATTGCCTCCCACAGTATGGAATAGCCTGATGGTCTCTTAAACATTCACGTAGTAAAATGTCATTCCCAAGATCAGTGTTGGCTTTGACCAGGGGAATCCAAGTCAATGTCTCCCTCTTCTGTGTGGTTACACAGATGTTTGGCAGAGCCTCCAAGTATTTCCTCTGCTTTCTTGGGTGAGGAACAAGCTTCCTCTCCCTGGCCCTGAAAATTTCTCTTGGCATATGGGGGAGGAGAGGTTAAATTGTCTGAAGAGGAGAAACTCATCTGCTTCCTGGGTGGGTGCAGCCCAGAACTGGTTCACAGTCATTACTGTGAACAATGAACAGTAGCAAAGGGCCACCCTGCGTTCAGCAGGATCAGGGGTGGCTGCTGCAGCCTGAAGCTCCGTGTTCTCCCAGTGCAGTTGTTGGGTCTGGTTCTTCAGGGACTGGGAGTGATGCTTCGCCAAGGACTGCCTATGGCTGCCTGAGACCTCCATATCACCTAGAGGTAAAACTCCAGGAAGACAACACTTAAAGAGTGAAAACTTGGGTTATAATGCCACTCCTTTCATGTGAAGGTTCTGCATTAGACTTGTAGCGGGAGAGCTGAGGCTGCTTTTGCCTCCAGCAGTACAGCTGGCTCCTGTCCTCAGTCTGAGAGATGCCAGCACTTGTCAGAGGGATGGGGTGAGAGATAGGGAGTATTAACAGGCTTAGCTTTCTGCTTTTAATCCGATGATGCAAATCTGCCCAAACTATTTTGGAAAGTTGATGGATTAAGTCCCATTTTAGGTGTAGAGCTCGTTTCTGAGTAAAGTGCCTGGAGCTCTGCTGAAAGCAGGATGTGTCGGCCAAATAAAAGCTACCTTTCCTTTCTCTTCATGCACCCCTGTCTGGAAAGAGCACGAGCAAATTACTTTCAAGTGTCATTGGATAATAGCTTTTTGGGAAAAATCTGATCCTCATTTATCGTTACAGAAGCAGGGAATCAGTGCAATGAATCAAGTCCCCATCTCACCCTCCTAAGCAATTTATCTACAATTTTGCCTGCAAATTCAGTGGAATTGGATGTAGCTGATCAGCCACCTCCACGATGAAGTCACACCGTGCACTCAGGCTGGCTTTGCTTGGAGGACTTCAAAATTTTGTACGCTGAGTTTTCCCAGCATAGGAGTTGCCTCGAGCTGGCTGACCTGCTGACTGTACCTTGCAGTGAGAAAAGCAGGAGGCAAATTTCTGAAGTTGTGTGTTACTCATTCTCTATCAAGTATAAAAATAAATGGGTATAAATCTTGGTCCAGCCTAGTGGGATTTGTGGCACTATCTAATTTTTCTTGCTATCCCTGTAGACTGAAACGATATCCCAGATTCTTATCCCTGAAAATGTAAGACTCTCAATATCTGAGTATGCTGTGGGGTGCCTCAGACTCATCTCTGCTTAGGACTGATTTGTTAAAATAATGGCTTCTAAGTTAGGAATGGCTCATTCTAGTTGCTTCTGTCTGAAATTGTAAGAGAAGGGTAAAAAAATCCCACCACCACCTTACTGATGAATTTGTAGTGTGTCCAAGAAGGAGGTGCAAGTCAACAGACGGAACAGTCACAAGCTCTTGCTGTATCTGCCTTTAAAGCTGTCAAGGAAAATATCTTCATGGGGCTAAGATAATAATATATTGAAACTATAAGGCTCATACTTCAGAGTGTAATTTACTCACCAAACGCTGAGGAATTCATCCATCCGGAATGTTATTCTGCAACTGTGCATTAAAGGGACTTTATTATTTTATGCTTCTCATGGTAGCATTTTCTTAAGCACTTATTTTTATAAGTTATGTTTGAAATGAGCCAGATGCAGCTTTTTCCAAAGCTGCAGAGATTCAGAGACTGCAGAGTGTGGGCTTGAAATTCAGTGCAGGTCAACAGATTCCTATTTGCAATTTTTGTACCATTTCTTAATGCATATGATTGATATGTTAAACCACGTTTTTGCTTCAGTAAAGCAGAAAAAGTGCCACTAGAGGGTGGTATTATTACAAAAAGAAAAAAGTAATTAGGAATCCCTCTCCAGAATAAAATAATTTATGCTCTCCTCCTACACATTTATAAACATGGGATAGATTTTACTGCTCTAGTCAGATTTGTTTGAGTCTTGCTGGCTTTTTTCCCCATAGAGTGATCTGTAGTTCTGTTTCCGCTGTAAACAGCAATACTGGTATCTAGTTTCATACCTTAATGTATATATGAATACTAAAATGATGTTGTTTCATCTTCTCTGCGAGAAACTTTTTTATTGATTGCAAAAAAAGCTGTAAAAGAGCTTTTATGATTTTTTTTCCTCTTGAAAACTACCCATTCACTTAAACTTGCATTCCAGCTCAGAAAAGATGGAGTGGGTTTTTTCCTTCCTTTTTTTTTTTCCTTCCTAAACAGTGAGAAAATGAAAAAATTATTGTTTACCAAGGCAGTGTAGTATGATCTATTACAGGCTACACAGAGAGCATCAAGCTAAGGTGTAAACCTAATGCAAAGTAATAGGATTTTGATAGTCTAATGTGGGCAGAGCTACTGTGGTGTGTAAGTATATATAGTATAACAGTGTGTGTATATATGTGTGTGTGTGTATGGCGTGTGGTATAATCATAGATATGTGTCTGGTACCGCCATATACGTCTGATAAATGGTTGTAGTGTACCAGCCAAAGTATGGCCAGAGCACTGGGCAGTGGAGGCCGAGGGGCAGGGACGGGGCAGTGCAGGGGCTGGGGGGCTCACGCCCTGGGGCCAAGGTCCTTGCGCTGCTTTGGGTCATCACAGAATGGTTTGGAGTTTTGGGTTGGGAGGGAGATTAAAGATCATCTAGTCCCACCCCCCTTCCACGGGCAGAGACATCTTTCACCTTTCACAAGCCCCACAAGATGCTGCTGGGTTTGTGTTGGGCACGAGGGCTGTGGGAAGGTGCCTGTGCCACCCCACTGCTGCCCTTGGCAGGGAGGTGGAGGAGTTTTGCCTAGGCTACAGCCTGCACCAGTCCCGAGGAGAACCTGCAGGAGGCAGAGGAGGACCGTGAGGAATGGAGGGAAAGAGGAAGGGACACAAGGGTCAAAGGAGAAGCCAGCCTTCTCTTCTCCCATCTGTCCTCCAAGAGGAGAGCGGGCCAATTCCATGGCTCTTTCATCACGATTGAAACAGCTGCAGCACCTGGGGATGCGGGCTTGCTGTGCCCCGGAGTCAAGCGGGGATGGCGTCCCCGGGCAGTGACAAACTCCTCCAAACCTGTTGCATCCTTGTGTGGTGGCAGCCAAGGTTGTGCTTCACCCCCTGCCCCCAGACTGGGTCACACCCCGGTAATAATTGTATGTATTTTTCCTTCTTTTGTGTTGGAAGGTAGCTGGAAGCAAGACATTATCCAGCCACAACCTTTTGGGCTTTGATGTGATCTGAGAAGCGTTCGTGTGTGTTTCCCTTCTGCTGTTTTACATCACTGCCCACGACGACGGCGCTGCCGGGGGGCAGCGTCACAGCCCGAGCTGGAGAGTTATAAAATGATGATCTCACGGGGTTTGGTGGTGCACAGTAAATGCATTCCTGCACCATGACAGTGTTGAAATCCTGGCTCTTCAGGGGACAGGACGGTGCCTTTGAACTGATATTGCGACTGCGTGCGTAGGATGCAAATGCCGCCTGCAAAGCCACCCCGTGGAGCGCTGGATTAATAGAACAGATTTTCAACGAATCATTGGGAAGATGAAATTTTCTACTTGCATTTAATCTTAGCCTGATAAATCACTCAGGGGGGAAAAAAGACCACAAATCCAACAGTAAAATACATGAAATTAGTGCTCCAATGACGAGACAGGCTTGGGTTTGGAGAGCTGGCAGTGGTGGGGAGCTTGGCTGGCAGTGTGGGGCTGGGGGAACATGGAAGGAGGTTGGATTACACTGCAAGGACAGGTTGGGGTGGGAGCAGCAGCAGGGCAGAGCGAAGTGCCCTGGTGGCTCCTCTTCATTTGCACGCTGGCCATTGAGCGTATGGTTAAAAACTAATAATGTTCAGCCAGTTACTATAGCAATGGTGTGGCACAAGTTGTCATGGTAATGGAGCAGAATTTTTCGTCACGTTCCTTCAGGAGGGTGATGGATGCCATTCCGGGGGGCTCTGAACTTGACCTTTTGCCTCATACGTACAGAAGCACTTGCACCTGCTGCAGTGAACGTGTCCTTCCAGTATCATTACCTGGTTTTCCACGTCCTGACGCTAAAATTTTCTTTCACATTTATGAAGTTAAGCCATAAATTGCTAAGCCAAACCTAATTATGTGCGCTATTATTATACAAGGTGTGTTAATAAAACATAGTTCTGGCACCAGGGCTGCTCCCAGACACTTTGTGTGTGCTCTTCACCTCTGCCAATGACACAACTCAATAGGACATTAGGTCCCCATTAAAAAAAGTAATTTTAAGCTGATCTGAAGTAACCGTGCTTCAAATACTCCCATTTAGCACAGAAAAATGTATGTTCTGCCTTGGAAATGCATCTTTTTTTGCAGTTTTATTTAAATTGCTTTTGTTTTCTCTTGCTTCTTGGGCTTTAAGAACAATACACTGTTTTTTTCCCTTACTCATGAGCTAGGCATGAGTTCATCCTTGTCAGGGCCTTTTTCATATAGGTGATCAACAGGTGCACTGTATGTAAATGATATTGCTTTTGATGGTTCTTTTTTTAGGAGATGAGGTGTAATGCCTATTTCACCCCTGTAGGAACCAAGAGCATACCTGTCTGCTGTGTTTCTGCAGTTGTGCAAGGAAGTAACCTCCTAGACTGCAGGGCACATCCAGCAATTTGGTTTTGTGAGGATATAAATGCTTTCAGCTTGACTCAGGGTGATGACTGCTTTAAAATAACATAATATTCTGTTCATCAGCTGCTTTTCAAAATCCTTAAACCCTTCACTGCATGTAAGATTCTGTGCTAAACTTCAAAATGAAGCCTGGTAAATGGCAGTAGTGGTGTTTCACAAAAGGGCTTACACGTTGCTTTCATGAACACTGATTTGCAGGCACCAAGAAAGGGAAAATCTGCATTTAGGGTGTACAACTTAATAGCACCGATATTTCATAAGTGTCTCCAATTTAATTTTGTCCTGTGCTGTTTTGCAGGTAAGTTTTGGGTGTGCCAGCAGAACTGCATTAACTGCCAAGGAGCATAGGAGCAGTATTGGCTCAGAAACATCTTGGGATTTGGAGCTGTATGGTGCTGGGTAGGAATCTAGGCTATGCTCGAGGCTGTGTTGCTTTGGATTTAGGAAAGTAATCACGGATATGTTTTAAGTCCTTTTTCCTTTCAAAAGCTCTGATTACTGTGTGCTTCAGCATTCTAGTGATGTGAGGAGCACCATTGGCTGCTTGTTCTGGTTCCTCTAAGCAAAGTCCAGCTCTTACAGCACCACTGTTGGCATCTACAGAAGCCAGGGGTCTTTTTTCTTCTACTTTCCCCCTTGTTTGGAGCTGTATAATTACTCCAGTAAATGATGTTGAACTCCTTAACCCAGAGAAATAAGTTTTCAGAAATTCACAGTGCTGTGTGGTTTCCATGTACTAATTTCAGGAAAAAAAAAAAGGAAAAAAACCAGGAAAAAAAAAAAAAAGGAAGTGAGGCCTCTGGGCAAGGTAAACTCTAAGGTGCAGGTTACTGAGCTACCACTGCATGCTAGGTCTGGTTTTCCAGAATTTACTGAATATATCTAGAGTCTCCGTTAGTGATTAGGTACAGAACTTCATGGACCTGTTCTCAAACCTGGTGCGGCCCTCCCTGATCGACTTCTCAGGCTTCTCAGAGCCATTCATCTTATACAGAGCTGTGTAAAATATTGGGAAAATGTTGTTCCATCTCATTAAAGATCTGGCAGGTGTGCCACCTCTGTCGTATCATCTCATTGTCCTGCCATTTGTTTGCTTTTCATACAAAATGTTCCAAGCTTTTGCTGGCTTGAATCTTTCAAGTGCTGGACTTAAATCCAGAGTGTCCTTGGGTTGTCCCATCAACACGAAAACATAATCACAAAGTGGGAGGCTTGTGCAGTGCCCATCTTATTCTTCTGATGTTGCATCAGCCCTGGAAGCCTTTCAAAGCCTCCTCAGATCGTCCCTGCTCTCTGCTGGGATCTGCTCAGTTTACTTTTGTTTTGGTTAATGCAAGTCTGTGGTCATGGGGCAATTACAAATAAATGAAGTATGAAAGACTTCACAGGCTCTTTATTTGGATATCTAGTCAGGCATAAACTGTGATGTCAGTGCAGCTGTGTCCTAGATCAGATGACGCCAGTGACTAAAGATTTGTAAACTATACTATTGTTCTGCAGGTATATTACTGTATCTGATTTTTGGCAAGTGACCTCAAGAAATCTCATACCGAGGTGATTTTTTTTCTACCTTATCAGTCTTTCTGATGATAAAAGAAAACCAGCTTTTGAAATCATGAATTACTCTGGCTTTACACTGGTAGAGATTAGAAGATTTATGCCCAGACTTGTTGAGTGCTCCCACCCTTCTTCCTCCCAAATGAAAGACATGGTTTCTGTGTCTGCCTTTTGAGAGAGGTGGATTTAACTGCGTTCAGCTGCTGAAAAACTTTGAAGCTCGATGAGATGAAGGATGCTGTTGGAAGTCACATGAATCACTTCTTACAGCAGAGACTGCTCACAAGATTAGAGGATGTGCAAGTCCACTAATCAGTAAATTTGCATTTTATGAGCTCTGAGGGAACTTTTCAGTGATGTTAAACTAACTCTACTAGATACAGTTAAACCCCTCGTCTTTGGGGAAAGTATTTACAGGGACAGCATTGGTTCAGAAATGTGTTCTCTTGCTAGAAGGAATATTGCTGCAAATATTTTAATAGGAAGTTCTGATGAGGGAATGTTCATCCTAGAGATTTTTCCAAGATGTTCAACAAACTATTGCAATTAGTAGGTTAGTGGACACAATTTTAAACAGAAGTGAAACTCCTCTGATATGTACATCACTGCTTCTTTACATGGCAAGGAGTGTTGATGAGGTGTTGCAGCATGCTACAAAGAACTACCCAAAGAAATTGGCCCAGTGTGGCCCAGCCTTCTTCCTTCTGTGAACAAAGCCAAGCGAGAGAATACAGGCTCTCGATGCTCTGCCATGAATGGACTGCAGAACACTGCTTGTTAAAATGCAAAGTCCAAGAGGGAGGAGAAGTTGGCATCCACATGAAGGAAACTGGGATGCTCATGAACTGATTTTGATGGTGGAAAACACATGTGCTGCCTCAAAGATGATTTCAACATGGGATATTATCCCCTTTAGTCTTCCTAAATACGAAAATACATGTATGTTCATAAAACACTTGAGGAATGTTACCCCTGTTTGATGGATCTGTTGGCTTAGGAAACATGTTAGGGGAATTTGCGAAAGCCTTGGGAGTGGGAAACACCTGTCCTCAAGATTTGGGGTAGGGGTGTGAAACTTGTTTGCGTGCGTGTATTCGTGTATGTGTGTAATGGAGACTGGAAATAGAAACCAAGAGATATCGATTATGTCCTTGCAGGGATCCAGAAGTTGTTGGTTGCACAATAAACGAGAGAAATGAAAAATGATGTTGTATCAGTGGAATCAAATGGCTTCTAAAAAGAAAATATGTGGATTATTTCTCTATAAAGCACTCTAAGATCTCACCAAGGGACACATGATGTTAACAGATACATTCAGAAGGAAGAAGTCTCAAAAAGATAATGTTTCAGAAAAGCCAGTAGCTGCAGGACACTTGCAAACCATAAATGATTAACAGAGGGAGTTTAAAAGGCCGCGAGTTTCCATCCCTTCCTGTAGTGCTCACAACTGAAGGAAACACTTAGGAAGGCTCTTTAGGTAGGTAAGAGCTGAGACTTGTGAGTATGGGGAAAGATTTGCCACTTACAAGAGTGTTAGGAAAATCTCAAATTATATGACTTATAAATAGACCTGAACTCCTCCTGGGGGTCCTACTGAGCCATGGGCAGCACGTGCTGCTGCAGGGAGGAAGAGCAGTCGGGTTTCCGTGTCCTCAGATCGCTGCGCTGAACTCCTTAAATAAAACACAAGGCTGCTAAATTTTTCATCTGTCTCTCTCAAATAGAAGTTCTTAGCCTGACAGCTTTTCCTTTGCATTCTTCAGTCTTACTATTTTAATTGCAATATTTGGTCCTCAGTGCCCTGACTTGTACTTTTGGTTTTCTCTGTGCGCCCTTGAGGCTTTCTCTGCGTGAGGGAGCTGAGACATCCCAAAGCTGTTTGCCAGAACTGACCTGTAATTTTCCAGTAAGTCATCGTGCCATCAGGAAATGCCGCTTTGTGAAACCCAGGATATTTCCTGAAGACATATTTCACAGCAGTATTTCATTCTAGAAAGAGCAAAACAAACAAAAAAGCATTTTTCTTGTGTTAAAGCAGAGTTGGTTTATATAAGACTTTACAATGAAATGCATTTATCCTATAAGGATGAAAAATGCAGCAAAGCATTTCAATAAAATATTTCTTTAGGAACAAGTTACAGAGATTCTTTTGTCCATTTTTATTATGGAAAATATATTTAAGCTTGCAGAATTTGCTGTGAAAAGGGAAATCCTATTAAAGCCAGCTTTGTTTTCTCTCTCCGTGCTGCTTTGCTTTGGTTTATGTCTTGTATTAACGAAGTGTTCGCCTGTGCAGGAAACAGCGTTTTCTCAGTTTGAGGTTGACTTTTCGATTGCTTGAACTTATTTGCTGTATGATATCTTCACAGTCCAGGCTTTTGTAATTTATAACTCAGGTATACCATACTTCATAAAGATGCAATGTAGAGTTAATATCCTGTGTACGGAATGAGAGATGCAATTGAATTGAACTCCTGAGTCTCTTAAAAGATGGCAGGACTCTCTGGTTTGGTGTTTGAATATGGAAGAGAGATGTCACTGGTGAAATAGTCAAGATTTAAACAGAAGCTACCCAGGGGCTGTTGGACAGTTTGGTTCAGGCCTTTTGGAGGGTTTTTCCTTTTAAAAATTCAGACTTTTTGTAGTACAAGCCGATAGAGTAAGTCTTATGTTCCTGTATAGGTTAACTTGCTGGGGACTGGGATTTTGCTCGAGGCTAAATGCCAGTGCTCCCACCATGAAATGTGCATTCAGCTCCCCTTAAAGGGTAAACCCCATGGAAAACCCACACAAATTATGACAAACTGTTATGAACTGAACCATGAATTTTTAATATTCAGTTACCCTGAGGTACAAGCTAGAGCTTAAAATAAATTGTTTTAAATTTCATACTCTGAGTAGTGCATGCAATGGTACATGAGGGGAAATGAAGTTTCCAAAGGACTCTCTGCTTTGGTTTTGCAGTCATCCTGGAGACAGAATTGTACCAGAGCTGTGTGTGGGCACAAAATCTGGTGGTGCCTTTCATTGCCTGTCTGTGTCTGGTGTCTCACCGCCTGCATGACCCAGGCTCCTTGCACAGCCTCAGTGGCCAGCTCAGTGTGGGCTGCCACTCCTGCCTTCAACAACGTGGCAGTGGACACAAAATCACTTGTGGTGGATAGGAAGCTTGACAGGAATTCAAGCATCACTTTTCACCTGAATTACAGTGACCTTTTATTTTCCTCCCTGATCTTCTAAGTGTTGAAACATCTGCAACTTCCCCCAAGCCCTGCTGCTTCCTCTCCCTGCCCACCCTGTCCTGGCAGGGAGGATTCCCTGCAGCAAAGTATCTCCCGGCACGTGGGTACATGAGAGTAAGTTGGACCCAGCTCATTGCCCCTTTGGCTGAGTCTTTTGTCCCATATTTTTGTTGCTCTACCACAGAATCATCTTCTGCCCAGTTTAGGAGCACCCCGCCCTCAGGCCCTTCCCCTGTCAATCTCTGCCCCCAGTGAGGTGGGACACCAGAGGTGCTGGGCAGCATTTCCCAGAGACAGGAGTGAATTACAAATGCCCTGGAGAGAAGAGCACCGGTCCCACTTCAGCGCTATCTCCACAGAAGTCATGAACAAACCTGATTATCCCCGACTCAGACTACTGCAAGCAACACTGGAAAATATTCCTGCACATAAGCATAACCCCAAAGTGATTTGTATTTCCTTTTGCAGAATTGCAGCACCTAATTCTGGAAGCATTTCTGCCACATACAAATGGGGTTTTTTTGCCTGCTTGATGCGTTTTATTTGATACTGGAATCCTTCCTTTGGTCAGCTGAGACATGACTGTTCCCAGTGCTTTGAGAAGTGGATGCAGTGGGGAAACTGAGCCACTGCAGGCGCTGGAGATACTTGTGTTGGCTTCAGCAAAGAGGGCAAAGACCCTCAGGGATGCTGTCTGACACTCGGTAGCCCTGTGGGGATGGCACAGGTGACATATTTACCTTCAGTCCTTCCCCAAGAGAGCACGGTGTGGACTCTCTCCTACTGCATTTGAGTGCTGCTTTACTTTGACCATGACACACGGGATTCAGAGTACATTAGAGGAGTTGAATAGATTTGAATGCTCTCACACTTAGTCTCATCCAGGTTAACAGAGGGGAAAATGTCCCACTGATGTTGTGATGAGCCCATTTAGGCCCTGGAGGTCGCAGTGCAGGGACCAGGGTAGTGCTGCCACCCAGCTCAAACGGGGCTCTGTCCGCAGCTGATGTCTGGGGCAGATGCTGCTAAATTTGTAAGTCCTGAGCAGAACTCTTTATTTATTTCACCAAGAGAAGAAAATATTGGGAAAAGTTAAATTATCTGCAGGAATTGCCTTCCCATCGATTTTATTAACTAAGAATGAAAAGCACATCAAGCATAACTGAATTATTCCATGACTAGCATTGCTAATAGATCTCTGGAAAAATTGAGTTTTCTTTGAGGTAATAATAAATGTACCTGGCGCTGGAGATGGAACTGTAGTGCACACAGAAATTGTATTGAAATGCTGGAGCCTGCTGGTGTGCCTATAAAGCAGGAAAAAAATTAAAACAGTGAAATGGAAAACACCCCCACTGATGGCACGTAAACAGAAAATCAAGTTATTTCTACAGAGGCCAAGCCAGACACCCAATGTTACAATGCAGGTACAGAAGAAACTCAACTTTTTACATAAAAGCTTGTAAATCAGCTGCTGCTTCTCTGAACATGCACATTTTCATGTGCACAGCTCATGGATGTACGTGGATACAAATGGCATTTAGGCCTACAGGACATAAGAAATTATATTAGCTCCAAATTTCCAGTGTTTGACAAAAGTTAATTTTTAATACTGGGAGAATTTTGAAGGCCTGAGGTGCGGTGACAGCATTGCCCAGGGTCTGGCTGGAGAAAGCTGGGCAGAACGTGCTGTGCTGCCAGACTGGGGTGCAGGAGGAGGGTGGTCCTGGGGGGGTGTGAAAATGGGCATCCCTCCAATGGGGGTGCCTGGTGTTCCCCACAGGCTGCCCAGGGATGGAGGGCTTTCCCCCTCCAAAACAGACCACATTACCGGGTTTTCTTGAGCAGAAATAAAACATGCAGCAGGAATTTTGCAATGTACCTGGCCCAATGTTTTCAAGAAATGATATGTGCATCCATATATATTTATTTGTTTTTAATTTGTAGTTTTGGAAGGGGCACGGAGGAGTGTTCAGAATTAACTACATGATTTAGCAGCCCCAGATTAGCCACATTTCTATCTCTGATTGGAACCTTGTGTGTAAACTGATTTTGTTCAGAATAACTTTCACTTAGCCATAAAATAAGCCTTATGATATGCATGACAAATTGAAAAATGATCTTCACACTAGGTCCGAAATTAATTTTTGACATATTCTTGTAGTAGCTTTCAGGAAAAAAAAACATTTAAATAGCCAAGAAAACTGTCTGAGGGAAATTCAGCTTAAATGTGTGAGTATTGACAAATAACCCTGTTATATTCACCTTGGTGCTGTTTGCTGGGGGTGCTGGGGTGTTACTGTAATGTCTGTCTCAGAAAAGATTGTAGGCAGGTAAAAAACCCAATTAAAATATGTGTTGCAGTGAGTTGTTTTAAGGTACTCAGCAGTTGTGAAGGATTTTTTGCATTTTCCACATTTAGCACATTTAAATTCTCTACTCATGACTCTGGTAACAACATCCATGTTAATGCCATTTCTTTGCAATCAAAAACTCACTGCCAGAAGCCTGACTATTTCAATGAGTGTCTCATTCACCTCCAGAGGAGCGCTGGTCTCAGTGATTCGTCCCTCCCAGAGTGCAATTCATTCAAATAAATGTAAATCACTCTTTTATGTTGTTTGGTCAGTGTTTAGAGATGTCAGTGCACACTACTGAAAAGGCACATGGCAGATATTAAGGGAGGGATCGATGTGCTTCACCGAGATGAGAACAGGCAGGGTTTGGTTTTGGTTTATCCACGGTGCCGCACTCAGTGCAGCTGCTATTGATTTTGATCCCGCAAGTGTTTGACCTCCTTTGTACAGCACAACTTGTCTGTATTTTACAGCTGAATTTTTTTTGCCTTGTACTTCACTTTCATATTCCATTACTGTGCTGCTTGAAAAAAAATCAATGCAGTTTGTTAATTAAGAAAAGGGAAGTCCTCAGCCTCCAGCCTGAATCACTAAGCTGCTCTCATGTGTCTGCAGTGACCAGTGTGGTCTGACCCTGCTGGGAGATGGCAGTGACACAACTGGGGATCACAGAATCACAGAACCATTTAGGTTGGAAAAGACCTTTCAGATCATGGAGTCCAATTGCTAATTCAGCACTGCCACGTGCACCCCCAAACCATGTCCCCAAGTGCCACATCTATATAGCTTTAAACACCTCCAGGGATGGTGACTCAGCCTGTTCCAGTGCTTGACAACCTTCTCAGTGAAGAAATTTTCCCTAACATCCAATCTAAGCTTCCTGTGATGCAGCTTGAGGCCATTTCCTCTTGGCTTATCACTTGTTACTCGGGAGAAGAGACAGTCATGGGGCACACTGTACTTGTGCAGCCATGGGGCAGAGGCTCAACCGACTGCAGAGTTACAGGAAAAAGTGTATTCCTGCATTTTTAATTTGCATGTATGTATTGAGAAAGGTAAGAGAAAACCTGCTGACCTGTCCAGTTCAGCCAGACCGAGATGATGTCATTTAACTCTATTTAATCCCTCAGTCAGCATCAAATTGTGCACGTCTCCTTCCAGCCCTTGGGCCGGGCAGCTCTCACTGTACCTGCTGTGTAAGAGGTAAGGGAATCCAGAGCTCTTCTCTCCCCTGATTCCAGCTTAGTGCCACCGCACAGGTTTTGTTCTCACATCTGGTGGGGACGGTGCATCAGGTGGGCTGCTCTGAGGCCTGCCATTTCCTGTTTTCCTTTCCACTGCTTTTGGCCTTGCTGATCACTGGGATGGCTGGATGAGAGGAACCAAAACACCGTGCTAGGGCTACAGCCATGCTGGGGCCAGGGGGAGGAGGGTGTCCAGCAGGGCTGACTGCCAGGAAAGGGCTGAGGGGGGGCAGAACCTGGGGCTGAGGCCAAGGCTGCTGCAGTCCAGGTGAGCTGCGGCACTGCGGTGGAGACTGAGTGACACCTCCGAGCCTTAAGGGCTCCCTGGCACGAAAAACTTGCTCTGGCTGGGTCTGCTGGAGCCGGAGTGCTGGCAGAGACTGGTGCTGCCAGCTGCATGATCTGCAAATGCCCTTGTGGGAAATGCAAAGATGGAGTACACCTGCACTTACAGTGGCAGGTCCGAATGAGTGGTTGGTTTGTTCGGTTTTTTAACAATAGCTGGTTCAGCTAACTGGGTTTTTGGATGCTAAATTGTTGATCTGTTTGGGCTTTCATATATTATAGTGGGAGTGTTTTCTCCCTCAAGAGGCAAGTTCATGGAAAAAGCAAAATTCCTATGTACAAGAATGGTGCCTTCGCCCCATACCATCTCTGGTTAATACTTTTCTGCCTTCAGTCGTTCCCCGTGCACCAGTTCCATCCAGACTAACGTCAAGACTTGTCCCATGGGGTAGCAGCGACTGAAGAGCACAACTATGGATCTCTCTGGTCAGGGTAAGTCCATGTGAGCCACAGAGTAAGAAACAAACTCTGTGTCTCTGCCGAGGAGAACTTAAAACCGGAGTGGATCCTCTGTGATTTCCTTATGCTGTCTGAGGAGGTGTTTGAGCAGGCCAGGGAAATGCCGCATCCTGGAGCCTCATGTGGCTTGAAACAATGATTTGCAGCAGTGGCCTGAGAGCTAAACACTCTGCTGCCACTGCCACTCTTTTTCTGCTCAGCCAATACACTTTTCCCAGCAAAACAGCTCATCAGCCTTTTGCTTTCTGAGCACCAGTAGAGTCAGCAGTTCCCTCACTACCTGCCAAAAGCTTTGGCTGTCTCCATGAGAGCTGGGCTTCTTTCCGCTATGAAAACTGGAAGGAAGCTAGGAAGTCAGCACAGTGCAACGTTGAAACTTCATATTATAAAACAAGAGGAGACTCCTCTTCTTGTGTTTTCTTTTTTATTTTAAAACAGATTAAAAGCCACCACATAAGCCCCTCCCCTCACCAGTGAATGATCTGACTGTGGAAATTGGGTTATGCATCCTCTGGGCTGTGTAGGACCTTGAATGAGGAATGACCTTTGCTGTCCCCTCCTGTGTGCCTTAGTCAGCTTTTGTGCAGTAGGGGACAAGAAGAAGTGCCCGAAGTAGGTCACTGGACACTGTGGTGCAGAGGCTGCTGCCATGGGCTGACAGATGAGCAGTCGCATTATGGCAGCTCCTCAGCGAGAGGAGTGACAGCCCTGCTCTGAGCCACAGTGGCTGCTGTGCCCCTTCCCTCACACCGCCCCACACTGCCTGACACAGAATCACGGCATGGTTTGGGTTGGAAAGCCCCTTAAGGATCATCTGGTTCCAACCCCCTGCCATAGGCAGGGACACCTTCCACCTTAGGACCAGATTGCTTAAAGCTCCATCCAGCCTGGCCTTGAACACTTCCAGGAATGGGGCATTTGTCTTCTTCAGGCACATGGTGGTCCTCAACAACAACCAAGGATGACTATTTCGGGTTTCTTTAGCAAGGATTGAGAATGCATTTCCAAATAGCTCTTCTCCCCCTAAACATCTACGTTGGGCACCATGGCGAGCCTATTTGGGCAGCTGTAGTCCAAGCCCAGGAATTGTCCTTGATAGTGTCTGATCCATGTATAGCAGAACATCTCTCATGCAGCTGTCAGCCTGACAATCACAGAGCCCCTGGTCCCTGGAGCCAGCTGTGAGGGTGTGTATTACCACCATTTCTCGGACATAAGGTCAATGAATATAACCCTTAACTGTGGCACTCCCCCCGTCCCCTCCCAGCCTGACAGCATCTCTTCTTTTGCTCCAAGAAATATCCCCATTTTAAGAAATGTTCCTTTTTTATTCTTTTCCCTCTATTTTTAAAATACGTAAGATGGAGTGTTTTATTCACCCCATGTTTCCTGTGGGGAGCAGGAGGTGGGGTGGCAGGGTGTTTGGCCGAGTGGGCGGCAGGGGGTTTCCTCAGCCAGTGGGAGAGGGATTGACTGCTCTTGATGGGTGCTCAGGCAGAACTATGTGAAGTTGGTGGCTCTTTGTGAGGGGTCTTCAGGTACAGAGAGAC
This sequence comes from Mohoua ochrocephala, assembly GCA_013398855.1. Lineage (NCBI taxonomy): Eukaryota > Metazoa > Chordata > Aves > Passeriformes > Acanthizidae > Mohoua > Mohoua ochrocephala. The sequence continues at coordinate 826,654 of VZTA01004839.1, forward strand.
TTCGAGTTAGGCAGGGGCCTTTCCAAGAACAAGTGCTTCTTCAGGCCAAGAGGCTGATAGCACTTGAGGCAGCGTGGGGTGTGGGTAGCTGGGGGATGCTGGTGTGCTGGATGCTCCCATATGTGGGAAGCAGATAGTCGATCCATGCTGTAAGACATGGTGGTTTACCCAGCAAAACTACACACAGAGACAGAACTATCTTCTTTATTATAAAGATACACTATGAGGAACAAACTTGAATGTATACTGAAGCTTGTAATGGTACATGCCAAAAATGTACAGTACTATACATAAAAGTGCATTGTCACAACAGATTAACAGTACATTTCTCTTCCAGAACTGTGGATTTCCCATGTTTTTATTTGATCTTCAAGAGTGGAAGGAATGCAATGGGAATGCAGCCATACACGAACAGGAAAGGATGCAATGGAAATGCAACAGTACAAGAGCAAAGCTAAAGCTCCTCTAAAATTTAAAGGCACTTTCACATGTACATACTACAGATGTACATTGACACAAGTAGGTAACAGTCAACAAGCAGGAAGCTACCAGTACTGCAATTCATCAAACTTGACAGTAAAGGACAATACTGATTGGATTAGGTGTGCAGGAGTTACCCTTTAGTATGCCTGAAGATGTAGCAGTCTTTCCTGTTACATATCCACTCACTATGCTTTAAAGTATCTATAATAACCATCAAACTACACATTAACTGTGTGAATGCACTAAGAGGATGCATTCACTAAATGCACTGTTTCTAATATTTTCTTTTGCTAAACAATTTCTAATATAAGCATTATGGAGTCCAGTACAGTTATTTAAACATACAAAATTCCCTATGCAATTTAAAGATACAGGTATCCATCTCAATTGTGCCAGGTGGGTTAATTTAAAAATGCTAGACAAAAACTGCACGTAAATGAAAGCTGAAATTCCAGTTTTGTTCCACTGGGTCTAGTAAACTGGGGGACTACTTGAAAATATCTCTGCTCCCAAACAAGTGAGCAGACCCTACAGAGCAGCACTGGTCTGCAGCTGGGGCTGGCCTGGCTTAGGCTCTGGCCCTGCCATTAGGACCAGGCAGTGCAGTTGACTAGGATGGAGGTTTGCTGACCCATGCTACACAGCCCACTGTGGTGGATTAAGACTTTGCCTCTAGCCTAGATGTGTGTGAAGTCTGTGACTGGGTTGAAAAGGGTTTGCAAATACCAGCAATAGTTTGGGGCTCAGAGGCAGCTCATGGGGTACTTCTCACACCTGGAGCTTTGCATTGCATCACCTGTCGAGAAGGTGTAAATCAGAGCAGGAATAAATTGTTCCTAAATAATAACAGGAAATTACTCCTGTCGCCTCAGCAATTATGTCTATCAAATTTTGTCACTACTCTTCTCCTCCCAAACTCAATTTTTTATTACAGTGAGTTGTACAATTTCAAGCTTTCCAAGAGTGAGATCTTACAGATTATGTGGAAAGACAGATCTTAATTACAGCCAGTTGCACTTCTGTAGGTGGACCACAGGTGATTTTTTTCCCCCCATTTTATTCATTGAAACTTCTTTTATGGATTGGATGTTTGAAAGTATGTTCACAGAAATAATATTATGGCTTACTGTTGCAATGTGCAAAACAGCTGTAGGTTTAGCTCACGCCTAACGCAGTTTAACAACAGAGCACTAAGCAAAGTTGACAGTCGCCACTCGCACAGACAGAAGAAAGGTACTGATTTTTGTCGTTAATAAAAAGGGGAAGTGGAGGTGAAAGGGGTTATGGAAAACTTTAGTCAGCTTGAATCTAGGCAGTAGAAACTCAGCTGCCTGTCCTGCGAGTGACCCCCGCACCGCTGGCAGGGGGTAGTCCCTCTTCAGAGTCCCTGTCTCGCTGCCGTCAGCACAACCGAGCGTTGGCGCCGCGCAAGGCAGCCAGCTCGGCTGGGTCAGCTCGAAACTCCGACTGCTGCAACCCAAACCACGACCTTAAATGGACACTGAGCAATAAAGTCAATGGGATACTTCTCTGAATTACTGCGTAGTTGATCCCTTTAATCGCCCCTCACGCTGCCTAATGGACCAACAGGTTCACGCACTCCCCAGAGCCTGGTTGCTTAACTGTGAACTTCAAACAATTTTAGCTTTTGTAAAAAAGGTGGTATCAGGGAATGAAGGCCTAGCTTCATGGGAAAAGGTACACTATTACAGAGGGCAGCAAAAGGAGTTTCTAGATACTATCCTGGAGATGTGCTTTAGCTGTGTCCTGGAATGTTGCTTCGTATCGGTGAGAGCAATGTGATCTCCAGCTCCATCCAGAGCTTGCCTCTAGTGAGACTGCCAACAAGAAAGCTAAAACTTGGTGCCAATCATGAGTTGTGAGGGTTTGGTGATTTTTTTTCTTTTTGTGTGTCTTAAATAAGAAATGTGGCCTGAGATGACTTAGACATTCCACACAGACACTTAATCCTCACATGCTAGATTTCCGTTCTCACTAACCTGCTTGAGATTTGGTTTGGTGACCCAAGAATGAGAGGCTCCATGTCCCCTGAACCCCCTCCCGCCCCTTAGGTTTGTGCAGGATCTGTTATTATATAGCTACAGTAAGACTGTGAAGTATGTTACAACGTGGCAAGCTGTTTGTGATCTGTGTTGGTTTTATTACAAATGGTGCAGCATCAAGTTTTCAAGTAAGTCTGTGTTTGTTTTTTAAAACTATGCACAATTGTCCAGTTTTTCATTTAATCGAAACCATACAAAATACAAATGCCCATGTTAATGTAGCTACTTTCAGACAATACATTCAAAAACACTGAAAAACAAAGCCTCTCCAGTTACAAACATGACCAAATGATGTTACGGAGCCCTGACTTCTATTGTTAATCCATCCCTTTCCCTAGCATGCCCCATCTGGGCGCTGTGGGTGGTTGAGCTGCCTACATTGTGCAAGATTTGTCGGCTGGACCTTGGGAAGGAGGGGAAGGCCCTATGCTAGGATTTGTTTTTGGAAGAACAATAGGTTTTGGCCTAAGAGCAGGAGGTTTCAGCTGCACGCCCATTCTAGGGGCCACCATGGGCTTGAAAGTACTCATGGTGTCACTGGAAGAACTAGTGCTGCGGCGGATCTGAGGCTCGGAGCTCCTTAAAACAACGCTGTGGAGAGGGCTGAGCGACTCGGTCGAGGTGGCGGGGGTGGGGGTGTTTTTCATCTGCTCCAAGGTGTCCAACACCACGTCAGGGGCGTGCTTGGCCGAGCTCTGCCGCTCCAGCTCACGGAGCTCGTTCAGTGCTGTGTTCATCGTCTCCTCGATGTCCTGGGTCAGAGCACAGAGAGAGCAGCAGGTCATTCACGTTACTACTGAGTGCAAAATGCCAGAGGAGCAAGGGGACGGGGAAGGAAATTAATGAATTAATTCACCAACCGCCCTCTAACAATTATGATAGTGCTAAAATCAATTTCCACCAGATTTATTTGAAAGACATTACGACTGACAACATGACAGCTTTGGGTGGTCATTACAAACATTTAAACTTGTTCACATGAGACACTCAAAAAAAGGTGTTACATGGCATTTTATGAAGTGATTGTCAGGGCAACTGATACTTGCTTAGCAGTGTTTTAGCGGCGAAGATTTCTGTCATCTCTTGGGTACTGACAACTGTAAAGATTTGAGTCCATTTGCTCACTCTTAGCTACCTGCTCCTCTCATCTAAAGCCTCAGGTGTTCAGGGTCTGTATTCCCTCACATGGATTATAAAACCTAGTTTTCTAGGGAAATAAAGTTTGTGTGCCTATCAGCTCTTCTCTCCTCTTGTTTCACTGAGTTAAACAGAAAAAACTTGTAAGATATTGTTCAGTATGCATACCTAAGAAAAACTATTTTCTTCTCATTTATTTCTGGCCCAAAGGCTAAAAGAATGCACCAAGATACTAGTTTACTGCTTTTCAGTGGTATTGAGATACAACTAAGCTTAAAATATCTGGTGTTCCCTGCCTGCTCACACTGACTTTCACACAGTTTAATCAAAGTTTGGGCTCTCTCAGTGCCAAATGATCATCAGCCTGGGCACAAAACAAAGACACCTTAAGCCAAACAGCGCTATTCCAGGAAAGTAAATGAGTAGCTTAGAATAAAATAAAACAGTAAAAACACTTGCACCTTCTAACCCAACACATGGGTTCTGACCTAAGCATGCCAGTCCTGTCCATTCCTCGCTGGAAGCAGCTTGAAAGCAAGCATTACCAGCACATTAAATTTTAAAACCTGAGTGCCAGCGTTACTGTAAAATGCGTTTGCAATCATGGAGCACCCTCAGGGTGCCCCTAGTAATCACATTATCCTACCTAGACAAAATATGAGTTCTGAAGACAGAGGTATCTATTTACTCAAGAGCTGTTACCAGCTCAGTACAACAGACCAATGTGATGATCAGAGTGCTTCCTATTCCATTCTTTTCACCTCTTCACTGCCAGGAATAAGACTGGTGACTGTTCACACAGGCGTAAGATGGTCCACATTTTATGCAGCTGCAACGTCTTGCACATCAGGTTCTAACTACATGCGTCTAATCAACACACAGTATGAACTGTATGGAAACTATAAAATCCACAAGACCCTGACTGTAAATATCTGCTTTGAGTGGCAATGGTCACTACTAGCCAGTCAGAGCACTTTTCTGCTTACCATAATACTGAGAAATAATTGAACACTAATTACATGCAAGTCAGAATAGGCCAGCCTTCAACAGAGCACAGCAATCTATGTAGCTGTTGTAATACTGTCCTCGTGTTCTGTATGGCAGAGGCAATTTCATTACAGTGTAATGGGAAATAATTTCTTTTTATTGCTTCTGCAATGTTTACTCCCCTTTGTGCTTCTCCTGTTCACAACTGCTTAATGCATCCTCTTTCACACATACTCTGGAAAGCCAAGCAGGATATTGCCCTGCACATACCTTCCCACCAGTGCACACGTTCTGTGCTGTGCTATTCAATGAGATTTGCTCCTCAGAAAATCAGACAGTGGCATAAATAAAAAAGACACAAACCTGAGCTATTGACTCTGGGTCCAGTGGTTTATGGTCATTGAAACCTGTGTACTGACCAGAAGATGTAGACCTTCTAATGGGGGGGCTATCAATCTTCTTCAGCGAATCGTGCCTGCTGATGTTAGTGAGGCTGCCGTGGCCAGGCCTGCGCCGCCGCTCCGGGCTGTCGGCATTGAGGTTGCGATTCTGAAGGAGGGCTCTGGGACTGCAGTGAGTTGCCAGGCTGGGGGAGCCCAGCTCCATGGCCGAGTTGGAGAGAGGGTGAGGTGGGTGTACTGGGCAGTGGCCGTCACTGCTCCTGCCTGGGCGTCGTAGGGGAGGTGGAGGTTCCGATCTCTTTCTTTGCCTGCACCAGTGAAGAAGCAGTTGTAGAACAAGTTGTAGTGACCCAGCATAAGCATGTGGAGGAGTAATTACTGTGTTAGCTGAGCTGCGAGCAGGACTACTGAAAACATGCCATGCTGAAGCTTACCTTCCTAAATACACATCTGAGTGACGGTCAGTAGGAGAGTTCATGTCCTTTGATGATGACTTGTCCTCAGTTATGGGTCCACTGCTGGCCTCACTGTCTGCTTTCTGGCTCAGTGTATCTGAGAAAGTATCATCCCTGAACAGAACACCGGCGGTGAGATGAGAAGTCAGTGAGTGAAGTGTGACAGAGCACCTTGGCACTCTCAGAGTTTAATCCCCTTAAGAAAAGCAGGCATGCTACAATGCACTACAGCCCTTGCACGTCTCCCAAAATTGTTTCTAATCCTTCTGTTTACTGGGCTCTTTACACTTTGAGTGTATGTAACCTTCCTGTAAAGAACTTTGTCATCCTTGGCAAAGCACATGCTTAATACTGTAAAACAAGAGTTCAGGGCTGCATTTCCCCAGCTCCTGCTATTCTGAAGCTAAAAGCCAGCAACTGCTACAAAGAGATAGTCAAATTAAAAGAGGTGCAGCAGTATCTGTCTCTTAATGCACTGGGAATGTATCCATAGAAGTAGCTTAGCCCAGCAGTAGTTTTTGACGGAGCTGTCAATCCAGGGCAGTAAAGACAGGTATCCTGCACAGCAGGCAGATGTTTAATCTATCTGACCCTTCAAACCACCGACCCATTTGGAAAATACTGCTAAGAGCTTCAGACTTCACACCCAAGAACCCAGTCACACCAGACACTGCTTACATATCCTGCACCACTATGTACTGGTGAGGGACAAGGCCATCGATTCCATTGTGCCTTCCTTCCCACCAGTCTTCAGATGCTCGGTGATAGAGCAGAAGGGAAGCTCCTTTCTTGAAAGAGAGTTCTCGTGCAGATCTTCCAACATAGTCAAACTTGGCAATAGCTTCTATGGGCTCACACTCTGGGTGGGAAGAACAACAAATATCAGATTCCGTAACACTCATTTTGGTTTCACAAACCCCACTTTTTGCATTTTCTCAGTGCTTATTCTGACAGAGATCAGCTGAACCAAGGCAGACTTCAGGCAGTAGTTACAATGTGTCCCTTACAAAGAAACACAATCAGTCTGTGCCCCAGGTGTGAAACATCTGGGCTGCCTCAGGAACCGCAGAAAACAACAGCGTACTCAAATGTTACAACAACGGCCTTTGGGAGAGAGGCCTCTGCCTCCTGCTGGAAGGGCTCCTGCGTGGCTGGAGAGCGGGATGGAGGCCAGGCAATGAAGACTTCCGAAAATAAAACAAACAAACTCAGATGAATAACCAAAGGCCCAAGGAACCAGCGTGATAAATGAAAAGTAAATAGGAGTGCTTTTAACACCTGCAGCGGCAAAGGAAGGAAGACAAGATTAGCCTGTGCATGAGCAGGGATACCCTGCCTAACTGGGCCATGGGATTTGTGTCTTTTATGTGACGAGCATGCAGACCTACTGAAATCTAGTGTTTTACACAGCACTGAAGCCTCGTGCTTTAATCCACTTCCTTAATGCCCTTTTGGAGCGAGACAGACGACTCCAGACCACAGGGACAGTCCCTGTGTGGCCTCAAGTTGCTCAAAGCAGCTCTGCCTGCTCCAAAATCCTGAGCTGCCCTGGTTTCTGCAGGGGAGGCTGGTGTTTTCTGAAGCCAAACACTGGCTACAGCAGCCCTGGCTAATCCTCTGTCAGAACGCTGGTGAATTCAGCCTTATGGGTTCCATCCCATAACCTGCGCTGGGACAGACACCTACTGATGGGGGCCCTGCAGGTATGGCCAGAGCTGTGCCCGGGCATCCAGCAAACAGCTGTGATTTTAACCACCTCTTACTTCTTCTGCATAAAACCCAAAGCACCTGAGCTCTAACAGATTAAATTTTGTCATCAAAGTCTCAAAACATACAGAAAAAACTGCAAAACACAGGTCTAAAAATCACATACTTTGATGATTCCAGTAACTCAAGAGTCCCTGAAATGACTAATTTCTTTACATAATTAGAGCAATATTTAGATGGAAATTAACATCTGGGCTAATGACTAGCATAGCAACTTTCTGTCTGGTGCAAATTAAAATTGCTGAGGTTGTAATTCCCCAAAGAACCAGGCTGGTAATGAAAGCCACTGTCCCTTTATGACAACATTTTGCACAGGAATGACTTTTTAAAATTAACTTCATTCTACAGTGTGAAAACAAAATGATAGCACCTTTACTGAGGTTACAGTTTGCAGCTCATTTTTTTAATAACTTGCCCAGCCTGCAGAAGGCTGCTGCTTCTGCAGTCACGTTAAGAGTTCCTGTCAGTGACAAACTGCAGTGTGTTTAGAAGTTACTAACTCAGAAACTTTACAGAGATGGAATACAGTGGTATGGGGAATTCACTGTTAAAAACACAAAAGTAATGTATGGTGGCAGACATTATTTCAATTATATAAATACAAATAAGAACCTAGCAATAACAGTATTAACTCCTGAAAATGCATCCCTACTGGACGGCTGAAGAGGACCATGTTCTCTTTTTTTCTCTTTTCTCTGTCTTTTTCCTCTCTTTCTCTCTTTTGCTTTCTTTGTCTCGCAGCCCCTGCTCTGGACTATTGACATGGCAGCATCAGTGCGGGATCTAAGGACTGGTGTTAGCTTTTGTTTTCTCCCCTTGCCTTGCCTGGACATAGCACAGCTATCATAGTCCACCCCATACTCTCCCTTGCAGCTGGTTGTGGGAGGGAAGAGCTTGTGAGCCAGCACCTTTGATTATCAAGATGTACCGTGGGGCTCGTGAGTCAGCACCTTTGGTTGTGTGTTGTGGGACTTGAGAACTTACTGAAGTGTACTGTACAAAATTAAGGACTCGTTCACCTCCACAATTGTGGAAGCCTGCTGTAAGAAATTTCAGGGTGTGTTAGCCAGTACCTTTTGAGTCTAAATATTGGGCTGGTGGCTGAAGTTATGGTGGCTGTACAATAAAACATAAGAGTTCCCTGACACGCGTCCAATGTCTTTGTTCAGCCTGATGAGAATTTATAACAAACATCATGGCCCCCATGAATATCTTGCTCATCAGCATTCCCTTGGGGGTGAGGCTGCAGGGTTTCTTGGTTTTACGTTTCTAAGCAATGAAAATACAAAGTCGACATAGAAACATTCTGGTAAACTGGGAAACCTCCAATGGTGGTGTGATGTTCTGATATGTTACCCTGTTGTCATTTCCAGATATTCTGCCTACGGTCTCTCTCTAACAGAAAATGCAGATGCCACAAAGCGACTGTGAGGCACAGAAAGACACTACTGCCAAATGAAAAGAAGTAAAACCAAACATGCCTGTTTACCTTGCACTGTCTTTAAGAGGGCAATATGAAATCAAATGGCAATAATGTAACACTGACAAAACCCCACAGTTCTTACATGTATCACATGCATTGCCTGTGGAGTTTGTTATAAGAAGGAATTACTGGAATCGGTAGGATTGAAAATGAGCAGCCATTTGTATGAACACTCTGTTCTCAGATTGCAGCTAATTTATAGGTTACGGTAGAGTTGGTCAGGAATTCAGAAATAAAACCTCCCAGGCTTCAGAGAGCCAGTCACTCACTAACAGGTAATACTTTAAAATGTAAAAAAAAAAAGTCAACCAACAAAGAAGTTTTACAGTAAGCCATAAAATCCCAAATTTCCTGCACATATTTTCCTTAGACATTCTCTGCAGTTAATTGGTAATGCACATGAGTACTGGATTGATGGATAAACGCCTACACTGACTTGCTATGGAACTTCCCGTTTCTCTGCTAACTTCAACAGACCATATAGATCAGACCATACAGATCTTTTTATTTACAAATTAGTGGACTAAACTAGAAATAGTTCTATCTCACTGAGTGGAATTATGCTAATCTAAGTGTGCAATGGGAATCTGTTCATTGTATCCTTCTACCACCTGCAAGAGTCACACAGTTTCTCAGAGGTCTGAATGATGTTGTCCCACTGGAACCAGCTGTATGAATTGTTAATGCACCCATAACGGATGGGACTTCTGAGACATGTCCATCGGATTGCCTGGGTAACAAATCCCACCTCCTCAGAGAGGAGTGCCCAGTGGATTTCACACAGATTTTGTAAAGAGGACAAAAAATAAGTTCAGACAGGTTTTCCTACTGTGAAAGGGGTGGGTTTTTTTCTTTATACACAGAGGTAACTTTCCTACAGCGAAAGGGGTGTTTTCTTTTCTTTATACACAGAGATAACTTTCCTACAGCAAACAGTACTGAGACTGTACTTAAACAGTAATTCACTTGTTACAGGTCAAGCTTTAATAGTGAAAAGCAAAGTAGCATGACAGTTACTCCTAGAAATAAAGGCATTTTGCAAAGTTAAGCCACTTAATATCAAGGTTACTGAATGACAGATGAGTATTTCCAAAAAGCTAAGGCAATGAAAGCTAAATTTGGGATCTGTAACTCAAATTCTGTGTGGTACTGAATGTCTAACAGTAGAATTGACAGCTCGGAGGGAAGTGTAATTGCACTGCTCTGTCCATACCTGCGGGCATTCACCTAAAATAGCAAGAAGTATTCGATGACATACAGGATCTCACCAGCTATCATCTCTAGTGAATCAGGCAATGCTAATGGAAGTGAAAAATTAGGACAAACTGAAGAACTGTGGGAAAAACTTCTGCTGCTTGGGAGAGCAGAAAGGGCAGAAGAAACACAAGTGTTAGTTTTAGTTTGGGGACTGGAGTGCCAGATGTAGACCTCCCTACAGAGGTGATGGCACTGGCCTGGCACTGGGCTGCCCTCTGTGCCTCAGGGCACAAGGAGCTAAGGAAAGGAAGGGACACCATCCCCTGCACTTTTTCTGGGGGCGTTGCTGTTGCTCTGCTCTGTACTTCCTCAGTTTTCCCAGGTCTACCCTGTCTGTTGGGAATAAAGTATGTCCTTGAACTCCCCAGGAACATGCTATCTCCCTATTTATCTTCTTCTGCATCCCATCAGAGAATAGAGCGGTTTTGCAATTTCAAAGTCCTGTCCTCAGGACAGCAGTTCTCTGACTGGGAAGAACAAAAGCAAAGAAGTGTTGCAAGGTGTTGACAAAACAGAATGTGGCGAAGTGTCGATCACAGCATGCATTACTGAAGGGCAGGAAAATGACTGTGTTGGGAACACAACAACAACTTAGAGTCTGACATGCCCCTGTTAGAAATACCATCTAAAGTTTTATCCTAAGTTTATGAGATATCTATGAAGAGTATGGTATTAATTTTATGTATGTTTTCCTAGGAGAACTCCATCTGTCTAACTTCCTCAGGAAATGTTTACTTCCTTTGCAAACAGATCTAGTCACCCTTTACCATATGACTCCAACAAGAATAAAAAATCTCCATCAATTTGAAGGTAAAGGAAACATGCTAACAGCTGTTTCAGTAAAACATGAACAATGTCCTTTCAATCTTCACTGCAGAGACATTTTCAGGTAAAGGTTTGTCTGCAGCAAAATTACAGATAGATTTTTTTTTATGTCTCAGCTTGAGTACAAATGTTCTGAACTTCACAAATTAAATTTCATTTCCAGATTTAGGAAAAAGGAAAAACTTATATGTTTTCTTTATCAGGATACTTTCTGCACATCTAAAAAAGCCTGAAAACACCACAGTAAAATGCAGCTCCTTCTCTTTCCCGCTTCCCTTTCCAGTGATCAACTGAAATACATGAACACCAGTAAACTCAGGGGAAAAAACCCACAACAATTTATATGCTTAAAATAAAGCAGTTATGAAGTATTTATATGCTCATTTATATGTGATAGTCTTTTTTACCCCAATCTACTGCATTTAATCTCTGCAGACATAATTAAATTTCCAATTTTTAAAGTCTTGTTGTTTTCTAAATTGTAACGAAACACTACTAGCACTACTGACACAGCCCCTACAGATGGGTTTTTTCTAGTAGGCCCAGAGAGAGCCACTTGCAGTTTAACTTTATAGCAACAGTAAGTAAAATAAAGCCTTTTGGTTTTATAACCTCTGGATTATGTTTCAATGACCCTGTAATTCTTGTGGGGTAGGCTGCTTGGTCTTATGTATGTATACAACATTTTAGCATAAAACTAATAAGATTTTCAACATGAAAAAAACCCCTTAGCATTTATAGAATCTGCTTTTTCCATGTCTTAACAGAGGGAACCATGTAAGTACCACGTGTCCGATCAATACAGCAGCAATGCGGCACCTCCCTTTCTCTCTCTCTCCACGTTCAGCTGGCAGGGATGCATCCAGCTTATAATCAATGAATCAATCATATTAAACCCCCCAAATACTCCAGACCCTTTAGGAGAAGGGGTTTTTTTATCTACCACATGTCAATCAGTGACTCTCATGAAGTTCAGTAAGCAAACAGAAAAATTCTCACCTATCCTCATATCTGGTTTAAGCAATATTTTTTAAAAGGAATTGTCCAGAGCACAAACACATGAATGTATGTGCAAAGGGAGAGCGAGTGCATTTAATTTAAAGTCTGTAACCTACATTAGAAGCAGGTGCTATTACAACAGAAAGCCATATCCATGGAAAAAAATAGGTTAGAGCTTGCAGGTTGGGAGTTGAAGACCAACAGTTTTTGTGTGGGATCCAGCCTTGCTAATCTTCAGCTTTGCAGCAGTATTTACCTAGCTTACGAATATTTTTGTGCTAACAATTATTTCTCTGTAAACAGAAATGTCTGCTTCCTTTTGGCACTGAATTAATTAAAAAGGTGTGATGAGGCAACTAGAATTGAACTACTGGCTGATCTGGTGAAAAAAACCCTGTATCTTGAGCAGTTAAATCTGTTAACAGAACTTTGTCCTGTTGACAGGTATTCTCTTCAGGGTTTGTCTTCCCCAGCGACACAGTAACAACACAAGTAATGCCAGGACACGAATGTAAAACTGGTGTAACAGCACAGTGGTGGGGTAGAGCCCAGGATGATCAAGGCACAGATGATGCATCGTGCGATGCCACAGTCCTGCTCCTCTGGATCCTGCTGAAGTTTCCATCTTTCTTAGGCACGGCTTTGAAGTAACTGCCTGTGATGGCTGCTGAAAAGCTGCGCTTCTCCGTGTCCACTCGTGCCTTTGTCTCTGGGTTTGGTCATCTGACCCTGAAGTTGGCCCCAGTGTATTGAACTGGTGTGTCACCTGCACTTCACTTGTGCTCTAAATGAGAGACAGGCAGACTTCCTCAGCTTCCACTCTTGCTTCATACCTCCAGTGGAAGAAGGACTTCTTCTAAAGTATAGTTATACTGTCTTAGAAAAATAAAGCGCAATTATGAGTTTGTTCACACTGTTTAGAAGAGATGTATTGCACAAAGATGGCGGGCTTAGCTGTACAGAGCTGGTAACGAGGAACCCATGCACAGCCTGTCTCGTAGAGCTGTCGGTACTCCCTGCTGCACAGGCATGGCTATACACCCAGGCAGAAGACTTCTCTCCTACCCTCAGCTCTCCCTCCTTCTGTAATGTCTGCCCGCCCAAATGTCCCTCCTCTCCAAACAGCTGCACTGACAGACTCTGCCTGCCCCTCCTCACCTTGGCAAAGGGGAAGAGACAGACAATCTGTCACTGACAGCTTGCGTACGTGACAAAGCAGACGGGTACGGCTAGAGTGGAACTATTGTTTACTTTGCTCTGTGTGCAATGGGACCAGCGTAGCCAGGTTTCCTATACATACACCTTCCGGTTTCCCTTCCCTGCAGCAATTGTCCCAGCTCCCAAACAGTATCCCTTATGACATTCTTTAAAAAAAAAAAAATCCTTTTCTGCTGTAGCTCTTTTCCTCTCCTTTCCTCTGCTCTGTCTTTTCCTCTTCCTTCCTCCACACATCCTCTGAAACGGACAAGGGGAAGCTTTTGTTTCTACTGCTGCTAAGTGCACGTGTGCTGGTTGCTCTGTCTGGGTTGCCTGCTGCTCTTCTCTGCACGGAGTGTTATTCTGAATCCTTCACCTTTAATGGGCTACCAATTCTCACAAAAATAGTAGTTACAGAACAATTTTGAGAACTCTTTTCTATCTGTTAAATTTGCTTGAAACTTGACAGAAGCTACTGTGAGGGACATCTGAAGGATGGTCAAACTGTCACAGTCGAATACACCTTTATGACCTGGATAAAAAGAATTAATGTAATAGAGTTGAGAGAATAGTAGAGAATTTTTTCATGGATACTTCTCATACCCAGAAGCACATGTGATCGATATTTACAGAAAATTATTACTGTTCAAAAGTTTCACGGTGGGGGGTACACACATGTTTTTCAGTTGTTATAAATCCTTTAGAGAGAACAGCTTTAAAATTCAAATAAAAATAGAGCCTGAATGGCAAATATCCTCTAGCTGCAATATTTAAAGGCACACTGTTGAAATATTTAATTTTTGTAGACAAAAGAGTCACTAAAAATGTAACATTATGTCAGAAAATGATATGTGCTGACTGAAATAGTTTCTCTCTCTTGCCCTTCCTGTGACTGGGCAAATCAGGAGAGAACAAGGAAACAGCTGGTCAAACACAGATGAATCAAGAGTGCAAAAAGCACACAAACAGAGATTAAAGATTTGCTAGAGAACACCGGGACTGAAATTTCCTTCTTTCAAATAAGACACAATTAGGAGAGGAGGAAGGTCTCCTGCGTGGAACACCTGTAGAACTCACCCCCATCAAAGGCATGGTACCGTAACAGACTCACCGTCTTCACTGGTGTGGGGCTCCGTACTGGCATCCTGGTCCACCTCGTCTAATGTACCATGTTCACTGTAGGGGCTGTCACTGCAGGCAAGCAGAAGGTTGAGCAGAGAGAGGAACCACACACATCAAAAATATGCCACCTCCACGAGATTATTTAAAATTATTTGTACAGTGTTACAAAGTTATGTGCAACATAATTATCCTAGTGTGCTATGAATACATAATTAATGGAGAAGCCTATATACGTTTCCTTGAAACAAAATTCATACATTAAGAAGCCCTCAGAACAACTGAATCCTTTAGAAATAAAAAGTGTGTGTTTGCTGTCAAGGGAGTGTCCTGGTTTTGGCTGGGATAGAGTTGATTTTCTGCCTAGTAGCTGGCACAATGCTGTGTTTTGTGTTTAGGATGAGAATAATGTTGATAACACACCGATGTTTTAGTTGTTCCTGAGCAGTGTTTACACTGAACACCCCACCCCACCTGCAAGCAGCCTGAGGGGCACAAGAAGCTGGAAGGAGGCTCAGCCAGGACAGCTGACCCCAAACAACCAAATGGATATTCCAGACCACGTGGTGTCATGCTCAGTATATAAACTTGGGGCAAAGCAGGTCAGGGGCTGCTGCTCGGGCACTGGCTGGGCATCCGTCAGCGACGATGAGCAACTGCATCGTGCATCACTTGTTTTGCAGATTCTAATTATTGTTATTTGCCCTTTCTTTTCTGTCCTATAAGACTGACTTCATTTCAACCCACGAATCTTACTTTTTTTCCCCAACTCTCTCCCCCATCCCACTGTGGGGGGAATGAGTGAGTGGCTGTGTGATGTTTAGCTACCTGCCCAGTTAAAGCACAACAAAGAAAAGAGGAGGGCATCATAAGCTGAAATTTGATAAGGTGGTTCACAGACAAAGAAACAATTTCCTACCTGTCTGTGTGCTCTGCACAGTACACCTGGAATTCTGTCTCTGGCTGTCTGAACACAAAGCAGCTTCCTCCACGAAGTGTTGTAGGAAACCTCATCATAATGGCCTTTGTTTCACTTTTTTATACTTAACACTTTACTGTGTGGACCTAAATGCTCTTCTCATTTATCTTCACACTTCTATTGTGCGCAAAAGGAATTCTGTATCACAGCAGTTATCCAGATAACCAGCCTAAGGATTTTGTTTAGGAGACAGGAGGATAATATTGCGACTTACCAATAGTCATCTCCAGCCATGCATTTTTCATACACTGGTCCATCGAGTTCTTTCACATCTGGAAAAATAGCCTCATGATGGATGATGATAGTTTTGATTATCTCATTCACATGAGCCTGACAAGACACCTGGTCTTGTATGTCTGGAACAGGCATCAGGGTTGGCCCAAAACAAATGGCCAAGTTGTACGGATCCATCATGTTTTCGTCGCTGTACTGTGAAAGGCTGTTATAACAGAAAAATCAAGAAAAATTGACTTTTCCACTGTGACTAACCTTATTCTGAAAACTGTAGAAAGCTTTTTTAATCACAACTTAGAGATTTCCTCTTCTCATTGACAATTCCACATAAAGTAACGGAACAAAAAAAAAAGATTTCTTCACTATAAAGTGAGTTTATACAACGTATTTCTATGTATATGTATGTATTCCCACGCTACCACATTGAATGTATGCTGACTTAATGGGCTAACATCAACTGCTGCTGCTCCCACCTCACCAGTGCTCCAAGTGAACTGGATGCAAAGTGGGTCCATTTCTCACTGGACCTTGGCACATCTCTTTCAACAGCTGGCTGCGTAACTTAGGCAGACTGAATTGTCTTCTGGAGGCAACTAAGTTCCTGGATCTTGCAAAGGCTCTTGTGACTTCTGGTTTCTGTTTTTACCACACAGCCTGAAATTCCTAAGCACCTTACCTTCTGCCCACAAACTCCTACAATAGTTTCATTATGGAAGTGTCCAAACAAAAGGCTTTCATTGTTCTTATTAATCAACTTTTGCAAGCTCTCCTTTCTTCCAGAAAATGCAATGTTATTAGTTTCCAATTTTGAATGAGAAGTTGCTGCCTATTCCCTTGTTTAAAAGCATTGGCATTTTCACTGGAAAAGCTGGCTTTTGAATGGTTCTATGAGGGGCCAGTCAAACAGAGCCTGAAGTGCTGGGATGCCCTATACTATGCTGTCCTGCACTCTGAAGCAGCACAGGAATTCTGATGTCTGGTTGTGTTCAAATACAACACCATATTCCCTCTAGAAAGGGAATTTCAGAGAGTGTTTTCCATGTACAAACAATACACATGCATGAGGCAAACCTTCTAAATGACTACCCTCATAACTAGCTTTTAAAATTAATTGTGTTCGCCCCTTTCTTATGCCATGATTTACTATCCTGTCCTGTGTGTTAACTGGAGACATCTTGCTCTTCTGATTTATCAGGTGGTTCAGACTTCATACGTGCAAAACTGTTAAAAAAGATTGTAACTATCGCTGTGAAATGTGAAGTTCTGCTGATGGCTGTTAATAGGCAGCGCTCCTCAGGGCTCAACAGCAGGGCTGGCACTGTTTAGCATCTCCATGAATGACCTAGACAAGGGGATGGAGTGCAGTCAGCCAGCTTACAGATGATGCCACGCTGGGAAGGGGACAGTAAATGTGCTACCATTTAGAAGGACCTTGACAAGATGGAGGAAAGGAGAAACAGGAGTTCAGTCAAGTTCAACAAGGATGAATGCAAAGTCCTGCCCACGGGATGGAAGTCATTCCACAGCATTTGTGGGTATATTAGGAACAGAAAAGCCAGCAGGTTAAGGGAATTAATTATTCCTTTTCCACCTGGTGCTCGTGAAGTTGCACACGAGGTTCTGTGGCTAGTTTTGAGAGACTGACAAACTGGTACAAGCCCGGAAAAGGACTACTGCTGAGATGACTGGGGAGCTGAAGCACATGGGTTATAAACCAAAGCAGAGAGAACTGGGTTTGTTCAGCCTTGAAACAGGAAGGTTACTGGAGAATTCAGCTGCAATCTCCTACTATATAGGACATTATAAACAAGAGCAAGACAGACACAGGTGCACAGAGATGAGAGACAATAGACACAGCAAGGGATATTCCAATGAAAGCAGAAAAAAAATTCTTTACTATAAGAGTGACCAAGTACTGGGACTGACTGCCTGGAGAGGCTGTGGAGTTGCTGACGTTTGAGGTTCTTGACTGGCCAAAGCCTTGAGCAACTTGATCGAAAGCTTTAGAGCTTTGAGCAGGAGGCTAAACCAGGTTAGGCCTGCCATGAGACCTCACGACTTCACGTGGCCAAGCAGGCATAACTGCATATGCGAAAAGCAGAATGGGATTTGCAGGAAGTCAAATAATGGGAATATTTTTCCTGTGGATGCAGCAGGAGCAATTTGGAGGCAGTAAGGTATTTAGTCTGCTTTCCAAATTGCATTCCTGTGGAGAGCACAGATGTAGCTAACATGACCACATAACAAATACAACCCCATACAGCTCTGGTCAATCTGTATGTCTCTGCAGAGGAGAAGCTGTGATGTAAGCCTTTAAGACATTTACATGGTGTCATTTTTGGGGGATGGATTCAGTTTCAAATGAACGGTTATTTTCATAAAACTTTAGACCTCTGCCCCTCTCTTGCATACTGCTTGAAAGTGGTTCAGAAATTGCTAGAAGAAAGAAAACAGGAACAGCTGTGACTACAGGCACGAACAAATAACCCGGCTGCAAGGACCCTGTTTCTATAGGAACAGACAGGCTGGATGAAATGGGGAAGGTCACAAAGACAGAATGAATCAGCAAAGAGCAAATTTAGGAAAAAAGAGGAAAAAGGTGATATGAAAACAGATATAACAGGAAACAGACAAATTGACAGTAGAAAGAGAAAAGTCAGAATCAGGGCAAAGTGTACATAAGCAAAATTTTCTGTGAAACCATTGGGGTCGGCAAAACCAGAGAGGGCCATGAAGGACTGGAGGGAGAAACACAGTTCAATTGCCCAACCTATCTTTTATTTTCTCTTACAGAAAGAAGTTGTTTTCTCTGGGATGATGAAGACATGAACACCACTTTCCCTCTCACAAAACCCTCCTTCCAGCCTGTGTTTTGCAATGTGAGAACCAAACTACTCTATATCAAAGCACACACGGGGGATGTGTGTTCTCTATGCTCGAACTCCTGCTTTCAGAAAACAGAAGCAGCAAGACGAAGCCTCACCCTGCCAGTGCCTAGCACCAGATAGGTAGCTCGTAGTGCCTGTGTTGCTTGAATATACTGGGGTTTTTTCCCATCAGGAGAAATCAGCTTGAGATAAGGAAAAAAATGTATTTTTAAATTGCATAAACAAATTTTAATGTAGCTGCAGTTTGTATTTGGTATTTTTCTTACCAGCTTATTTTGTTGTCAGCCTTAATGCTATAGACTGCACTCCCCATTTCAGACAACACTTTAATCTGTCTAGCTCAATTTTGGACAAATGGAATTTTAATTTGAATGGAATCCAGTGTTTTCATTCTATTTTCACTGTCAATTAGAAGGTCATCTTTTGTGTTAAATGGAGCCTAAACGTGAATTTTACATAGAGTATGAATAAACCCAAAGAACTTCAATACCAGCAAAGGAAGGCAGATAAAGATACAGCACCTGGGGCAAGTATAAAGCACTTACTGATTGAGGAAGGCGAAGAGGTATCTCATCACTATAAGGACCGACCTGGGCAAAGTAAGGAGGAGTTTGCGGATGTGAAGAGCCCTCTCATAGAGATTGTCTATTCCTGCAAACAGAAGAAAGTATTTTATGTTCCCTTGTATATGGTTGTCTAAAAGAGTATTCAGTCAATTTACTCAATTTACTTCAACCCTTTCTCATCACATGCCTCTAGTCACTATTGTCTAATTTTGGCCTATTAGAAAAATAAGATCTAGAAGTTCTTCTCTCCCTCATTAAAACCACACAGTTTAAAAGTAACATTTTTTAAAGAAGATATAAATCTGTCTAAGTCAAATGCTGGCCACTTGCTGAGTTTGATAGCTCACAAAACCACAAAATCAATACATAAATAACCTGAAGGAACCAAGGAAAGATGTTTGCCATTCATTTAAAATACAGGTGCATTCTCTGTATTCGAATGTTCATATCAGATATATACTCCAATCATTGAGCTTCTCTAATAAGTTTTTTTAATCAAATGTCCAGCTATAACTCTCTTAGTGGCAAAATAGGAGAAAGGCCTTAGGTTTTTTTGGTATGGAGCCAAGAAACACAAAGATTGCATTTTTCTCAAACGATTTTATAGCGGTCCACCGAAATTCTTCTGAAGTGGGAAAAAAATAATCTGATAAAAGCATCAGTTCCTAATGTCTTGTAACAAGGATGCACTATCTTCTATGTCGGTCAGAAAGACTATGTGGCTGCAAGTGGGGCGATGATGGGATAAAAGCTTGAACTGTTTTTCAGAATAAGCAGTATCTCAATTTTTAACTCAGTGTGTTTTCTGTGCAAATGACACTGTTGGAAACAACCTAAAATTTCAGTAAGGCTTTTTATGTCAGCCAAGAAAGTATGATGCAATTAACAACATCTAGGGGAAATCTTAGCAGACAAAGATGAGAAATCCTGTCCAGCGGCACTAAAGTGGATATTCAAAAATTTGGAAATCAGAAGCAGGAGCTGATTCCAATAGCTGAAAAGCCAATTGTACCACAAAATGTGGTATTTATGAGTACACAATTAAAATAATTACTTACATAAAAATGTGGTAAGTGTAAACAAAATTACTGGTGTGTGTTACTTATGTGCTCTTTGGTATGGCTATTTCTATCAATCAGTATTTACTTGTAGATGCAAAATGTGTGTTGACTTACATTTCTTAGAAGTACAACTGGTGTCTAGTAATTGTTATTTTGGTATTAAAAACCATGCATAAGAAGAGCACGTTGGCAGCAAGACTTCTGTTTACCACGTAGAAGTGTTATAGCTCACTAGGAAATGCCAGTGTAGCGAAAGGGTGTGAGAGATCTGCTCCCACATCAGCACTCACAGGAGGTGCCACTGGCTCAGCACCACTAGTGTGCTGGGAACAAAAGATTCTGGGATGGGGTCAAACTAGCCTCCATCAGAGTTTCTGGAGAACTGCCTACCACTGCTCGCATGAAGGAAGTCCACTTGGATTATAGTATCTACTGCAGGAGCAGAACAGCAAAACTGGCAGGAAGTAAAAACCTATTCCCCAGCAGAGCCCCTGAAGGCTGCACAAGTGTCCCTGGTGGGCTGCTGCAGAGCTGGTAGGGAAAAGGACTGCTGACAAGCTGTATAATTGACCTCATGAGTCACTCTGAACCCAAATACTAGCTGGAAATCCGTTCCAGCCGTTACCCTTTCTCAAGTGGAGCATGGGACCTGCAATTTATTTTTATGTTTCTGTTAAACACGGACGGCGTGAGTCAAGAAGAAGTATTTCTGGTTACTGGTTAAGAACTGGTGTCCACGGCAGGGACATGCTAAGTCCGGGAGCTGCCTGCACAGCGAGGATCCACAGAGCAACTACAGCTCTCCTTTCCCATTCCAATGCAGGCCACATCTTGGAGATGTCCATGCTGCACACCCTCACTTCTGCAATACAGTGCCACACTGCTGTTCTGCACAGACCACAGACACCGATTCTAGTGCAACACCTCTCTCCACCTGCCTCCTCTAAGCCCCTCCCCGTGGAAGAAGCATTGCCCATATCTTCAGTTCCAGTTCTTTGCACAAAAGCAGCTGTTGTTACAGCGAGGGTGCCCTGTGAGTCTCCAGCTCAGTTGACTTTCCTCCTGACCAGCCTGTCTGTGAAACTCTCCAAACAGAGTTGGAGGTCTGGGTGGTTTTGAGCCTGTGTGCATGTGCACAGGTGGAGTGGGGCTGAGGGAGGAAGGTCCAAAGGAACTTTGGTTACATCTTTCAACACTCCAGCAGCACCGTGTGCTGCATTTGGGAAGCTGGAGGGAAGTTTTGATGCAACACCAGGACTTGCCTTCTGCATTACAACCTTTTCTGGCTAATTCCTTATGCTACAGTCCTGCCTCCTCCAGACAATTCTGGAGACCAGCCCTGGGCCAGGTTCAGTCCTCGCGGAATTCAAATCAGACCTGAGAAATGCACTGGCTGGGACCCAAGGTGGGTCCAGCAGCTCCTTCTAGCAGTATGCTGCCTGTATGGCTGCAATAGCTCTGTCTAAACTAGTGAGCTAAACCAGGACGGGGCACACTGGCAGGCAACTACCACTCAGTAGTTACCACACTCTCCAGCGTGCTTGTGGTCTGTGCCACGTACAATTCTGCCAAGCAGTTCCTAGACAAGTTTGACAGGATGCATGAGTCGGGAACTAGTCCCAGTAGGCAGCACAGAGATGGCAGAGTAGGTACAGAGAGTCTGGCTCTGTAGTCATGTGTTGAACTATCCCAGCTGTCCTACCAGGAGCATAATCAGTACTAAGCACTAGAAGTGACCTGAACTCCAAACTGAAGCAGTTACAAGCCATACATGCTTGAGTGAGATGTGTGTGTTTCCAACACTTTCCCGGTAACCCGGACCCAGTTTCTGTGAAAATCCCTTTATTGAAAATCCAAACTACTGTCAAGTGGTAAATTTATGTGCTTTCCACATTATTTCAAGAGGCTTTTATTTCCCAGCACTGATTTGGTTTAAAGGAGCCAGGTAATGATGTAATTTATTTGCACACTGCTTTTAAATGTGGAGCTGAATTTCATCGTTGCTCGAGGGTATGCAGTACATGAGTGTTTGGGTATGCAGGAAAGACGGAATGAATACAGAGCAATTTTTCTACACGCAGGCAGGAAGAATTTGCAGCTCTGCTGCTTCCATGCAGAGGAAAGCTAAAGCATTGCTTTGCCTCCACTGGCTTTGCTAAAGAGAGCCTCAGGGCAGAAGGGCCATCCAGCCTATAAGATGGTTGCTGCATGGAAATACTGGAAAACCCAGTCCTGAAGAAAGCTGGCCATGTCTCCCCTCTCACAGTACTTCTGTTGGAGACCCTCTTTTCATTACTCTGATTTTTTTTAACCGAGTGCCTGGTGAAGTATTATCCATTTCTCAGCTAAGAAAACAGAAGTGCTTGATATTACATGATTTGTTCTAATAAGGCAATTTAGCTGCCAAGCTGAAACAGAAATCAGGGGATTTGAAAACTGGTTCATTACTCTAATGATATGATGAGACTCATACTCCCAAAGACAAGCAAGAGGACAAGCTTCTGGCAAGGCCAAACACACTGAGAACTAATGTATTTCTTCTGACTGTGGAGAGAGACAAGGAAGAGAGATCTCTATGAAGGACACAGGAATATCAACTATAAATCAAGACTAGCGTCAAGTAAATATCACGCAGTGAAATGGTTATTATTTTCTCGTTCCCAGTTCTCAGAGCAAAGCCAAACTTTTGGAGCTCTGGTCTGACATATCTGCCTTCCAGACCTATCTCAGCCATGGGGGTCAAACCCACAAGCAGGAGAGTTTCCTGTCAGCAAGATGAGAAGCTATTTGGTGTGGGAACACTGCGCTTCTGTCAAAGCCGTTGCACAGGAGACACTTGTAGGGTGAAACAAGAGAAGGGGAAGAAACCAACTTCTGGAGTTTCATGACTATAGCACTTTGTGGAAGAGCCAGGCACCTGAGCCCAGAACTGTTAATGTATTTTCATCAGACAAGAGTGGAACAAAGTACCCTTATAATAGAAGGAATTTGATTTTCTGTGTATTCATAACATTATCTAGGCATCTAAGTTTCTGAGGTGTTTGGGATCTAAGAAGCCTCCAGCTACTACAAAAAAAGAAAAACAGAGAGCTCAGAGGACTCCTCAGAGGTCACTTAAGTCTACCATCTTAGCCTCTGACTTCACTTTAATCCACTTCGAGAGGTGTCTGTTCAACTTGTTCATAAAATCCTCCAAATAGGCAGACCACAAGCTCCACAAGAAAATCTGTTGAGGTGCAATCCAGCATTGCTCTTGGAAAAGATTTTATTTACTGATCTCACATGGACTTACTCTGCAGACGCTCCATGTCCTTGACCTGGATGAATGAATCCAGATAACATTAATGTCATTGCATATATTTATCAGCTTAGCTGCCTCTTTGTCAGCCTCACACTAAGGACTGGTTCTCAGTCGCGTAAGACAGACATAAATCCTAGGCAGTCAAGCCTTGAAAAGTGTCATCTTCAGTCTCCAAGAACACTGGAACCTCTTCTGGAGAGGCAGTGTCACCTTCACTTACTGTAGAGACACACAGAAACAATGAATCTCTACTTTTCTCTTCCAGGAGAAGTAACAGTTTTAACCAACTGGTCACTCATGATGAGGTTTTTGCAAAGATAACTCTAAAGTGAAATGGATCAGAAGTGAACAATCTACCACAGAAGAGTAAAGGAAACCTGAAAAGGGAGAAAACACAATTACTAACATAAGCCCTCAAACACAAATAAACAAAAACTAAATTAGATGTGAAAAGAGGGATATATTCATCCCAAATAACATTAAGAAAATGTAAATTAAAATGTAAATTAAGCAATAACTCAGGTAGTGGAGCATGTGAAAGGCAATATATTCAAATATATAGGTGCAGTGATGCAGAATAAAAGTCTTTTGCAAGAGAGCAATTGCTGGTGGTTTCAAAGTATTTTGGGCCAACTGGACAGGTGCATATGACCCTGTTTTTTTTATTTAAAAAAGCAAAGGAAGCACTGTACTTGGTCCTACACATGGCCTCTCCTGCAATGGAGGTGAGACACAGTTATCCAAATGAGAAGGTTCAGTCTGGGAGCAGGCAGAGCCCAGAAACATCAGTTCTGGATTGTGGATACTCCACCAGCCTCTCTGAACAGCCAGCCTCCACGGGCCAATCTCAGCATGAACAACAGGACTGCAAACGTTTGGCAAAGGGAAGGTATTATTGATCAAAACATATGGAAGGAGAAACCTGGTGTCAGCAACTAATGAATTGTGTTGCAACTAACATCCAGTGCTGTGCAAGGTAAGCATATTTCACAAGCAAGTGTAGCACAAAGGAGGAAGCAAACAATGGTAATGTAAGATGTCTCTCTACTTTAGGAACACGACTTTGAAGGATAAAATCCAAGGTAGTATCTCTTTGTGGGGGTTACTTGCTATTTCCACTCGGTGTGGTGCCTACTAGTAACAGAGTGAATGCCTAATGCATATTTTACACACCCTGTGAATGTCAAATGGGACTGAGTTACACTTGAGGATGTAATTTTTATGGTCAATTTGCAGCTGACAAGTTATCTACATGAATATGTATTAGTGCTGAAGTTAACAATTTGTGCCTCTTTTCATTTTGGTAGATGAGTCCAATCCAGCTCAAAGATACGTATATATTAACTCAGCAATGCCACTTACAGCTCTTTCAGATCTATTTAAGAAGGCATTACAGGAGCACAAACCCAGCAGTCTTCACTGTCACCTAGACAAGGAAACACCTCCCATTTTGTTGAAACTTTTTCATGGAGAGTTGACAATTCAGAATAGTTTTTTACTTTTTAAGTAGCGGGCAACAGCCTGGAAAAGCAGTAAAACAGTTTTCTTTTCATAACATTTATGTCTTTAGGTAAACGGGCACCACTGGTGGCAAGGGACTAAAATGATAAAAATCAGAAGGAAAAAAGATGTACATTTTCATTCATCTTGCCATTTTTGCCTACGAAATTTAAGGCAAGGGAGATGGAACCATGAAGAACTGTAATGCTCTGTGCAGATGTTAAGCAGTCTGAATAGCTGAGGTGTGTCTGCTGCTGCACGGCACAGCCATCTACATAAACGTGAATTTGAGTAGGTCACGTGTGTAAGAGCTCACACCAGGAGAGAAGCTGCAGTCCCCCAGCAGCGAAGCGAGTTACAGCCAGCCCTACTGTTATGGTTTGAAAAAACTTGGTTAGATGGACAGGTTGTTAGACCAATCAGAAGCTGGTACCGCCTCTGCAATCCACATATTTGCTAAACCCAGAGTGGGATTCTGGGATTCTCACTTCCTGCGTGGCTGCAGTAAGGAACGGGCCCGCTCGGGCCCGGGCCTCCCCCACCGGGGGAGGCCAGATCCCTGGAAAATAACCCGAAGCCGCAGGCAGCCAAAGAAAACAACCGTGGGCTGCGCCGCAGTTAAAATACTCACGATGCGGCATCCAAGGACCCGGTCCGAGCTCCGGCTCGGAGCGGGGCCCGGCCCGACCCGACCCCCCCTTCCTCCAGCAGCAGCAGCGGCAGCCCGGCAGAGCTGGCAGGGACCGAACTACCAGCAGAAGAACACCAAACAGCCGGCAAACGGAGGAGATGGCAAGTACCTTCCTAAGACCTAGATAACATCATTCCTTCAGCTGCAGTTTTTGCAGATAGTGCCTTCCAGGTTAGAGAAGAAAGAAAGTAAGACCACGTGAAGGAACAAACATGGCGGCGACACCGAGGTCAGGGAGAAGGGAAGGAGAGGAGGCGCTGTTTCCCAGTGCCAGATTCTGAAAACCTTCCTGTGAGCCATGGCAGTACTAACATACAAACTGTTTTCTCTGTAATTCATACAAGTGCATGGGGGGATGTAAGAAGTTCATGTGTGCAGCCCATGAAAAGGTGTTTTAGTCTGAGAAGTTGCCCCAAGACAAAGTGCCAGAGCTTACAGATGATGTGAGAGGCTCCTAAAAGTTGAAGAAGAGGAATTGTTGCGAGAGGTTCCTAAAAGTTGAAGAAGAGGAATTTTTGCTTTCAGGCTGCGAGGAATCATCCTTAAAAAAGACTAAAACCCCATGACTGGTTTTGATCCATGAATAGCAGTGTGGGAAGCTGCAATAATTCATGGAAGAGATATTTTCCCACTGCAACAGGTTCGGGCGGGGCTGTTGTTTGTGGAAGCTCAGAACCGCACTGGAGAAGTTCACCGAGGACTATCTTCTGTGGGGAGAGTCCCATGGCATACACAGAAAAGGAACTCTTTTCCTTAGAGAAAAACTCTTAAAAATGAGTGCACTGACCAAACCTCATGTTTTGTTTCCCTTGTGTATATTGGTATATTGGTGGATGGGAAGGAGGAAGGTACTGGGAATAAGGGATTGTTCTGGAAGCTTGCTTTAATTCCCCATAATTCTATTCTTTCACTGTTATTTCTGTTAGTAATAAATTCTCTTTAGATTACCAAGTTTGAGCCTGTTTTGCCTTGAAGCTCTTCCGTTTTTTTCCTCAATAATCCTTATTTTTTCCCCCCAAAAGCTGGATTTTTGGTTCCCCTTCTCTGCCTATCATGGCAGAGGCATGTAAGTAAATAGTTTGTTGATGCTGGGTATTTAATCAGCCCAAACCCGCGACACCTACTAAGCTCAGCTTCTGTGCCTTCTGCCTCCATGCACCTCCTGCTACAAATACTTTTCTTGTTTTTGGCCCAACCTGCTTCTACTAAAGCGCAGAAAGAAGTGCAGTGCAACTCTCCTCCTTCCCACCCTCTGGATTACAGAATGCTGCTGGGACCAAGAGTAGCCATTCCTTAAGATGAGAATGAAGTATTATGGCCCATAATCAGATGGATTCTTTATGTTCTGTTCTACCTTCCATGCTTGCTCTGGCCCAACCCAAATAACTTGGCCCAAATTTTATCTAAATTAGATCATAAGCCCAAACAGAACAATACTGTTCTCATGAGTCTAATTAATACAAATTGCCATAAAAATCACAGTAATTTTGCATTGTTTCCACTGTACTTACAAAATGGAAAGCATTAACTCACAATGCTCTATTTCATTAGGAAATATATGCATACATATAAAGGAATTTCTTGGTGGCTGTACTGAGGAAAGGTTCATTTTGCAGCTGTAGCCTCAATTATGCCTGACATCCATAACTAAGTACTTCAGTTTCAAGGGTTTTTTCACTGGCAACATTACATTTCCATATAAAATGTGTGACATTCTGCCCTTTTACAGTTTTATGTGAACATTAACTTTACAAATTTGCTTTCTCCCTCTCCCCTTCTGTAACAATTTCTGCCAACGACTAAGAAACCACACTGACATTTATCTTGAAAAACTATTTGAAAAGAATGTTTATTCCTTTCCTCACTATTTTTCAGATCACGAATGCAATATGAATTAAGAGTATTTAAAAACGCTTAATTAAACATGTGAAAGTTTCTTGGACTTTATGTATCAATTGTGATCTAAAGAAGTTACACTGACCTATGTTCTCACAGAAAAACGGAGTCTGGCCCTGCTCCCATTAGCAGAAAGACCAAGATACATAATATCTGAGGCCACATAAGCACAGAAAAAAACCCCTTATGCAACTATGACATATTCAAAGTCTGAAATGGAGGAGAAATCTTGCCTAGATGATTTTCCTTTTTGCAAGATATCCAGTGTTAAGGTTAAAATACAGCAATGCAAATGGTCTTTCAGACCCACAGTTTATGATAACATGTACCATGCAGGTGCTACACAGTATATCTCGAAATGCTTGCTGGTTTGTTTTGGGTTTTTTTCCCAATAAAACATTCTTATTCCTTGGAAGTGGTGCACCATTCAAGAAAGCGTATAGAATAGTACACAGCTGTAAAAACACTCCACCTCAGGCTTCTCAGAGAACCAGAAGATGCAGCCATACAGCCCCTAGTTCCCAGCATACGGTTCTGGGGCTGGTTCTGTGTACAAGACACAAGAGCTGTTTCTTTCCTCATGCTTCATTCAAAATCCTCCCTCTGTGACAACACAAAGTAAACTCACCCCGCTGTGCTCAAAGAGAAAACCCCCTTTGTCCTGCCTTGGTCCATACTTAACTCTCCTCCCTGTGCTGAAGGCATTGATATGCCATTTCAGCGTGCCCCTAATGATAACCTTGTGAAAACCAAACCAAATGACAAAATCATCCCCCCCAAGCCTCTTCCAAAACCAGTCAGAAAACAGATCTCGGACTCTTACAATATATTATCAGGAAGAAAATCCTCTGCTTTCTTGTACAACAGCAACAGCAGAAGTCAAAGCTAGCAGAACCAGTCAGTCATTACACCTTGTTTTGACAAGCTGTCATAGAGATGATAACCCAGATTTATGACACCCTCAGAGAATACTCAGTCTAAACCAGGATCAGATGGCAACACCTCTTTCTCAATAAACATTTTAAAACGTTGTTGCGAAAAGCAGTGACTTTGTTCCAGGCTATTGCTGTTACTGATTTCAGCTCTGCTGCACGATATTATTATTTAAATAAAAGGTTGTCAACTCTTTCACAAGAAAAGAATTCACTGTCTACTAGGAACGTGCAATAATTGGACATTCTCTATGGAAAACAAGATTTAGTGCTAGGGATCCGGTATTCACACAGCCATTTTTCTTGAAGTTCTTAACAACAAAATAAATACCTTTTTTGGGGCAATTCAACTGGAACCCTCTCAGACAGTGATGCTCTGTAAGGTTGGTGAATCTCTCCTGCCTGTGCAGGTGCCACATACATCTATCTGCTCAGTCCATTGAACTTCTACCCCCCTTTCCAAATACCCCATTCCCTCTTCAGCACCTTCAACGGTGAATGAAAGCTCTTTGAAATCATCCAGGTTCCTCTTCTTGGAACACATTGAAAAGGTGTTTTGGGCAAGTATCTTTGCATCTCCTGAGCATTCGCTTGTACAATCTCTGTAAATTGAACGCTCATTCTTGGTATTTTACAATTTAGTTTGCAATTGTATTTAAAGCTCTCCAACACAGCAGACTGCAATACCTGCAATACTGCAATACCATCTACACATGTAAGAACCACCATTTATATTTTTCTTAATGCTTAGTCAAAACAATGAAGACATAAAGAGACCAAATGGCAGAATCTGACAGCAGAAACTTTGAGAAAGAAATCCAGTACAAATGTTTAATGATGAAAGTGATTAATCATTTGAACATCTTATCCAAGAATGTGGTAGATTTTCTATCAACCGAAGCCACTAAATCAATAAATTTTTCCAGCAGATACGCTTTAATTCATCCAGGAGTTATGGAAACCAGTGCAGGATTATTAGGTAAAGTTCTATCATTCCCGTCATGCAGAAAATCGCTCAGTCAAAATGACTCTTTTTAGATTTCAATTTCTATGACTTGCAGAGATTTTCTGGGTTGTGGCACCACAGTTAGCTAAAGCTGAACTGAAGCAGAACCAGGATTATGCTTCCTAAAAAGACAGTGTCCCCCTCAGCATCAGAGATCAGACTGCTAAACTGTGGTTTTCAGGTCCTTTAGGACTCCTCAGTGCCACCAGGTCTGTAAATAGCAACAGCCGCAGAAAAACCCTGCAAAAAAATGAAACACGAAATACTGCACATATATGTGGTCACAGTGATCCATGTATTTGTAAACTCCAGGAGGAATTACTGCAATCCTCCCTATGTGGGGAGCAAACCACACACATTGCATCCCCCAAGTAGGGAGCCGAAAACCCCAGCTGATTGCCAGCCTGGAACACTGTGCACCCATCACTTGCCTGCTGGGCTGAGACCTCTGCCAAAATAACAGTTTGTAGAGCCTGACCTAATTAATATCCCAAGGGACTGACTCTCATTACCTGTGAAACTGCCTCTTTCTCCATTTGGTTGAAGCAAGCAAGTTATAAAGGAAGGGAAGAAAGGAAATTCTTCCTCAAAGCTAGCTCCTCGGACCACCGTGCCCACAGGGAACAGCAAGCCTACCGACGGTTGGCCTGGCCTCACCCCTCAACACCTGCAGGGGTCAGTGAACTGGAAGAGGTTTTGAGCATGTCAGAGCAATTCACTCATCCACTGACAACTTTGCAAATTACTACAACCTCTCTGTGCCTGGCTGTGAGCAGCAGCAGCGCACAGATCATGCGACGCTCCTCCAAGGCATCCCATTACAACTCGTGTGTGGGAAGGCAGACCGGGCTCTCTCGCAGACAACACTCAGCTGTTCCCCTCCGTCCCTGCACCGAAGAGTTTTCTGGGTTGGATCGGTGGCTTTAAGCTGAGCACAATAAAGGTCCAGAATCACACAATGTTGAGCAGTTAGTCACTTATTCACCAGTGCTGACCCCAAGCTGTGGGGCATGAAAACCTTCTTGGAAAGTAACACAATCTGTTTGCATGTTCATGACTTCATTCCCTTCTGTCTGCCTCAGTGAGCAGAGGAAAATAATAATGCGTTTAAATTTAACTACCCCTTGTATACCAAAAGATATTCTTCCTGCCCTATTAAACAAAGAACTGTACTGTACATTAATCCCAGTGGAAAAAGGGAACAACCACAGCTGTGAGTATGACTAACAACTGACCCAGACTGCTACACATGGCAAACAAATCATCTCAGGAAAATCGGTGAAGTTAGCTCTTTTTTCAGGCTATTACTGTGCATCTGAAAGTAAAATTCTATTGAGAAAAACCAGAAATTTCTACTTACTGATACAAGAAATAAGATCATTAAATCTTTCCTTAGGAAAGACGGGATTTTCCAGCCCTCGGAAATAGAGCTTCAGTACTCCAGCAACTGAGTTAATGTCATGGTTACTTTGGTCATCTGCCAAAGGATTTTCACCTTAAAAAGTAAATAAAGTGAATGAAACACACATGCAGGAGCATTCTTGCATGAAACATTTTTATAAGTGAGTGACACTTTGGGCGGTTTTTGTTTTTAGTGTGTGGGAGGTGGCAATGCAAGCATTCAAGTAAGATAATAAACACTGATTTAGAAATCCCAGGCTATGATTAAACTAAAAAAAGGCAGCCTAAATAAAGCTTCCTTAAAATTACATAACCTAGTGATCTCTTAGGTCCTGAACTTCCAGCTAGGTATTTATGGACATGCTGTGATTTACAGTTAGTAAAACAAAAAAGCCAAACGTTCTTAATTGAATAGAGTTCTGCAGACTTTTCTTTGGAGCCCTACATAAAGCAAATGGAGTTAGATCACTCATTGAATTGAAACTGTGTCTTCATTCTAAAAAAATTAAAACATCAGGAATATGTGCAACCATTTTGTTGAAAACCTAAATGAAACCTCAGCCACGACTGCACTATTTTACTTATGTAACTTTAAAGGCTTAATCTTTATATTGAAACACTTTAAAACGTACGGATCTTCAAGGATAACGCTACCTAGGAGAAGCAGTTAAGAATAAGTAGATGTACAAGCTGCAGAATGAAGGGATGTGGCTTCACTTAGCAAGTGAAAACAGTCACTTTATGTACCTTGTCAAAGACAAGATCAGGTTTAACAAGATATATATATAACTAATACTGGGGAGAAAAATACTGTGCCTATTTTTTCATGCTTTTAGTCACAAGACTTCTTGCT
Source organism: Mohoua ochrocephala (assembly GCA_013398855.1). NCBI lineage: Eukaryota > Metazoa > Chordata > Aves > Passeriformes > Acanthizidae > Mohoua > Mohoua ochrocephala. Next base: position 858,135 of record VZTA01004839.1, read on the forward strand.
CCAAGGGTTTTGTCATTAGCAGATGATCTGCAAAAGTTTTAGTTTTCCCCAGAAATTAAAAAACCCCAGCTTTTAAGACTCAAGAAGAAAGAATGTAAGATTTAAAAAAATTGTAACAAGTATTGCTTTAACACAGTTAGAGGACTGCTGGATCCTGGTTTCCCTAGCAGAGCAATCCTAGGCTGGGTGTTGGAAGCCACTGATGTTTAAAAAGCTGGTTTTACTTCCTGGTATTTTTCATGTAATTCCTCCTCTGGGGCTGAAGTTTCCTTTGGGAATGAAAAATGGAACGACCCTTTTTTCCACCCCCTATTTTCCTGGATCGTGATGCAACTTTGGCAGAAGGACCAGAAAGTTGACCACTCATATTCCAGAAGATCACGCAACAGGACTTTCAAATTGCATGAAGTAGCCTCTTGAATCAAATTAAACTCATTACCTTTCTTTTCTGAGGATCTTTAAAATAAAAGACACAGAAACTACAATTTGCAGTTTACCATTAACAAAAAACTACTGTTTACAGTTGATTCGAGAGTCATATGTCTTGTCTAAACAAAAGAAGAAAAACCCTCAAGCTTCTAGGAAATAACGAGGGGATAAACATGCACACATCATCATGGTACTTCATGTTTAAGCATGTAATGGTGCAAAGTTTTAGGTGCAGTACACACAGTACATCCAATCTGTTTAAACAGCCAAGAAAATAATTAGAATTCAGAAGATTTTTAAATGTCAGATATTAAGGTGCTCAAATAAATGAAAATCCAATTACCTCTCTCAAATGAATTTTTAATATCATTGACTTCCACCTGGGAACCAGACACTCTAAAAATTCCCTGATGCTGAAGACCTGCAGAAAAGATGGGAGACAGTGGTGAAAAATTAATTTATTTTTAAAAATACTTTAAATCTCTATTTTAAAAACAAAGCTGTAGTGCTACATGAGTAATGTAAAAGATATATGAAAAGGTCAGGGCAATAATGAAATGACACAGTTTTTTTCAGAGCTTACCATATAAATTTATAAATCTGATACAGCTTTCCACAATAAGAGGAATGACTTGCCCTGAATCCTGCAGAAACAAGAGCAGAACGAGTGAGCTGCAGATAAGAAAGAGGAAACCTCCCTACTATGGTCTGAACGTGAAAATGCACTTTCTTGGTCAATCTAGATGGACATACAGTGCTGGTAAAAAAACACCCAAGAAAAAATACCACTTCTAACAGAGTTCTCTTCCCATTTAGGGAGGAAGGAAGGAAAAGGAACAGGTGACGAAAAGGATTATGGTTCTTAAAATCATTTAACCGGGAAATTCAGTTCTCTACCTCAGTCACCATATCTGGCTAACACTGTATGTGACATCTAGGCTCATGCATGCATTTTAGATTTCTGAAGCAAAATGAGTTAAAGCAGTGAATTTGCCTTTTAGAAAGATTATTATCAAGAATAATAATTCATGATGAAGATGATCCCTCTGCATCAATTTAACTGACCTTTCTTTTCCTGGTGGAGAAAATCCTACACAGACCTAATTACACAGGATCTAATTCCTCAATGTGGGAGTTTTTTTTGTTGTTTGGTAAAAAAAAAGTTTATGGCAAGCAATTTACAAGGCATTTCTGGATTTGCTGGACTGCCAGAAACGTTCTTGGAGCAGAGCCACCAAAGGACATTGTGTGGGGTACCAGAATGTCTCCCTCCTGACCGAGAGCACTGCTATGTGCTCTGCTGGTTTGCGTGCCCTGCCATGGGGAGATGATGGCCTGGCACGTTGTTCCTGGCTGCTCTGAATGGCTGGTAATCACCGGGTGGTGAACTGCAGCTACTTTGAGCTGAGCATGCGGTTCAGCTGCTTCTTCTCTAGGCACAAGGCTACTGGGAAAGGGAGGTCACAGCCTATCCCTCCCCACCTGCCACTGGCAGAGTTCAGGAATCACAGCTCCTCAGCTCAGCAATGATACAGCAGCAGGGCTGCAGCTACATTTTCAGTCACACAGAAGTGTTTTAAAAAAGGATAAAAAAACATTTGTGATGGGAAGGGAAGAAGATGACTATGCACTAATTTCCAGTGAGTTACTTGTCTTTTTCTTTTAAACTTATTCTTTTCCAAAAGAACCACTGGAGTCCTTTTGTTTTGGCACTTTAAAAAGTGGTTGTTTTAACCCAAGCACACTAGTGACCACAAGTCATCAAATACAGATTAAAGACATAAATAATATGATTGAAAATTATTTGGAAAAGTTGGTGCTTATGCTGCAAAAATTACTGTTTCATAAATAATCTTAGAATTTCTTGTCTTGGAAGCTGCAATTTTTCTTTCCAAATGAATTTCCAATATGTAAGTGCTCAGAGAATTGACTAATTCATCTGAAAGTTTAGTGTAAAATCAGTCTGAATTATAAAACCATGAATTCAAAAGCACCTTGTAACTCGGAATACACATTTCCTCTTACAAATTAGTACTATGTTTTCATGCTAAACTAGACTAATGGGAAGTTTATGAATTAAGCTCAAGTAGAAAAAACCACTAAAAAAGTTTGAAAAATAACACACAGTGAAGCAATGAAACATTGCACTTCCTGAGGTAACCTAACCCCCTGATCTTACATATACTCTGTGCTGTTTTAGTGGGGCATACAAAAGACTTTTATCACTAACTATGCTATTTAAATTGTGGCTTGTTTGTCTTTTGATTTAAAACCTAGCAAAGACTGGCTAGCCAAGAATCAGTGATGGCTGGATTAGCATTTCCTCTTTGACTTATGTCACGGTTCGGTAACAGCTAAGTAAAAAACGCCTTGGAACAGGTCAGTTGCTAAACCCAGGAACACCGTCATCTTCACCAACACTGAGCAGCCTGGCTCTCCAGAAAAGCAGAGTATTAGAAAACATGCACAACATGCACTCACACCTCCTGTTAGTACACTGGCTCATGCAAAGAACATAAAGCCCAGGAAAAGACAGCGTTTGCAGTAAGAAATTACAAAAAATCCCCAAAACCCAAATCACTTTCATACTTGGTTTTGGAGAATCTATCCCTGACCACACAAAACTTTGTAGTTAAGTAATACTTCCTGAAATAATCTAAACTAACGGCTTTGCCGTTTGGATCTAATCAAAGGACAATAATTTGAAGTAACAATCTGTGTTGGTGAGTGTCAAGAACAGTGACCCCACTGCTACCGTGAATTTAATCTGATGTGTGTAGTCAGTGAATGTATGTCTGCAACTAGTTATAATTCCTTATGATGCAAAACTCTAACAAAAAGCAATTTGGTGTGATACTGTAGTTCACCAGCTGTAATCCTTTTGTGCCTGTCAGAATGACTCATCCCTATCGGGAATGACGTGGTCTTTGGGCAGAGATGCTGTCCTAGGGTAGGTCCCACACTGCCAAATCTGTCATAAGGCTACCAGCTTTTTTGACCTCTTTCCTTTTGAAAGACCAATTACGTAGGACTCCCCACTTGCAAGTAAGCCCTGTCACCCACACTGCCATGTAGCATAACCTTTGTCTCTGTGAGGGAAAATGATGGGGTACCACTTCTCCTGATCTCCTTTGCCCTTCTCTAGTCCAGGGGCTTTCATTGTGAGTATTTCTGCTTCCTTGCTTACTTTCACCCTTAAGCAAGAAACTGCTCATGACAGTCATCTACTTCATCGTGTGATGATTTCTCAAAGTCTTTGCATTTCATGGCACCTCCTGTGTAACAATAATAATAAAAATAATAATAATAATAGTAGTTTTCCCTATAGTTGTACTGAGGATTTCTGAAAGCTCGATTCAAAGACAGCTAAACCTGTACGGTGCCACTGAGCACAGAATTTGTTCTGCAAAATGTTTGCCACTAGCTATATTGAACAATTAAAAAAAAAAAAAATCCCTGTAACATTCAAACCCAATTCACAGAGCTTGCAGTCAAGAATTTTATTCCCTGCATTTATAAATGTATTTTTACAATTTTTTAAAGATTTCTTTCCTGTAGCTGTGTCAGCTAGCGTCCAGAGGCACTAATTGTGATGGGCCGGTGCTTGAAAATGAGTAAGAAAATATCCATCATTTAAGACTACAATCCCTCCAGAGTTCTGCTCTGGTTTAGTTTTGCCTGCTATATTTGTACACTCATTTCTTAATGCAAACTTCTCCCTCCAGGTCTTTGAAAGAACTGATTTTGAGCCAGGCATGGATGCAACCCGAGAGCGAGGCAGAGCTGGTTCTCTTGGCACCAGAACTATACCTGATGTCTCGTGTGAGAGTTCCTTCGGCCTCGGCTAGAAGCATTATTAGAAATAAAAGTATGAGAAAGAAGAAGATAGTAAATACAGCAAAGATACAAGATCCAGAATAGCGGTGATCACAATTTCACACAATATAATAAATTCCTAAAGTCATAGGAAATCAAAATCTGGATATCAAACCCAGGGAAATACTGCTTCTACACAGGCTTTGAACACCGAATGTAACAAAAATAGCAAGCAGGAAATTGTGCTAAGTTGTGGGATGCACCACTACATCCTATCTTCTACACAAAGCTAAGTTTCCTCTTAAAAGCAGGCTGCCAATACCATCCCTGCTTGATTAACAAAACTGTAGGGAGGCTAATGTGAGAAACGAATCCCCCTCTTTCCCTTTGACTTCAGGAAGTATTATATTGATCAACCGGGAAAGAAGAGCCCCAGGACAGACTTAAACATAATGATCTGCCTCAGCCTTTGTGAGGTGGTGACCATTACAGGAAGAAGTGTTGAGATCAGCCACTGGGGTGGCCGGTGCCAGTACCTTGATGAACGACTCCAAATCACCATTAAACAACTTAGCACTATACTGTGATCGGGGTCTGGGCTTCCTGTGTTTCTGGGGCTTAGGGGGAAGATTTGGAGGCCTAAGGGAAGGGAATATGATTACTGAGCAAGGTAGAATTAAGTCACGCAATAAAATGAAATGTCTGTAAGCTCATGGCAAAACAACAGAACATTGTAAAGGGAGCAATAAACGCAGTACTTATCAAACAAAGGCTTTCCATCAAATTTAAGTGTAACACTGATTAAAGAGTGGAGAACTCCCCCATTAAAAATGCATTACTTATGGATAAATAATGGCATTCTTTATGAATCCCTGTTTTGCAGTTTTACCATATAAATTTATTCCAAACACCGCACGATCGGAACGGCGTTTTGTGTTGTGGTCATGCATAAAATGTGCAGCAACCACTGGAATTCATCCTGCCAGCTCTGGCAGAACACAGACCACTTGAAGCACCTCTTATCAGGCAGAAAAGTTGCTTCATGCTGGAGAAGCTTCAAATGCAAATTAAAGCTGCTCAGCACACTCCTAAGATGCTTCAAAACCAAACTGTCTGCATTTTCAACCAGAGCCAGGAAGGTTAAACAGCTTTAGATTTGCACATCCACCCACCAACAACTTCATACACAGAAAGAAACACCTTGCTAATCAGCTAAGGGAATTAAAAGTATATCAACTTGAACAAATAAATAAAACCAGCATAACACAAAAAGAAGTATAGGAAGAACACACAAAACTTTGGTCTGCAAAATTTTACCTAGCGTGTTACACATGTGATGACTACAACTGAAAGAGATTACAGGAAATAAATGCTGTTCTCTAGGTCACAAACTCCTTTGTGAATGTCATGCCAAGAGTTACATGCCAACAGCTTTCCTAGTTCCCATGCACCAGCAGTTTCTATAGGTTTTTTTGGAGTTAGCAAAAAATCAAATGTTTTTGGGGGATCAGTGAGGAACAATAAGGCATGGAGCATTCAGCAGTGGGACTTTAGTCTGTTTGAGTACTATCTGCTATTTTAAACTCATCTTTAAATATATCCTCTTCCCTCTTACAATTTAACTTTGACCTCGACTTTGACAATTCTGTTTGCATGTCTCAGTCTTACAGGAACCTCAACTGAACCTTGGGGCAACAGGCAGGGCCCAGCCAAAGCCCAGGAGCTGGTGCTGAGGAACAGATGGGCAGGCCCTACTCCTCAGAGTATCTTTCTCTAAGTGACCAGCTGTGAGAAGATATGAGGTAAGATGGCTTCACTGCTCCCCCACTTTACTAAGGTAAAATCATTGCCTAAATCCACCATCTTCTTTCAGCTGTTTACACAGCAGGGAATTTAGGATGATGTGAGCCTGATGAGTCGCCTGCTTTGGAGTCAAGAAAGGAGGTTTTTCTCATTAGACATAAACTTGTTGATTTCCATGCATTCCTGGAATGGTAGCATCTGGAGGCAGAGTTAAACATACAGTTGTCAGAATTCATGTCAGCAATTGGGAAGAACGCTCTGATTTGTTACCATTTTTCAACTGAGGTCATTAAGGAAAGTAGTTGAGCAAGTCCAACTTTACAGAGCTAGAAAAGAACATGGAGTGGTGGGAGAAAATCTGATGTGAAGTCTGTAGAGACGTTCCGGGAACATTGGGACCAGGCGAGATGGTTCTTGAAGGCATCGGGCAAGGATGTATTGCACGGGAAGGGAAGGGAAGAGTGAGACCAAGAAAGTTGGGCTGGATGTTCCTGCTTTACCAGGACACACTGCCTGTAGCAGTGACACATACAAGTGGCAGCTGCAAATCCAAGCAGTTGCCACTGCCCCCTCCTAGTCTCTGGGGGCTGCAGAGCTTATCCGGGTTTATATCTGGAGGCAGCTTCAAAGGCGTGGCATTACACAACTGAAAAAGTACATGCTGCACAAAGCTGGGAGATCTAACACTGAATCCCTTCTCTTCTGTGGATATATAGAGCCATTTAAGTATGGAACACATGGGTGCTGGGGGAGGCAGGTATTTGTGTCCAGAGCTAGGTTATTGAAGACACAGCCCACTGCCCAGACTGATCTTCCCACCAGGTTCTTTTAAACTGACCAAGGGAATTACAAACTATGAGGGGCAAGGTATCTCTGACAACTGAAAAATATTTATTTTCTAGCACCGAAGTGCCACCTGCAACTTCCAAATTGGATGTGTGATTCACAAATATTTTTAAGGATCTCCCAGCTTGTCCCACCCTCGACACTGGCCAAAGCAGCTGACAAGAATGAGGAAGATGAACAGTCTGGTCCTTTACTCATCAGCATACTGAAACAGAAACGCTGAATGTTAAAACACACAGGGTCTATGCATAATTTATGTAACAACAGCAACAACCCTTACAAAGTTGTTCTAAAATTTGTAAATTCTAAGATTTTACCTATTTTTCAACTCTAAACCAAGTCAGATAAAAATATCTTACCTTGTTGTCATGTATTCAGCCCTGTGACCTAGAAAGTTCAATAAACAGGAAACAATGATTTGTAGGTTTTAGGTTGAAATTTTTGTATCTAAATTACACTTAGGAAATTATTTTTAGCCCTAACTTTCATGCTACCAGCAAAAGATATACAACTATACAACAAACAAGGCAGTGTAGTTATCTACTACCTCCACAGTTCCATTTAAAATACAAACACGACCCATGTTATGGAACAACTTTTAAGAAGCCTGCCCACAGATAAAGAGTCACTTGATACTGTAAGTAATTTCAAGTAAAATTCCAAACAATGTCTATTGTTGGTGCTCATATGTTTCAGTGGCTAAATCAGTATGGAAATAGAGCTGTGCCAAGATTAGATTACATCTCTCCCTGCTCCTTGTGCCTAAACTTGTTCAGTGCTGAAAATACAGGGCTCTAGACATGAGTAGTTATAAGATTCTCTACTCTCTTCTCTCTGTGTATTGCAGGAAAGAAGCACAACACTGAGAAACACCACAGAGAACTGCAGGGAACTGGAAAGAAGCAAATACCATATTCCAGAAAGGCTCCTTTGCAGATCAACACACCAGCAAGTCAGGCATGCCTGACTCATCATAATGAAAAGCAAAATACTGAAACAGGACAAAGATCATGGTATGGTAAGTTCCGATGAGCCCAACACTGCCAGAGGGAGATTGTGCCCTATTAATTTATTAAAAATCTTTGAACATGTCAGTAAAATGATGGGTAAATAAGAATCAGTTCAATTAATTTACTTAGGCTTTCAAAGGCTACTGATAACTTTCTTCACAGGAGGTGACCAGAGCAATTAAGCAGCCGTGGATAGAGTGGCAAAATACTCTCACTGATCAAAAACTAGCAAAGAAAAGGGAAACCCAGTGGACTTAAAATGGTCTTTTTTCATCATGGCAGAAAATGTAACAGCCATTTACTCAAGCCTTGCCATTAGGACCATTTATGCAATCCATAAGGCATTTATTAATGTCTTGAGAGATCACAGCAGCTAAGGAGGCAAAACACTGTGCAGATGACTGAGATACTTTTGTATCAAATCCTGACAAAACTATGAAAATCTTCAAAGAGGTTAAGTGACACACAGTGCAAACAAAATTCACTATTAATAGGTTCAAGTAAGGTATTAGGGAAAAATTAAACACCTACGCCAGTGAACAGAACTATGGATACGAACTTTGAAAATCACTCTGAGCTTCACTTGGGCTCGGTCTAAGTACCCGTCTCACTTCGAAAGTGACACCAAAACAGCTTGTCAGATCCCAGGACTGATGAATAACAGTGATATGAAAAACACAGCATTACGTGCCAGTATTCAGACGCACGCTAAGTACTGCACAGCACTGAAGACCCTAGTCTGCAAATGTATTTTGCAGTACCAGAAGAGTGTGGACCCCTTGAAAGTGGCATAAAGAAGCAGCTCTGGGAAAAATCTCTGACATTAAGGCATGTGAATCTTGTTGGAATCTATTTTAGATGGGGGAAAATGAGAGATCAAAGAAGGGTATGAAAAATAACCTATAACAGAAAAAGACTACGCTAGGGACTTCTCCCTAGTCAGGTTACCAAGGGAAATTCACTGGGACTAAGAATCCCAATAATAAATGCTAGTAAAACAGAAGATGTTACAAATGCTGTGCCTGGGGGATTTTAAACACATCTTTGATATTTAACAATTTAGGGCAAAAGGTGTCTGGGCCTTAGGGGCAATTTCTTCTACAACTCCTTGTTTTTGTTCTTGAACTTCACTTTGCTTTGTTAATTTCTTCTTTCAGTAGAGAAGCCTTTGGATCAAGATTAATATGAGCATCACTGTGCTTCCTATGTTTAGTATCAATTCCATTTGAGCGTTTCTTATTTACTTTCCAAGTCTGTAGATGCAGATTCAGCACAGAGCACTTCATCTTCCCTGTGCAGATCATGAATATGTATCTGCTGTGTCCATAAACAGCAAGACTGTAGTAGGCAGGTGATGAACCAGAATAGAAGCCAAATGCTGTTAACATTAGGGACACCAGATGGGAACCTGGATCGATCCAGCCTACATCCTTACACTCTATAGTTTTGAATAAAAGCAAGAAAGGGTGCCAAGGGAAAACCTGCAGTTGATACAATCCTCTCCTCCTCCCCGCATTCTCCCTAACTTTATTTAACACAGCACACTGTATTATTTGTCTGCAGTCTTGCTGACATGAAAGTTTCCAGAAAAGGCAGTTGCAGGGGCGCAGGGGAGCAGTTCACTTCCTACAAATTCATTTCTATATTAGCAATAACATTCATAATTCCACTGTAATTCGATCCTTTCAATCCTCCCCATTCAAGAAGCTTTCAGAATCCAGGTCCTCTGTCCCAGGCATGGGCATTTTAATGCAGGACATGCCTCAGCTGAAGGGGATACTTGAACTTTTTAACCTGTAAAAATGATGGCTTTCGCTCTAAATATCAGCTTTGAACGTAAATGTGTATGTTTGGGGTACTCTTTGTATGTGCCATGCTATGGCGATGGGACAGCAAATATGTGCAAAACCACTGTGGGCAACACAGATTAACTACGTGGGGGTTACAGCTAGTGTGTAGAAGGGAACTCTTTAAACAGAACAGTCCAAGCATGGCTCAGCATGGCAGAATGGCCCAGAGCCTAAGGGCAATTTATCACTCAGGTCACCCTGCTGAGAAGTTTTTCTTTAGGTTTCCTTTCAAACAATTCTTTCCTTACTTTTTTCCAACATGGTTTATGCAGCAAATTCTGCTGCCTTTTATCTCCCTCCCTTTCACTTTATTTTTCCAAATACATTTTCAGTGAGCTTCCAGAAGAAAAATGTCCTCTTTTTTTGACTAAAGTCAGCTGCACACTGTTTTGTGTGAATAAACTGCTCACCATACACATTCAAAATGAAAACTTTCATGAGAAAGAAGGCAATGTAGGTAGCTGTCTAAAAACAGCAAAAAAATCTTCTACAGTTCAGTTTTGAAAGAAAATGCTGCTTATATCCTACCCCCAACCTCAGTCACTCCCTGGACAGGGGCTTTGTTTGGGTTATCGCCACTGAACCGCCAATAGCTGTTTAGGCACCTCCATGGGATTTGTGCATCTGGGCTTTAGTATTAAAAGCAAGAAGAGATGTGATTAACAACAGATACTTGGCAGTAAAAAGAAAATAAGTTGACTCCTCTTTTAGAGACGTTCTTTTAGCAAACAGGTTTTCTTTCTTGAGTCTAAACTTTAAATCACAGTCTCTAACCTCCAGGAGAGGATTTTTACTCTTTGTGGTGTGATCTCACTTCTTCTCAAGTCTGTTCCACTCTGTGTGTCTAGTCCTCAAGGTTTGTACTGCAATTTCCCTTTTCCCTTTGGTGCATGAGGAAGTGCCTGGTTGGGAGGGCTGGTAAGAGACAGGCTGGAACTGTGCATAGTGTGTGATTCATTACTGCCTTAATTCAGCTTTACTTCATTTGATCTTTACTTCTGCTGACTTGCTTTAGACTTTAAGATGTACTTTTAAAAACTCTGGAGAGTATTCAGGACAAGGGATAATTCTCTGCTACTGTAATTTGTTATGCAATAATTTTATGTGCAATAATGATAATCAGCAGTTATAGAGCTATTCATGAAGTTTTCATTCATTTAAGTTTGCAATATGCAAATACTTGTAAAAAATAACACTAAATTAAGTCTGTAAGAAACCCACTACTGACATTAGTGAGGTCAGGATTTCACCTTTTACCCTTGATAAATGCTTCACTGAGTTCTTTGGCTGCAAGAAGGACATTAGTGTGCACGTGTTAGAAACGCTGCACTGGTGAGTCCATTGTACAAGACGCAACCTGGATAATTCTGTACGCTTTAAAAAGATCACTCTCCCCCAAGTCTTAAAAAAACCTCAAGTCACCAGAAATGGTTAGGATGTAGAAACAGTACATTTGTCACAGCTCTTAAATCAACCTGCACTGACTGTGTCGCTCTCCTTTCAGACATGAGATTTTTCATTCAGTAGTTCTGTAGCCAAATAGAGTCACTTGTCTAAACATTTGTGCAGTGGAAGTAAGTATGTGTTGAAGAAATAAAATCAATTTATGGTGTGTACTCTTACCACTGCACCGAAACTGTGACTGGTAAAAATCAAATCTATGCTTACTGGGCAATTAAGCTTTAAGTTTTGTAATTCTTCTCCTGCATATCTTTGGCATTTCAGTGGGTTCACTGCATAGTTTGGAACCACTTTTCAGTTTATTGTGTGTCATTTACCTTCTCCGAGTGTCCTCTGCAGCAAGTCATGTTTTGCTTGAAGTTTTGTGATGAGATTGCTACCTTCCAGATATTCTCTGAATTTCTGCAGAGATGTAGATGAATCTATTACTATGCATGACACATAAATTCCAGGAACTTCTGGATAATGTTTACTTCAGGTGTTTGGTCTGTATCACATGAATGAGGAAGCAACCAACATACCATGAAATAGAATTGCTCTGTTTCCTGCTGGTTTGCTCTTCTTTTTGCGATGCTGGGCTTACTCAGGTACGTCTCAGAGACTGTTGACTTCACAGACTCTGTTGAGCGACTGTGCTGGAAACACTCTGACACATCATAATCTTCAATGGTGACCATATCTTGTATTGTCTGCAGGGTAGCCTCTGTTGTTTTCTTAACCTGGTATTAAAAAGCACAATTTGCCAAATGCAACATAAATATATGTAAGAACAGCTTAGAAGGGAAACTCCTCACTCACAGTAATTCTCTGGCACACTCCCCCAAACAAACTGGTGTGTAAATGTGAAAAGTTAGGTGTGCTGTAACAGATACCTATGTAACAGGTTTCCTGTCCAGCTCTCTGCTTTACCATGGTCTAACCCACAAACACAGATGTACTCTTGTGTTGGCTTTGTAGTGAATCAAGCATTTGTTTGAAATTAGAATTGAAATGTGACATGATTTGATTATGGTCCCTATTCTGGGAGGCAGCAGAGATGATACACTACTCCGGAGGGTCAGCTCTCCTAAATGTGGTCAATGTGTTACATTGAATATGTGCATCCAGGGATCTGGATCTGGCCACAACAACGTGATCTTCCAAGAAAACAATCTGCGACCCCGTATTGTGCAGTGCTATGATGAGGGGCACGGGGATGTTCAGACTGCAGCAGTGGACAGAGAGGGCTCAAGAAAGAACAATTTACACCAGACTCTCAGCCCTTCCTGTGACCTTCCACTGCTCATAGTGGAAGCCCAGGCATGGATGCTGTGGACGAGGGATGCAGTTTCCACAGTGCAATACAGCAACTGGCAAGATTCACAAGGGTGTGATTTACTTCCCAGTTCTGCTTCAGATGGAGTCTCTAGAAGGGTCAACCAAATCATGGACACTTCTACACACAACTCCAATGTAGGCAAATATCCCTTCCATGCCCATCAAACATGTCTTCTCCCCCTATGCCCTTGCACTTCACTTCACTGAAAGAAATAATCTTTCTCCTGTCTTTGTTACCTTGAGAGACCTTCTGAATGCAAGTGGTTGTTTTTTTAAAGACAACTGTACATGTCTCATGAACATTAATACTTTGTTCTAGACATTTAACATACAAACTAGAATGAGAAAAACTGACATCCTGAAAACTTACCAGTAAAGCACATGAAGAAATTAAATTATTTCTATGTTTTCTTTTAAAAACAGATTCTCATTTAAACTGAAGGACTTTAACATTGTCTTAACTGTGATAAAAGTGCATTTTATTTCCACTGCCAGAGCAGGGAAAGAGAACAGCATAGTTTTTCCCATATTTTACAAAAAAAATGCATTTTATTTTGCTAGGTGAGCTGTTCCCATCACAGGCATTCATTAGTCATGTTTATAAATAGCTGTAGCTGAGAGCATAAGAGATCTTGAGTCAGCTACCACAGAAGACAGTTCAAATTCCTTTGTACTACAGAAGTAGCAAGTTGAGGACTGGACAGAGGGTGGTCACAGAAGACAAGAACTGTTCTCAGTGGCTTTCTGTCACGAGAATTTAAAAATACGTGCTCTAACAAGTTTACACTGAAGCATGTGCAAAACGCAGAACTCAGTACCGTGAATGTATGGACAGGTAAAAGACAAAGTTTCCAAACTTCTGTAAAGCAGGTAAGGATATACCTTAGCATATTTGCCAGTATTAGATTTTGAAAATTAAAACCACTTATACAGATTGGAGTCACTTCAGGGTCATTTACATGCTTTTGGCAAGGTAGAAAACACTGCACCTTCCTGAAAATGATGTTCAGTGCTTAGCCCATGCAGACATAGGTCTTACCTCCTCATTTTCAATTTTGAGTGTAGCCAATCGTGACTGTAGTTGTTGATATCTAAGCATAAGCTCCGCTTGCACAGGTTGCTGGGCAGTGACCTGGCAAACCTAACAAACAATCAAAAAGAGCTGTAAGATGCAAGCAATTTAAAAAAACAATCAATAGTCTTTGGTTGTTCTTCTTAAAACTAGGCGAATTCCTACCAAAGCTATTAAAACTTAATGAAGCAGACAATAAAATGTGCGCATCTAAATTTAAAGTATTTATGTGTTACAAGGTGTGGAAGTACGTACTACATCTTATGAAAAAAGAGCACAGCCTTTTTCTACGTCTGCTTCTTGTTGCTTTTGTATCACACAGAAATGCAAACCCCAGAGTAGCCTTCAGAAAAAAAGATGTACATGGGTGATTTTGAATTCTGCTTTGCTACTGGCCTTTGGTGTAGCAGAACAGGGCACAGCTGGGGTACCCAGTATGCCCGAAATCTCCAGATGAGAAAATGGGGGAAGAAGAAGGGGAACAGGCTGTACTGCAGCATGAATTATTTGGAGCAGCTCTGCAGCTGCACTCAAATAGCACCCACAAACTCTGTTATGAGTGATGCAGGTAGTAAAGACATAAAGTCACTGCTTACACTGGTGCTGGGCTGAGCACGGGCTGGCCAGCAAATTTATAGCAATGTCATTATGAGTGATACAGAATATAATACCACGTAACAGTTTTTACATGAGAACTTTGAAGAAACAGACAGTGCTGCAAGTTTTGCAGAATGGTATTGCTGATCCACTGACTTTTGGGTAGCTTTCACCAAATTCTTTGTAAAAGGGGATAAATTCTCTATCCTGGTATACAGAAACAGTCACTATGGGAATACTTGTCAGTGTACAGACCTCATCACCCATATGAGATTGGAACTCAAATTTCATTGGTGGACAAAAAGCAGTGGGGTACATTTCCATGAATCTCTGCTTGTCACTGCGTGGCTCCAAGCTGTCAACTGCGTTTTCAATGATGTCTAATCCCTCATGCCTGGAAGTTTCAAGGTTATACTCTGCAGACAGGTATGTTCTTAGGGCTCTGTTCAGACTAGCGTGGTATCCAAGATCACAACACTAAAAAAAACAACAAATGGAAAAGATAACAAATTTAAAAGGAGGAACACCATTCCAATATCCCAATCTTGAAACTGTCACTAAAATTTTCTGTCCTGAAATTTTTCTATCTTTGAAGCATTTAACAAAATATCTTTTAAATGAAAATACACTACTAGGGTCAAGACAGTAAGCATTTAGTATCCTCATTCTGTTGCAAATATTAATGGACAGTTTTAGAAAAGACATCAGGTGTACATGTGTGACAGTTTGCTTATCAGATACAGAAGTGCAGGCACTGTATTTATATCAAGAAAGTCTGGGACCCCACATGCAAGTGGGCTTTTCAGTATTATTAGCATGTGTAAACCTCGAATCACCTATTTAAACCCACCCTGACATAACTCTTATCATCTAAGTTAATGACAGCACCAAAGTGAACTTGAAGCAATTCCTGCTTACCATGCCTGTGCCCAAACAAAAACCTCCACAAATACCTCGAGCATAAGCAATCCATCTAAAATGCTTTTTGATGCACCAGGAATGGTTTAACATCTTTTCCCCTGGTCGTGAAAGTGTATTTAATGTAAACACCTTATTTCCCATGCTCATACAGAGCCATCAATGTACATCATGTTACTAAATGCAGAAAGTCATAATTTATGTCTTTTTTTCTTCTATGAAATGGAATGTAATTGAAACCTAATTGGTAAAACATAAAAGTTGTGTTCGTTCTTGAATTTTAAACATCCTCAGTTTGCATTATTCATATTTGGTTAATATTTTAGAGAACAGCTGAATATATTTTTAAAATGTCACGGCAGTAGCATATCAACCGATTGTTTCCCTACATTGTACAGTAAATACCCTCAGTTTCTGCTCAATGAGCCTCCAGGTAAGGGGAGATGTCTCCTCAAGAGTGGCACATCAGTTTGCCAACAGTTGTATACAAAGCTGTGCTCTTTATTCAAACGGGTGAGATTTGCCCCAACCAGAGGCCACTGCCTGGCCAGAGCAGTCAGAGCACTCTGCTTTAGAGCACCCCTCAGTCCCCAGCCACCCCTCCTGGGTGCCCACCCATAGCCTGAAGCCACCCATCCCTGCAGGACTCACAGGATGAAGTTGGGTGACAAAGCACCTTGAATTCAGTCCACTGTACCCTATATGCATATATACACCTTTTATGTGAGTGCCTCCCTCACAGCTATTACAAACCCTGCAGGACTGGTGAGATCACATTCCCCTCTCTTTCCTCTTACTTATTTGAAAAAGGAGAGAAATAGACAGAGGGAGACAGACACAGAGTTGTACACACTACATGGGAAAGGGCTTTCAACCTATTTACCCTACCAAAACCCGTGTGCAGAGGGGAATGAAACACTTCACTTACGAACAGAAGGGAATGAAACAGTTCACGCCTTGACTTAGGTACGGTAATGACTAGTGATGATGCTCTCTGAAATCTAACAGAGAGCTATTTCATTCACAACAAAGCTTCCAGAAAGCCCAAGTTTTCACTCCTAGCAAGTACTCCAGGTAGTGACTGCAGATGGGACAGTGGCTCTCCAAATAAACAGATGCTGAACCGTTCCAAGAAAATGAAAAAGATGTCATGTTCAATCAAACACACACATATGTTAACCTCTCTCTTTTGCATTTATAAAATGGAAATTTGTGTTACACTTACTGAAACAGCCTCTCAACTTTTATATTAAAGCGCATCCATATTTCAAAGAACACCAGACTCAAAAATATTGTTTCTAAAAGGAAAAGTCTCTTGGTGTTTTTCTCTTGTTCTATGTCAAATCAGATCTCATATTTAATTCACTATCTTGGATAAAAAAGACAGACTAAAAGTGCTGATAAGAAAGTGAATTGGGACAGCTGTTTTATTTCATGTGCATTAGTTTCAGAGAGACCTCATGGAAGATTAAACTGAAAAGGAATTAGAAATAGAGGGCAATGCCAGGTTTAGCATTGCCAACTACCCATGTGTTATAAAACTACAGCCTGAATTTTGGCTCTAGTGGATTAATCTGAGTATTACTAGAAAGCTTATTGATTTACAATTAGAGCTGTGTGGGTTTCTGATGCCGCTTTTTTGCAAGCTGCAATGTAAGATTGCAGCCTTTATGCTGTGACATAACTTCATTGTTTAACCCTTAATCTATGCAGTCACTATCACTATGATCATCTTTGGCAAGTGATGACAGCTGAACAAGGCAACAAATACGGCCTCTCAGACAAGAAGAGGATTTTTCAAATGAAGCAGAATATCCTGCCAGGCTCAGGCATCTTCTTGCAATGCCAATGCCAGCAGAGAAAACAAAAATTAAATGCAGATCCTGAACTAATGCCTTATCACAAAGTGTCTTTTTGAATCGAATTAAAAACATCTGATTATGAAATTTTGCTTCCATTATTTATGTAAAAATAGAATTTGTATGAGGGAAGTTATTTTTTAAAAGCAAAACTAAACACTCAGACATCACAACTCTTACTTCTGCCAAACCACAGCCCACTTTCCCCAAAATCTGGAGACACAGATCATAACTGGGAAACAGCTGTCATAGTATCAACTCCTGGCTACCCAGAAAGAAATGTACTGTTTTAATCTGCTGGAAAGATGGTTTAGAAAAGAGACTTGTCTAGAAGGGGGACAGCACTTTTGGTATTTGTTCAATACTGAGGCCAGAAGTTTAAGGTATCGCCACTAAACTGCTATCCTGACCACATTGTCTCTGACCGTGCTTGGAAAAAATAATCATCAATCTTTCTGGTGTTGCAAAAAAGTATATACGTATGCAGATACACACACACACACACACATGCACACATATTTACATGATTTTCAGGAAAAATCTGGATATTTCTGGAAAGACTTGTACAGTTCAAGTGAGCAACCACACTGTTAGCCAAAATAAATACGGGTCTTAGAGGCTCACTAGTCAGCATACCGAGGGTACAGCCTGGGTGGTTATCTACCTATGGGTCTGCTATCTATCTACGGGCTAGAGAGATGAGAGGTCACTTGGTGCAGTAAGACATGAAGATTAAAAATAACAGAACGAAGTCATAGACTATGAGTTCGTTTGCATTTCTGGATTCATAAAGACTTTTGGTTGGGCAAAGTGGAGGGAGATGAGGGATGCATTTGGGATATGTGTGAAAAATTAATTTTGTAATTTGCATTTTCTTCTTATTTGGAATTAAATTTGAAGCAGTCTCAAGAGCATTTACTGCCTTTATTGTACCCCAGAGTATATTTAGGCTTGAGCAAAACAAACTGCAGCGCTTAGCACAGAGCTTCAACCAAACCAAGCTGCTCTTATTTCATTTAATTTTGTTTCAGGAATAGTAATAAAATTCTAATGTCAATGGAAAGAGGAATTCATAAAAAAGCCTTAACCTCTGAATAAATCACTTTCTAAGTATTCTGTTACACGGACATCCACATTCAAATCAAAGGGATCTGGACGTACATATCATATTTATGAGGACTTATGTAATAAAGATCGTGAGCTGCACACACTTTACCCTAGTTTTAAACTTGGTTTTATGAATGATTAATAAAGAACCTTTACAGAATAAATTAAGTTCACAATAGCTAAATGTTCCTTAACTTCTTAACGATCCAAAGCATGCAAACTGCAATTAGAGATTCAGAAACTCCGCTTTAAGGAAGACCAACACATTAACATTTTATTTATTTCAGCAGCAGAACTACAGTAAAGTTGTTTTGATCCCTATTTCCTAGTATTTATCTTCAGATCATGTAAATGCACAGTAAGTCTGAATAAAGGTCCTTACCTTTCTCTTATACTCAGATAAATCTAATGAACGTAAATGAGTAAAAGTATGTGCCATATGGACAGATGCCGGCACTAAGAGCCAGATTAGCAGCAGTGTGTAGTCTGTCATTCTTCTAAAACTCAAAATCTTAAAAATAATTCTACATACTAGGTAAAGCTTATTTAATTCAGCTAATCTTTACTGTTTTTTTACAGATACAAATAAAGAAAATAACTAATTCTGTCCTCCACTTGAACTAGATCCCACTCTAGTCAGCAGAGAAGAAATATTTAACAGAAAATTCAAATTCCTCTAGTACAATATGCAGAGGACAGAAATACACTGTGCATATCAAATCCTGTTTATCTCTCTGCTTCTTTGCAAACGTTGGTCTCATCCCTCAGCTCATTAAATCATCCAGCTAAGACTCCAGCAATATTTTTATATTGCTTTTATCACAAGAGCTTAAAATGAGCAACACATCATAATTTTAAGTCAGAAGCCCTGAGCTCTGTTAATGAAATGACAGAGTTGAACAGTTCAGACTGAGTACAGATGGGGAACTGCAATTTAGGATTTTCCATATAAGCCTCATATATGGAAAATGCAGTGGAATCCAAATAAAAAACAGGTATTTCTTTTTGTAAAAATGAGTAGTTCCACTATCCTTCCTAACCTTGCTAGAAAAAAAAAATTATTGAACCATTTACTACATTATTTTATGTATTTATCCCATTTTTATTAAACATAATTTTCACTAACATAGGAAAACATTCCATTTCATTTATGGGCAACACCAACAGCTTGGGGAGATCTGAATTCCTTCCATGTTAACTGGAATTCGGACACAGAGGAGAGGTAATCCCCTTCTGTACAGGCAATGAGAGAGAGGTCAGGGAAGCACAGGAAGTCCGGCAGGCAAACAGGGACAAAACAGAGAGGGCAAAGAATGAAATCGCCGCCACTGCTCTGAAAACTCCAAATTGTACCATAACATTAACAGATTTACAGAATGAGGTAGTCTGGACTGCTGCAACATATGGCCACTGGGAAGCATGTCTCACATTCCAATGATATAACTCCAAAACCTTGCCAAGACTCTTGCATTTACAAAAAGAGTTTCCTTTGTCGAGTGGCAAACACTCTGTCTAAATACCAATGCTTTCACAGCATATTCTGATTAAATACAAATGTCTGCAAGACACTTCATTTAAACAAGCTCACAACTGGATTAAATTTGCTCTGGAGCAAATTCTGGTTGCACATGTTTACAGCCTACTCTTACAAAACAGTGATACAAAGGGCAGCTAGACGTTCCATTTAAATTCCTTAGGGAAGAGTAATTTCTCAAGCCATTTTGCCAAAAGAATGTTATTGTGTACATCGGTCCATGGCTTTCCAAAAGACAGAGTAGATACAATTTTTCTGCATTACTAAATATTGTAGAATGTATATTTTTGTTAAAGACGAGCAGTTAGGAAGCTCTCGTCTTCATGGTTGTGTAAATACCTTTACATACACTAACTCCAGTGAGTGTTGTCTCTGTGTGTGTATGGACAGAAAGCTTCACTTCTCATCCCCTCACAATTCTTTGTAAAGCTCCAGGCTTGTGGTTCCTCCCCTCAGTTTTCACTGCTACAGAAACCTCTGTGGACATCACTAAAGTGGATAAGAATCAGATGCATTTTCCAACCCGATAAAGTTTTGACCAAGTAGAAACACACACTGGAGACATTCTCTGAGAAATGTGAGCTCCAAAAGGGAAGGCAGGAGAGGTGACAAAATGAGCATCTTTCCAGCTTCTGAAGGGGTGAGAGTGCAGGGAACAAAAAGGAAAGGACCTTTCTTTCCTTCCAGCATCCAAGAAGAACTCACGAAGTTCACACATATGAGACAGGCCCTAACTAGAGACCAAAAATCTGTCATCCTTTAAACAGCAGCAGGAAAATAATCTGTTAGGTAGGGTCAGCTTCTCACTTGAGGGGCACCCCAGCTGATACACTGCTTGTCCTTAATTTTCTGCCCTAATCATCCACCTACAGGTCCTGGTAAATACTTTCATTGCCTGGGCAGCCTAGATGAGTGGAGCAGGTTGTGCAAGTGGATGGATGCAGATTAGACAGGGGCAGGCCACAGGCAGAATAAACCAGAAAAAATCAGGAGAAAACATGCAATAGCAACTAGGAAAGGAATAAAAGAGATGTCGAGATAGAGACAGAAAAAAATACTGAAAACACAAAAAAGATTCACTGCCATCTTTTATAGGAAAGCAAGAAAGAAATGAAGCAAAACCATTTGAAAGGGAAAAGTTATAACAGAATCAGGTAAGATTTTACAAATTACAGAAAAACCAGAAATGACAAAGAAAACTGACTCTCAGTATTTAGATGACATATAATAAAACACATATATGCAGCTATTTTAGTCCATTAATCTCAAGAAAGCATTTTTCTCTTTCTCTATGAAGCTTTGCTTCTCCAGTCAGTAGAAATGAGAAACCACTTGTCAAATTCTGTATTAATTTATTCTACATTAGAAACCAGAGCTGTATATGAATGTTGTTTACTATTGCAAGTAACATATGTTACTGTAGCAGTAGCAAGCATATTCAAATATCTAGGATTTCAAATGGGCCTCAGAGGCATACCCACTAAGCTATTTAACCCTACATTGCTAGTGAATGAATGTTCTGGGGCTTGTGTTTGCTGTCTCTGTATTTTCTCTATCACATATAAAGTCAGCTTCCAAAGAGGATGGGACATGATAGAGTGCAGGATGCTCCCTCTGCATCGTGTAAAAATGTCAGTGATACAGGTTCTGGAGACTAAATGCTGGCACAAGTCAACATTAGTGCATAACCTCGTTCTTCTGGGATGTTCTCATACACACAACTTACTGAAAATAAATAACAAGTGTGTTGACAGTATAGAGTACAGGATTGATTGTGTCTGTTCTTCAAACTACATGAAGTAAGACTAAGAAGCCACTGTATAGATGATTCAATGACTAAATGAATGAAACCAAAGAATTTTGAAAACATGGAAGAAATTCCTTCTTTAGAATTAAATACCACTAGATGACCACTTAAGAAGTTTATCTTGTAAAATAGATTTATATCCCAGAAATCATACATAATGGAAATGTCATATTTTCTATTGACACATGAGGAGCAAACACAATGTTCTAGTTTTAAAGGAATGGGTTCAGCATCTTATCGGCACTTTATTTTGTGAAATACAAAGTTAAAGGGAAAAACTTCTGATTATATCATGCAATATGATAAATAGTAAGCGTACTGTAGGCAATCCACATGACTAATGTATTCCCTTTAAAACTGAAAAAAAAGTATTATTCTTGAACAGAATAAACATAAAAACAAATGTGCCAATACTTACATCGATTAAATCCGAAAGGTCGTGAATATAATACTTGAAAACAGAAGCATTAGTTGCCTCAAGGGTGAGCAGGTATTCGTTACGGGCCTTAATAGATTTCAGCTTGTTTTCAGAATATTTTGCTTGACGCTAGGAAAGACATTGCATATTAATGTATTTTAATTACTTCGTTGTTGGTAGGCAGCAAAAATGGTAAGAATTCAAGCACACATTCCTAGTAACAAGACAGAATCTTAATTTCCAGCCTGTTATACATACAACAAATATAATACAAGTGAAAACTTAGTATTTTGTTTCAAATGTGACAAACTATACAGTAAGAATTACATTGGGAATAAAGTATTCCCCTCTCTGAACTGCAATTAAGTCAAGTTATCTATAAACCACTGCTGGTTTATTATGTGGACCTTGCTTAATTTTATTTTCCAGCTGGATTTCTCTGTCTAATATCAAGCCAAAGAATGTCAGAAATGCACTGACTTTATTTCAAATGAAGTTAAATAAAAGGAATATTTACTTTTTCCTTCATTTTTTCAATCTTTTTCACAGAGCTCCGTCTCTGGTGCCTTTCTTCTAGTCGAATATGAAAAACAGGGTCTCCTGACCTCCCAATCTGTTTTTCTTCTTGCTTCTCTGCCTCCTTCAGTTTACTTTCTGCACTGATGCTCTCTGCATGATACATGTGGTATGTTTTCATGACCTGTAAAAGACAAGAGTCAAAGGAGAGTTGGAGAAAATGAAAATATGAAAGTATCTACAGAAAAACCAGCGGGTCTTTGAGCAAATGTTGTCTTATAAACATGGATCTTGGGCAAGTTTCTTTGCCAACGGCAATTGAGGACTTTCAGTTTCATTTTTCTATTCTGATTTATTTAAAGGTATTCCAAATAGGGATTTTTTTCTTTTATTTCTCTGATAGGAAAGAGCAAAAATCATTCTTATTACATTTCAGGATTCTTGTCTTTGAGTGAAAATCTAAAATACTGAACAACAAAACTAAATCTGTATCAGTACCAAATCTATCTGATATATAATTATCTTCTGGGCTAAGTAACAGCTTGGCTGTGGACATTAAATGTTTGAAAGCAGAAGGATCCCTTCAGCACTGAGGAAAAGGGGAAGGAAGGAGAGGCAATGGGAAGCTTCGGCCTGGGAGCAAATGTCCAGCTGGATGGCTGTCCAAGGCCTGGAAAGAAGTGTCTGCCAACTACACAGCCAGCAGACTGGGCCTGATGCAAAACTAGATGAAAGATGAAGAAGGAGCTGCCTGACAGATAAGCTGTGAAAATGTTTTCCCCATAGACCCAAACTTATCTTTCCTCTACACATGCACTGCATCTGCAGATGAGAGACCTTGGGTTGCCAGTATGCAAACACGTGCTTGCACAGCCCGCAAAGAGGGACAGGGACTGGTTTAGCCCAGTCCTCCCTTCTTCAAGCAAGAAAAACCTCTGCCTGAATGCTGTGTAGTGGACATCAATCAATCACAATCTCCCCTCCCACCTCTGCTGGGGAGGGCTGTCCCTGCCCACTTCCAGCAAAGGGAGTGTCTTTCTGCCTTCCCCAGTCTTTTTGTTGTTGTTGTTGTTTGTTTCTTTGTGTTGTTGTATTAAGTTTAGAGCGCTGTACAAAGCTGGAAGGCATCCTCAGGCAGCCAGAGGCCTCCTCTCTTCTTCTAAAGGGTGCCAGAGCTCTCGCCTGCAGATATTATCTTTGGGTGGAGGCCATGCAAACCATTCACATCTCCGAAGGACACGGGCAAGGAGGAATCAAACCAGCTGCTTGTGTGACCCATGGAGGAGACAGACTGTTTTGGGAAGCTGCCTTGAAACATTCCCTTGGGAGAGTGTACTTTTTGTTACTGAGTATTTAGACTAGCCTAAGGAGTATCCATAGAGTAGCAAAACAGGGAAGACTACAGCTAGATATTTCAAATTCACTGCAGCACGTCTTAGCATGGATCGACACAAACTAGCTGCATGCCATGCCATGCCAGTGGGTGGCTGAATTCATGTGTATTTCAAGTCCTGTGCAGCAGAAAGACAGACACTTTCAGAGAGCTGCAATTTTGCCTAACCATGTATGTTATACACTATAACTGTGTATGCCACTACTTAAGACTGATGCCACCGATACTAAAAATGAAACAGGCAACTCCTCACCAACTTCCTGTAGTAAGGTAAAACAGCTGGAGACAAGCACTAAAAAGGGGCCCTGTTTTCATTTTACCAAACATATGTTTACAGCTCTGTGGTGAAAAAAACCAAACTGCCTGGAGCAGGACTTAAGTGCTATTGCTGCTGCTCCTTTATAAGACACTGCGCTCCGAGGCCTGAGCAGAGCGCAGAGCTCCCTGCCCAAACACTGCCCACACCCGCTGGGAACAGCTGCTGCCCCACCAGCTCACATCTGCACTGATGAGGCAGGAAAAAGCCCCCAGAGATGGACGAAGCTGGGTTAGGAAGAGAAGGCAAGCCCACAGAGCTGAGGTTGCAAGGTTCCCAGTTTAACCAAACAGCATGTTCAGTCTCCTGTATCCTGCACTGTTCCAAAGGCACTCCTAAAGTTAGTTGTCGATAATCAGTACCCAGGGAGCTTAACTCATACAGCCACAACTCATACAGCCACATGGAAACGGAAGAATTACTGCAAAGAGAAGAAATGGACTTTTTAAAGAAATGGTTTATATAATAAAACAGAGAAGCACAGAAAGTGATATGGCTCTTATTAAAAATGACGGGGAAAGGAAATTAAAAACAAGGTTGTGCCCTTTTCTTTTGGCCTTTCTATTCAATTCTTTTGAGCGTTTCTTTACATAAGGCTAGAGGTGTTTGCTTTTATTTTTTATCTTTTTTTCTCTGTTATCTCTAGAGACTTTTCAGTTGGTGGGACAAGGCTAACTCACGTGTCTTACCACCTAGAAAAGTTATTTTCTTTTGTACTCTGCTTGCAGAGGGAACTATAGGCCCTGATGGAATTAACCCAAGAATTCTCCAAGAGCTGGCTGATGTCATCACAAAACCTCTCCATTTCTGAGCAATCTTGGGAATTAGTGAAGTCCAGGATAACTGGAAGCTGGCGAACATTGCCCCAGTTTTCCAGAAGGGCAAGACGGAGGACCCTGGAAACTACAGACCTGTCAATCTCACTTCAGTGCCTGGTAAAGCTATGCAGAAGATTATTCCGGGAGGTACTGAATAACAACTGAAAGACAATGCAGTCACTGGTCACAGCCAGCAGGGCTTCATGAGAGGGAAGTCCTGTTGACCAAGGGAAGCCAGTTGATCTACTCTTCTTGGATTTCAGTAGATCTTTCAATACTGTCTCTCAGAGTATCCTTCTGGATAAAATGTCCAGCACACAGCTGGATGAACACATCGTGTGATGGATGAGCAACTGCCTCATTGCCTGGGCACAGTTATAGTGAATGGGGTGGCATCAGACTGGTGACCTTCACTAGTGGGGTTCCACAGGGCTCCATCCTTGGTCCTGTGCTCTTCAACATCTTCATTAATGACTTGGACGCAGGACTGGAAGGGATGCTGAGGAAGTTCACAGGTGATACAAAACCGGGAGGAGCTGCTGACTCCCACCAAGGCAGGGAGGCCCTGCAGAGAGACCTTGACAAATTAAGAGAACTGGATAATCACCAAGCTCATGAAGTCCAAAAAAGGAAAGGTGCTGGACTCTGCACCTGGGATGGGGCAACCCTGGATTGTATGGACAGACTGGGGAATGAGATGCTGGAGAGCAGTGCCACGGAAAAGGACCAGGGGGTCCTGGTGAAGGGAAAGTTGAACATGGGTCAGCAGTGCCCTGGCAGCCAGGAGGGCCAGCTGTGTCCTGTGGGGCATCAGGCACAGCATCGCCAGCTGGGAAAGAGAGAGGACAGCCTCACCTTGAGTATTGTGGGCAGTTTTGGGAGCCACAATGTAAGAAGGATATAAAGCTATTGGAGAGTGCCCAAAGGAGGGCAACAAAGATGGTGAAGGGCCTTGAGGGGAAGCTGTGTGAGGAGCAGCCGAGGTCACTTGGTCTGTTCAGCCTGGAGGAGACTGAGGGGAGCGCTCATTGCAGTCTGCAACTGCTTTGTGAGAGACAGAGGAGGGGCAGACACAGATCTCTTCTCTGAGGTGACCAGTGACAGACAGAGGGAAGGGCCTGAAGTTATCAGGGGAAGTTTAAGTTGGATATTAGAAAAAGGCTCTTTACCCCGAGGGTGGTTGGGCACTGGAACAGACTCCCAAGGGAAGTGGTCACAGCATCAAGCCTGTCTAAGTTCAAGAAGCATTTGGACAACACTCTCAGGCACATGATGTCACTCTTGGGCATGGTGCTGTGCAGGGCCAGGAGATGGACTCAATGATCCTTGTGGGTCCATTCCAACTCAGCTTATTCTGTGATTCTGCGACAAATAATATCTCAGAGTTTTCTAACTGCATCTCAAAGCACCTGAGAGGTAAAACAAGGATTCGTTCTGCTTGCCAAAAGCAGTAAGCACTGAAGTTTTTAAAACAATTTTTCCGAATGCCTAGCAGACTAGGCATAAATGTCCTTCTGCAATGGCTGACACTTCAGCTTGCCTCCTCGTTGGAAGAAGCACTCCTTGAAGGAGTAGAAGTGTATCACTACCTGTTCTCACCAATGTCTCCACACCGACTCCACTAGCTTCACATCACTGAGGAGTATTTCTTTCTCTCACTGCTTGCTTACAGCACATGCTACCAAATCCAGAGTGTCTCACTCTACACTGATTGAAATGCAAGTTTTGTGGGAGAACTACATGGAACTCATCGTCTTCGTGGGGAACCAAGATGTCTACTTGAAATCCATGTTCTCACAATAAACTCTGAGCAAGTTCTTGGCACAAAGGGTTTCCTAAATAACTAAATTTTAAAAAGAAGCCCTCTCTCTGTATTCACAGGACTGGACATCAGTCAGTCAGTCCCACCCAAGCCTCACTGGCTTAGGAATCAATACAGACTCTGTACAGAGCGGTGATCAGCCAATGCAAGTGACTCCTGTCCAGTTTGTTATGTTGATAGCACTGCTTAATTCATGCACTAGTGACATCATTATTTTGCAAGCCTCTGAGGAAAGCTTTTTCATGATTTTTCAGCCTTTTTCATGATGTGTCAATGATTTTTTTAAGAGCTGATATTGCAGCAGCTGAACTTAATTTGAGAAAGCGTTAGAGAGACACATATGGAAAAATAAATGGGAACAAGCTAGGGAGCTGGCTTCCAAGTATTTCAGTGCATACTTCCTCAACAAATTAGCTTAGAATTTGCATGCTAAGTTGCATATATGATTCTTTCCCTTAGCACTACGCCATCTTTTTGCCTTGGAGTTTTTAAGACTGTTAGATATTGTTAAACACAGTAACAGCCTTTCCTAAATCTTGCAAATAGACTTATTGTATGAAAAGTTCTGAGCGTCGTAGGCCTCTGATCTGTGAACAGGCAACAGATTCATAGATCTGTTATTCAAACTATGAATAATTTCATGAAACAAGCAATAATGCTTCTCAAATGTCCACCAAGCTGTTGAACTGACAGACCGTCCTGTGAGAGTATCCATCACTGAACTCACTTTAATTAGTCTCCAAAGTGCTTATTGATCAAACATCAAGTATGCACTGAAAAAAGAGAGCAAGGTTGTAATTTTGCAGATGCTGAACTGTCATCATGACATTTATTGCATTTCTCCACTGAAGTGAACCAGCATTGTTAAATGCATACTAGTACCTTTCTAAAATTAAATATTGAGTTCATCTCCTATTAATTTAGCAGGTTTATTCTGCTGATCCAGTGATGTAATATATAGATTTCTGTCAGATGACTGTGTCAGACTACAAGCAGATGAAAAAGATTATGCTACCCTAACTATGTACTCTCACATTCGCAGGTGACAGACTGTTCACTTAGTAGTATAAACATCTCAATTTGTGTGCCAAAGTTTCACCATCGTTCGTAAGAGCTCAGCAAACAGGCTTAAGGCAGAAGATAGTATATATCACAGGGAAGGGCACATTTCAGTACATCCTTAGATAATTATTTTATTTAAACCCACAGCTGTTATCTAGGCAAATCCATCAACAAGACAGTAATTAGTGCTGTACTTCTGTGGGCTATAAGAAAAGAATGTTCCCATAGCAAGGGACTGGCTTTCCTTTTCTACATGCATACTTCTTTTCTAGAAAACTTCTCAAACCAAGGCAAGACTGAAAGCTACAGAGTTAAAATATATTGGAATTGCTGTGTTAACATGTACTTTATTTTTGTAATAAAACTGCATAATTAAGAACTTTTTCACAGTGTTTCTCAGGAAATAGGAATTTCCTGGAACAGTAGCTCATCCCCGGTGCAATTATCATTTTTGAATTGTTTTAGAACTTTCTCTGCTAAGCTGAGAGTTCTTATCAGAAGGTGGAGTCACAAGGGTTTCATTCCATTGGGTTAGTCAGTGCTTCGCACAAGAAGAAAGTACAATCTTATGCCAATTTTACCACACCAGTGGCCTCTAGCAGTTAAGCAGGCTCGGTATGAGCTGTTGTCAGCATCCTGTTCACTCATTTCCAAGCCAAACTCTGATGTGGTTTTAGGAATTGTCACTTACAGATTACTATCAATGCAGGATTACTGATTTCACCTTCTCAGATCTCTGATGTGCTACAGTAAACTGAACCTTTTAAAGAGAATTCAGATTCTGTGTTATTTCAGCAAAGAAAAAAAGAAAATCTGGCAGCGAGCACCTTGAGAAATTAAACAGCCAAGATTTTTAAAGAGTAAGATAAATCAATGGAAAATGCAAGTGGCACAGCAGCCCTGTCTTTTTTAACACCCAAGTTGCTTTGGACTGTCCCTACTTTTTCATTTTTCTGAGAGCTTTACATTTGCATTGCTTGTGAAATGTGTGATGCCAGTAGGATCAATTTGAAAAGCCAAGTGGGAGACATGAAGATATACTTTTATGATGTGCATTACTTTTCTCCACCATTTGCCCTTGGTCTTATTACTGGAACAGCTCTGTATTATTAGCAAACTTGTGACCTCCCTGACTTCTTTAGAGGACATTTATGAGTATGTCCTGACCCCTAAATAAGTCCAGTGGAGACCTCTCTCCAATACAAGAAAAGAGTCTGCCTACTTTCTGTTCCCCATCATTCCCCATCACTAAGATACTATTGTTATATACCAGTACTTGATCTGACAAGGCAAGGTGTTTTAGCTTCCCAGAGAAACAGAAGAAGAGTTTGGCTGGGGAGTTTTCTCTGTTGCAAAAATGATCTATTACAAAGTCAATGAACCGTTGTCTCTTTAAGTCAACATGTAAGAAGATTTCTAAATCAGTCAGTTCACAAAAAACAACAACCCAAACATCATACAGATTTCTGTTTGACCAACTTTTCTTCCTGTAAATGCCAGGAAAAACTCCCATCTGTGACCCCACGCAACTAACCGAGCTCCCCCTTCCCCATCCCCCCTCACTCAAAAGGTGCACCTCACTGTTGTTTCTATAGCTTATATTCTTATGTAAAACACGGGACTGATTACTAGCCTGCACTGGCTGAAAATGTAGTAAGGGGAGGAGTGCAGCTGCTGGGATGCTGCAGACCTGAAAATACCAACTGCCTGGCACAGCCACGGAGAAACCAGGCATAGTTACAAGTACTTGCCAGTCACAATTTACTGGGCTTGCAAAGATACAGAATGAAGCTTAGCTGTTCGATAGTTTTTAGCATGATGTTTTCAGTCATAATTTTAAAATCTGTGCATAAAATTGAAAATACAGAGTTTTAAAATGCATTTTTATTAGTCATAAAACATGTAGAAAACATATGTAATGCAACATTTAAAAAAACTTTACGTAAAAGAGATGGAAAATTAAAAACTAAGGTTTCCCTTACAAAATTCTGATTATTCCAGCAAAATAAGCCTGCTTTGCTCATAGTTCTAAGAACATCTGCAGTTGTGGTTCACCCGCTTCTGTTCTTATTTTTTCAACAATCCTGTACACGATGAGTAGTTTTAATGAGGATGGCACAAGCCAAAGGCCTTAATTTACAGACCTTTCTTGTAAGATAAGGAATGATGATAAGAAATAACCAGATTATTAAACCTTCTTCATACATATTAAAAGCTCTGATACTTGCTCCTCACTCAAAGGCTTTAGAGGTATTTAAATTCCAGTATGATTTCACATTTTAAGTTATACTTCATGAAGGCACCTTTCCTTTCAAAAAACCAGAACTAAGTAGTAGGGAGAGACATCAGTATTAGTATATTACTCACAGATTTGAAATTAATTTGCTTTTTTTGGACACAAAGATTTCTCTCACAGTAGTAAGACTGAATTTTTTTTCTTTTACTTTTTCCCCTCTATATATCATGGAGCAAACAAGAAGATGACGTCTCCTTTTTGTAAGTGACTGAGAAATGTAGCTGCTGGAGATTAAAATTGTCAATGCTTGTTTTGGTAAGGCCACTATGATCTTATTCTGTATACAGTAAATGTCATACAGAATTAAAAACCTGTGCATGAGGTTCCCATCTGTCTAGATGCTGTTCTATCTTTATGTACATCAGAAGATACAATACACGGGGGTATGGTGATGACCATTCTAAACATGCAAGCAGTGAAACAGATGCTACTCTGCACCATATTGTCACTTTATTATGTGTGGGCTTTATTTAGCTAAATGTGGACATGTACAGCTGACCAAGCCCTTTGCAATCAATGAAAAGCTGGACAATGAAGTTAACAGTACAGATCACTTAATCTCAAGCAGATTCTTGCATTTGATTAAAGGGGTCTCATCTCCCCATATCAGATTTCCAGGGACTTTAACTGGAACACAGATAGCATGCTAAGATATTTGTATCTACAGCGCAGATGTCTGAAAATCAGGCGAAGTAAATTCCATCCCAAGAAACCATCTTGCAGCAGCAGCCTGACTCAAATTGTGGACAAATTCAGAATTTTTACAGCATCAAAAATATTCCCATTTAAAACATAAATCTTAAATTCTGAGAAAGGAATTAGCATGCACTGGAAGCCATAATATGGAAGTTAATACCTGATTAAATCTGTAACCATCAGTGCAAAGACATAGCACTAGTGTGAAGAAAAAGAGTGAAAATACCAAAATCCAGTCCTGCAGATTTTCACTGGTACTTCAGGAAAGTGTTTCAGCACATGCTTCACTGTTTCCCTACCCTGGGAGCACAGGCACTAATCCCAAGCCTTGCCAGACACTGGAGTTATGCAACTGTTTAATTGAAACAAGACTGTATCTTCAGGGCTTATTCAGCACTGAAGTCCCACTTGTGCCCTGGCTCCTGCAGTTGCTGATCCCCTGCAGCTGTGTGCATTGTCTGTGGCTATCACTGCCTTGCAGAAGCTGATCCCAGAACACTTCACTGACTACAGGCCTCAGCCAAGAAGGTTTTCCAGTATCACACCCTACAAAATCAGTAGTGGTTTCAGACCAAAAAAGCCCCAGAGAAAATCCTGAAGAAAGAAAAAAAGTGGTGGTTTAGGAAGGTTTTGGGAATATGTGTCCATAACAATTCAAAAGAACTCAGGGCAGTAACACATGACTAATTTTCTTTGGATCTCCTTTTTGCCACCTAAGTTGTTCTTCAGATCAAATGTTCTTCAACCCATCCACTGATGGCTGCACAATTTTCCCCAGGTCAAAAGAAAAATCATCAAGATGCACAAAAGTAATGTTTGAGCTCTGGCTGTGGAGAAGTGGTCACTGATAGCTTCCTAAACTTCCTTAAGGTCACAAATGTTTGTTGATATCAATATTGTAAGGTTTTTTTATGGTCCTCCAAATCCTGAGGATGAGGAACAGAGCAGTCTAGAGATTGTTACGCAGGGTACTGGAGCATATATGTTTCAGTTCTTCCAGACAAAAAAAAGAGAATTTAAATGTACAACTTCCTCGATGAGCAGGAATCAACAAGCTTTTGTAAGAGGTGCATATCATCAGTTCCTCTTAATTCTACAGCTGTGTTTTAAAAAAAGAGTAATTCTTGCTTTTTTTCTTTCTCACAACATACCACCTCATAAAACAGCCAGGGAAATAGTTATCAGGTAGACAAGACATCATTTTGCAGTAACAAGTTGTGTAAATGGGTTTCAAACAAGAAAATAGGTTCAGATCTATGTTCTCTCAGATTTTCCTATGGATTAGTAGGAGCTTGCCAGAATGTTCACAGTGTTTCTTTCTTGACCTCTCCAAATGGTACAGAAAGCCTACAAAACCCTCTGCTTTTCTTTTCATTATTTACTTATCCCAGTCAGGGATGGGGGAGGGCACATAAGCAACATTTAGACAGCACAGCACTGGATCTGCAAACACCTATGATTTTTTACTGAGTGTAGCCCACAGGTAAAACTAAGCAGATGGCAGCATGGACAAAAACAAGGCAGAAAAGAAAGAAGCTTTGTTCTGGTAAGCTCTGAGTAGAAACGTCTCATTAATAAATAACAAAACTTATAACAAACTGGCTTAGCAGACTCTGGGGGGGAAAAAAAAGTGTTGAAAGTAAAGAGTAATCCTGAAAGCATTAGCATATGTATTTTAAACAAGTGAGTAGTCTTTTCAAAAATATAGTTTAGGCTTGTGTAAAAGACAAAAATAAGTATCTCCACTGGGGGTAACTTAGTTGATGAAAGTCCACTTAAAGCTTATAGAAGTAGTCTGATATGGAATTTGTGTAAGATAAGCTAAGTAAGTAACTATACTTACCGTGTAAAGCTCGTTAAGTACTTTCATTAAGTCTTCATGAAGCTGAAATGAAATCTCTTTACTCTGTAATTAAAAAAAAAAATTATTAGAAAAGGGCATGTAAAAGCTGCAGCATACATTTGTTTCTTGATATTTATACTCATTGTTCATCCTAGACAGTGAATGCAACGTTGCTCACAAAAAACATTCTGAATTACAGTGCACTAAAAAGAGTGATTCAGGGATGCAGAGGCAGACAGATAACATCTGGACAGAGGACTTCTACAAGGAAACCCAGAAGTAATTTGAGATATTTTTCCCATAAAGCATCAGGAAATTAGGTGCCAGTAGAAAGGGTAAAGTTCAAGATTAATGTTTTTAATAGAACAAACTGTGTACTGTTTTATAACTGCTATGCTATATACAAAAACTAAACCACGCAGAATGCGATATTCTAGAGGGACATCCTGCCGAATTTTACATCCAGGATAGTCTTTGTTTCTCAGCACATGCAACTATCTAAATATTTATGCAAGAAATAATTGTGGCTCCTCTTTGAAACAGATACCCAACTGCATAATATTCCACAGCGTGGGCTGCTAAACCAGCTTTGTTTAGCTTTTCTGGACTGTGACTTTACTTTCATTCTGACCCAGAAAAAAAGAAACGCTTAGCAATAGTTATTATCAAAGCAAATATGTCAAAACAAGAGTATTTAATTGGAGTCTCATTGAAATATATTCCTTTGTTAGTCTTCCACAGCAGTTCAATCTGATGAAAATGGTGGCAACTGAGCAAGAGTTGAAGGCATTTGTATCACAGCCTTTGGAAAACAGCTACAGAATAGAGCTACAGGACTTGGCAAACAGCCTGGCTACATTTCTTCTGTGATGCTCAGCATTCTAACACCCATGCTGGAAATGTCAGATTTTTTTTTTTCTGTGAATAAATTGATAATTAGTCTGGCTTCTAAAAACTCCAACTCCATGATAGATAATGGCCTTCAGCTATGAGAAGTACTTTGTATTTGTACAGAAGCCAAAGGAAAATCCTCAGGGACAACTCATCTCCAAAGCTGCTAACACATACTTGGCCATCACTAAAACACCTGCAGGAATAATGGTTTCTGAATGAGAATTTCCAGCACAACGTCCATGTATGAGGAGAAACCACACCACACATCCCACCCACTGTGTCTTCCAGAAGGATGAAACGGATACATAAAGTAGCTCAAACAGAAAATTTTGGGGTTTTTTTCTCCTGCTCCTACTATCCTACTTTAACTCTGGGCAGTATTGTAAGGCACCCGTCACATCACTTATCGGTATTCACTCCGATCTTTATATTCAAGACGGTTTTTCACTGACAAGAAGCTAGGAATAGAATTCAAAAAACACTTCAGTGAAATTCTTGTATTCCCAAGGGCATTAGCTGTAGTAGCTAAGGCACACTGAGACAGCTGCTCTGTAGCTGAGGTACACAGAATTACTATGAAACTTTCCTTATTGCGTATACTTTTTGAAGTCTGGTATTTTTATGAGGTATGCATTAGTTCTGAAGTATCTAGAACGCAAGACTTACTACTTCCATTTCTTTACAAACATCAGATTATTTTCATCTAATAAGAAGTACAAAATTTCATATAAGTAACAGTACACAGAGTGCTTATGAAGAATTGGAAAAGGACTGCAGATTTGCAAGCTGCTGTAGGGAAACGCCGTAAAACCTTTAGCAAAAATCCTGAATTGCTTTTCATTGCTTTACATTGGCGCCCTGCCTTTAAAAGTCAGCAGCGCAGCTCTAACACAGCTTACACGCCTCCTCAAAGCTCCAAGTGGAGGCCACCTGTTTATTCTTGGATAGCTGCTTCTGTAGTGCTGAATATGAGTGGTTTTTAAAATTACTTTAGCAGAAAGAAGGACAAAACATACAAGTAAGATGTTTGACATTAAGATGAAAGCATACACATGTGGGAGGAAACTCTAGATGAACTCCAGCTTCAAGCAATTTATCCCTTTCAACTGTTGCTCACAGCCATCCCAAGGCTGATGAGAAGTCAAGCCCTAAATTCAGCAACAGCAATTCTAAGGCAGGATGCCTTAACCTGGTAGTGCAAAAGTTTGTTTGAGAAGGTGAGACAGAAAACTCTAAACCAATTTTCTCTTTACCCCTTGAGATTCTGCTGTAAGCAAAGCACACTGAAGGATGCACCCTGCTTTTCTGCTCTTAATGCAGTCCCACCTTAATGCAAGTAGACACCAGATGAACCGAGGATTTGGTGAATGATCACCATTCAGTAGGACCCATTTCTTCTCTTTGCTCCTTTCGAGCTCTGTCCAGCACTGAAACACAAGCAGTCCAGCCCTCGGGATTCACTGGCTAACATGCACACATGATCCTTTCCAGGGTAACACAGTGATAAACAGTAAATTTGAAAGCGAATGGAAGAGATCACAATACAGAAAGAGGAAGATGCTTTTGTAAAAGGACAAGAAGCTTTCAAATGGAAAGCAAAAAGAGGAGGAGGGAGGTGATCAGCAAAAAGAGTGAAAATTGGGAAGTGACAACCTAGCAATGCCACACAATCACAAAGGAGTCATCCTTCCACCACTTCGTCTGTGGACTCCAACTCGCAGAGGGTGCCTGTAGTGATGGATGCCATTTGAATTGATGGATCTTTCTGATAAAAGATTTTGTAGGAATTGTCCCCAAAAATCAAGAAATTGAGTTAAATTTAGCAGTATAAAAGGGATTTATTTTTCAAGAACCAACAAATTTTACATTACCATTTAAGATCAAGAAATACTGACTTAAGTGGCAAGCAATACGGCTTTTAGTGTGTAATATATGGCACGTTAGAGCACCAGATAAGACGTGCATTTATTTTCAGTGGTTAATTGCTTTCCTATTTCTTGTTTATGCTACCTATTCCCCACAGTAGAGTTCTGCATGTGTGAATGGTGTGCTCCTCTAGGAGCCTGTCCTCAGGGTACCCAAACAACAGAATATAAGATGCAGCACACATTTTCCTGGAGCTCAGCTGATAGCTGTAATCGGGCTATTAAAACCCAACAAACAATCACTGAAGGTGCTTATTCATTCACTGTGTCCCTGAGAAATGCACTAGTACCTATTAACCAAAAGAACAAAAAATATAATAAAAATGTTAGAGCACATGCAAATTCCTGCTAAAAATATTCTATATGTTACTAATCTGGTTCAAGGCATTAAGAGACAGTAGTGTATTTCTTTCATCTGATAGCAGGATAGATCATACCCGTGCAACAGACAAGTAAATCTACCTAAACCCTCCTTTCAGTACGTGCTCAACTTTCAACACATCAGTGGTCCTACTGATGTTATCAAGATTTGTATTTCTAAATTAAAGTCTGAGAAACTTAAAATTTTATTCCACATTAATATATTTTCATTGAAGTCTGTTAAAATTTTTCCATCCATTTCAGTTGGAGCATAATTTGGCACTCCAGCTTTACTCTTGTTTATTTTAACTGAAATTTAAGAGTCAGTCCAGTTCTTCCTGGAACTCTTTAGTGCCTGTATTTAGCACACACAATGCTACTCAGTTACATCATTTAAGGAAAATATTCTGTGACTATTGCTTTTAAATTAGTCCCTGTGGGAAGTGAAGTGCAAACCCTTCTTTTAAGGAGGTTTCATGAGCTGTGGTGACACTAACATAACCAGCTCAGTAAAATTTTGTCCCAGACTTGCCAGTCTATAGCAACAAACAGCTTTGCTATCATTTTAAACATTTACATGTTTAAGAAAATGATGTAAAAAATCTGTGTGCCACAGTCTGTATAACATCAAAGAGATTCAGTAGGTAGTCATATTCCTTGTTAATAGCCAGATTATGGAACTAAAATATTTATTGTGCTTGGTTTCTCCAGCATCTTTTACTGTAAACATTGGACGGTATGCTCATCTTGGCTTATGTAGATTTCTGTCCAAGGAAAATACATGTTTATAAATTATAAATATACAAATCTGCTTAAGGATTTTGTGGGTATGTGTTTATACAGTTGATTATTACTGCTGGGGTAACCAGAATCACTGCATGAAATATTCTGCATAATACTTTTCCCTTCTGCTTGACATTTCTCCTTATTACTTTATTCTTTAATTGTCCCCATGAGGCCAGCTACCCCATCTGCCTGAAGAAATGTGCAAGCATGCAAGGTTTGAACTCCGCTACTTTATTTTTGTAATTTTATGTGCAGCGTGAAGGCCAGGCATCAACAGCAATCTTACTGCTTTTATATGTCAGCAACTAAAAAGAAGAGATTACGTGCCTAGCTGAAAGTATGAGGCCTGACATAATGTCTTCCAGTAAATGCTACAAAATCCCTCTACTAGATCCTATCTTTGTCCTGCATCTAGTACATTTAAACAGATGCCAGTTCCTGACCCCTGGAAAAAAAGAATGACAAATAGCTCCTGGGAGAACAAAATTAATGAATATCTACATGTTAAGGACGCCAGACTAGGCAGCAAAGCCATGTACAATCAGGTACCTGAATACAACACATCCTGTCCCATCAGACCATGTAGGGTATAGTCAGTAGGGGTCATTTCCCCAGAACAATCCAAATGTCCAGATGCACATAAAAGGAAAAACCAGAATGATGAAGAACAGAGAGGGAGACAAGGACAACGTACAGAGACTAAGAAGCACAGACACCCTCACCGCTACATTTTACCAGATCATCATTGGCTATTGCACACACCTTTTACAGAAGGAGTAGAAAAAGAGGTTGCTACAAACTATGGCTTACGCTACATCCCGCATAGGAGAGGGAACAAAACAATGCTCTAGTGGTAAGAATGGCTGGGAAATGTGGAAATTATTTGATCTTTTCTTTACTACCATTCAAGCTTGAGTCAATCTTAAGATACGAATTCAAACCATACTCCTATAGAAAATGTTGTGCTCACGTCACAGAAAATTCATTTGAGAACCAACATGCCCACCAGCAAGATGGAAAAAGTCAACAACATCTACCATTGAGAAGCAGAAGCAGAATGGGAAGTCTCATCCTCTTGGGAGGAGAAAGGGGGAGAAAAAAAGAGGGAGTAGAAAGAGTCAAGAAGTTTAGAGTGACTATGACTTTGCTGTTGTCTTCCCTTATCTTGCTTGTGGGCAATGGGGCAGCCTACTCTGAGACACTTTCCCTTCCTGCAGCAGCAAGACTGGGGTTTCAGAGCAGCACAATGAAGATCTGTTCTGATCATGGACTTGGTGTATGTACTCACTCTCCAAACCTGGAAATGGAGAAAAGCACCTTGCTGCTGCAAAATTGATGGAGAATTAGAACAAGGTAACAAGCAGTGATGCGTAACACCATTAGATCAGTGAGCTGTAAGATATATAACTAAAAGATCTAATCACTGAATATAGAGAAGCTTGACTAACTGCTATTTGTAAATTATAGAATCACAGAATTGTAGACATTAAATGCTCTTGTGTGCAATGCTGTGAGAGCCAACAGAGTACAGATCTTTCCTGCTCTTGACCACGGACTGCAGTAAGACACTAAGCATGCATTTGTTAGTCTATTTTTAAAATCTTCATGTTACTGCTTTTCTTGTAATTTATATTTATTACTTATAAGAGAAAGAGATAGTACATATTTCACAGAACGGTATGATCAGATTCCAATGTAGAAGTAGCTGCAGGAGATGGTTTGTCTCTACTTCAAAATCTGTGAACAGTGAACAAATTCCATATGCTTTCATAGGGATATGACACCTATTGAGACTGATGATATTTTCTCTGACAGTATTTTATTCTAAATACAGTTTTTTTCGAAAGTAATCTACAGAATCACAGAAACTGACAAAAAATTGATTAAATACTCTATTTGATGTTTAAAAATCTCCAACAAAATCAATGTCATTTTCTTTAGAGAGAATACTATCTTGGTGGAGGATGCACTTTCTCACTCTAAGTGCACCTTCTCTTTGCCCCTGTGATCTCCTTCCTGCAAAGAGAACTGCACCACAGGACATGTGTTTTGTATCCGGTCTTTTTGTTGCCCGGTAAACATCCATTATGCAGTTCTGTGAGTACCTTAAATTAGACTGCTCATTCACTTCTGACACAAATTATCACGGGATCATGGAAGGGTTTGGGCTGGAAGAGCTTCATCATCAGTTCTGCAACTGGGAACTAACAGCAAATAAATCACCAGTACTCTGCAGCGAGCACCACAGCAAGAACTGTGCACACTGGGGCTCAGTGGAAACACCAACCTCCTGCAACAAGTACTGAGCCTGACAGACTGTCTTAAAAATGCATGCTCAGAATTTATACTGGTGAACAAGCACTGCCACATTCAGTCCACACGCCCATGAAGTTCACTTACACCATGCTGAGGTGCTGCATTCCTGCCACCCTTCCCCTCGCATTACGGGACTGGCTCAGATCCCGGCACACAGCCTTTGCTTAGCTCACTCTGCCCACGCTGCACCTCAGCTAACAGCTGTTTGACGTGACACTCTCACGCTGAGTGTCAGCTGGCAAACCCTGAGGAAAGGTAGGAAAGGGCTGCTGAGAATCTGGGTTCTACTAATGTGAGCTTCAGGTTATGCAGGGCAGGACTAGCTCCATTTCCTTGCTCTTCTTTCCCCTTTAGAAAATCCAAGTGAGGAATAAAAAAGCAAGAGAAGCTGCTTGCTCTTCTTCAAGAAGCTATGCTAGAAAGAGAAAATTTGAAATGTTGCAGCTGCGTGGGTACAACATGGAGGACAGAGACAAGTTTATCCCGGAGATGGGACAATATGCCTCCTGTTAATACACCGAAAACATCCACGTATTTTCCTCCTTTTGAGAGAGAAGTTGCAGCAATCTCCATTCATAAATTATGAGTGAATATAAAAGGACACACACTTCTCCCTGGAAAACTTTAACTATATACCATTGTACAGTCCATCTGGACAGAAGGGAAGGAAAAGCAAAATTTCTAGTGCCAAAGAACTGAACTATGCTGAAAGCAAACAGGCTTGTCTAATAATGCACACCTAGTGAAGAAGATATTTCTGCGATAAGACATAAACAACTGGAAAGCTATTCCAGATTCAATACCAAAAGAAATTTCTTACTGGTTTGCAACTCTGGGATATCCCCACATAGACAGTACTGCAGCCTGTTCAAATCACTTGTCTCATTATTGGTTCAACTTCTGTAACTATCTTCCATATTACTAAATTGAGTGGTTAGTGAATTACAGTTTTACATATCAGACATATTAGTGAATTACAGTTTTACATATCAGACATATTAGATGAACAACTCATTACTGATTGAGAAACTATAAACTTCAACTCTGTCCCTGTTACAGGTTTTAATGCATACCAGGAAGTTTGATTTAAGTTTTTACTTTTATCTCCTCCAAGTACAACCTGCGTGCTCCCTAAATGATTCTTCTCCCTACTCCAGTGCTATCTAGAATTATGGTGGGGTATATGTGAAACCAGTTCCCTCTTTTGAAAACACTACCTTGGGTACCCTCGCTATCATTTAGTCACACAGTTTACATCTTTTAATCTTTACTCTTCTTGAACTCTTTTGTGTGCCGACTGTCTACCAGCATCTCACTGTGACTAACAAATATGCATTTATAATCTATTTGCCTTTTGGAACATTTTAACAACAATGACTGCAAACACATTATGTAGGTCTTGAGCTAAGGTTGCCTAGAGTGCTTGCTTAGCACAGGAGGGATTTACACATCGCATGTGTGATGAAAATACATAACAGTCACGGACAAGGACAAATGTACAGAGACAATACTTAAAGGATCTAACAGAAATACTTATGTTATCAGAAGTGTATGTTCACATTTAATAGTAGAAAGAAAAGGAAACGCTTTTAGGAGAACTGCAGCCAACTTTATGTCAACGGACTACAAAGCAAACTCTTGCTTTGTCTTCAATCTGTTTCATTCACAATGAAATTCTTTTTTACAAATAATTCATTAATATAGCTTTACTATTTTGGGAGTCCTAAGCGAAAACTGTTTCCTTTCTGCATGGGTAGACAAATGTGCTTTTTAGAGAAGGACAGGCTTTTTCCCCTGCTTTTTTTGGATATTTGTGATTCAGCTCTTAAGGTCACCAGCGTATACGGCAGGATCCCAAGCATTTTAGCACTAAGTCTTTGCTTCAAGAGAACAGTCATGAAGAATTTATATGTATGCTAAAACAGATTTTATGCTGTGTGTGCTGAATCTTCTCCTCAAATGCTATCTATTAGGACACTTTTGCCTCCCTCACGCACCCTACAAGCCCGGATGGAGGACTGCAGGAGAGGCATTACCTTCTTGAACATTCTGGTGGAGTCTTCGCTTATCTGCATGAATCGCATGATCACGTTGTTCAGGTAGATATCACTCAGTGTTGCATGGTCTTTGCTTTCTCTTCTCACTTGGTTCAGGAGTAAGTACCAGCAATTCACTGGAGACAAGAGGTTCTGGTCTTTCCTGAGGAAGGAGATACACACATGTATAATGTACAGAAATGAAAAAGTTATGTTATTAACTGAAACATCTCACTGACATTTACAGTCATAACTTGTTACGTAAAAATAGCTGGTTCTGAACAGTCAGTCTATCCATTCTTGGAATAACTCAGGTTAGGCAAGCCTCAGATGACTTTTAAGATACATTCAAGTCTCGTGAGGCATGGATATACTCTGCAAGCCACCTGAAAGTATAAAAATATCTTGCCACAAAGCTTAGAGATGGAGCACGTGTAAATATTCAAAATCAACAAAGGTCACTCCTGGAAGAGTAACAGTAAATAATTTTTGACATTTGAAATAAACAAGCACTGGAAGCACAACCCAAATCCTTCATGAGCAAAATTGCAGGTGCAGCTGTTTCACTGAATTGGATTTGTATAACTGATGAAGTAGAAGAAAATGTCTCAAGCATCCATATTCTGTGAGCAGTGCTCATAAATTCATAGCATTCATAAATATACTGCTACTGCTAGTCCTAGATGTGTCAATTACAAGACAAATAGCAGGACTGGACTTTTCCAAGTGATCCAATTCTGAATTCCCATGACAGACTTTTTGCAATGGAGGCTCACTCCCAGCTTTAATATAGCAAAAAGTGAAATCAAAGATGAGTTCTCATTTCTTTTACACAAGGCAAAATAAAAATACATGTAGTTCAGCAACTGTTTCACAGACAACAAAAACTTATTTATAAAATTTGTCTTATGTTTTTATTGATATTTTAGTACCCAGTTTGCCTTTCAACTAACTGCTCTAGAAACTTGCTGCTCTTTTTTTTTATTTCTCTTTTACAGGGATTCTCCTTTAGTTAAAAGGATAAAGCACATGAAGATAAAACAGGCAGAAGTGGTGATGAATTGAGGAAGAAACTCTTGGCAAACTCTTCTAATAATTAGCTATTCTCATTGTTAGAAATATGGCCTTTAATTCCCATCTGATTGTCTACTTTTAGCTCTCACCCTCAGAATCAAAGCAACAAGGGATGATTAACAGACAAAAGTCTTTTCTTCATCAGTGCTTTGCCTTGCTATGAATCAGGAGTTAAGAAAACTTCCTCCATTTGTTTCAGATGGACATCTTAACAGTGTTGCTTCACAGCAAGGGGTTTTATCAGCCAGGTCAGACAACATGAGCACTCCTGAAGGGCCATGCTGATATTACTTGGTCCTCACTGCTTCTGCATGTCCCAAAGCCGATTCCACAGACCTTCCTGATTGTTCTGGGGGCCATGGTGGGAACAGCTCAGGGGACCAACAACTAAAGCAACTTTTGCCGTAACCTCTTCTCAAAGCAGAGAACTGCAAGAACAAAGCCAAAGGCAGAACTCAAATCATAACTCCCATGCACAGCTGCCAGTCTGGATTTAACATGTTTAAGAACAAGGAAAGATGTTTGCATGCACAAGGAAAAAAGATTTTGCCACAAGCAGAATAAAAGCCAGAGCTCTC
The DNA here is from genome assembly GCA_013398855.1 of Mohoua ochrocephala. Taxonomy (NCBI): domain Eukaryota; kingdom Metazoa; phylum Chordata; class Aves; order Passeriformes; family Acanthizidae; genus Mohoua; species Mohoua ochrocephala. The sequence continues at coordinate 900,710 of VZTA01004839.1, forward strand.
TCTGAAGTGGTGACATATGCACAAGTTGGTTACTGCAAAGAATCATTGAGTCACTAAAATGAATTTTAAGAAATATATATTAATGCTCTTTGAACTGTGCAAGCTGTATTTGATTAACCTTTCATTTGCCAGATGTATTTGGAAAAGACTTTTGTCCTGAAACAACAGTTCTATCCGTGTATCTCTAGCACAGCACTGAGTGAACAGTGGGAAAATTATTTTTTAGTTTTACAAACACAAAATACTAAATCTCTAAGCATAACAGGGCCAGACACACGCATTCATTAATCAGCTCAAGTCAGGAAAATAACCACATGAGACTATGTCAGCAAGTGATGCACTTGAAACACTTCAGGAAACAAACTGTACACAGTATGCCAGATACTACCTGACCACTTGTTTTGCACAAAGATACTATGCCATTAAAGGGATACGATAAATTGTAAACAACATATAACGTTCACACTGTCTTTATTTCCAGGAATCAGAGGGGTGAAGACACAGCAAAGTTCGCGTGTAAGAACAAATCAAAAACAGGTTTTTTATTAATGTCTTTTTTGTTGTTGTTGTAATGTTGACTGCCCTTCATGCAGACACTTTAAATTCCTATCAACTCCACCAGAGATCAGCACACAGTTTTCGAGCACTTTCTGCATCTCTTCTAGATACTGGTTGTATTTTGGGTGGTTTAAAATCCATATGGTAGGTTAGGGATAATATTTGTGTAACTTACCTTTTAAGAAACTGAAACTACTTGTCAGAAGCTGACCTGAGTAACCGCAGAGAGCCACATCAACAACAGTACTTAGGCACTCATCTACCTTCAACCGCAATGAGAACTGCTACGCTGCTAAGCAGGGGTGGGAATTTTGAACAGCAACAGGTACAACATGGGGTGATGGGCAAGCACGTTTCTCTTACTTGTACTGCTGATGATCCTTTGTACTTCTTGTTTTTGCCATGAACCTCTCTGCTAGTTTTTCCAGGTTTCGGGAATACTCCATCTCTATTTCCGACTTCTTGCGGAAGAAATCCTGCAGATCCTGCAGAAGCTGCACTCTCATTTCAGTCTGCTGCTCCAGGCATTTCTGCTGCTCAACGAGTTGAGCTCGGATCTCTAAGGAGAGAAACACATATCCACTCAGGTCAGTGAAAGCAAATGAACTGAGTGTTACCAACCAAAACTACAAACACTCCAGTGTACTTCAGCCTCATAGCTACACCAGCCGGATCTGGATTTCAGCTCCCGTGGTGGGATGCAGCGGTGGCAGCTCTCACTTCTGCCACCACACGCTTAATGCCCAGCACCCTCCCACCTGCTGTCTGTCTCACAGACGGCTGTGGCAGGGGCTCAGGACTCTGCCGGGCTCGGGTGAGCCTCCACCTTCCTCTCCCATCCTCCTTCTGGCCTCTGGCACTAGCACAGCATTCAGCTTGGAGTGATCTCCTTGCAGAAGGTGATGGCTGGATAAACGAGCACTCTCTGGGCCAGGACCAGCCTGCTGACTGTCAGGTGTTCTGTGCTGGCTTGTATCACGTACACCACAGAAACAACCTTGTGATAAATTCTGGAGCCATTATGCATTGTAACTGTGCACAGGTGAGCTTCCATCTCTGCCCCATCTCTACCAGGGAGGGAACCGGTGTACTGTACATGCACTCACCAATGTTTTACAGCGAATACAGAGGAAAACATGTACCTATATTTAGAGACAATTATTTGAAAATTTGCACAAGGTTCCAGAGACTGTGGTATATTTTTTAGTATCAAAAAAAAATCAGATAGTTTAGAAGAGAATATATGCTCACAGTTCTCTTCTAGAGCAATAGGGAAAAGCCTCCAGATTTCTTACCACTTTTTGCCATATGCAAAATTACTAAGTGGTAGGGTTTTTATTTTAGAGATTTCTGGTGGGGTTTTTTTGTTCTTGTTTTTTCTTTTTTTTAATTTTAGCTGGTATTTTTTAAGCACTTTTATTTCCCGAGTGCTAACCAGTTAAACACATTCTGAGAACACTTAGTCTAAAAAGATCCCTCTGGTTCTTCAGAGTTCATTACATTTTTGTCAGCTGCCCAGGCACAGTATACTCCAGTACTGTGGAGTAAAAACAGGAGTAAACACTTTGTGACAATAATATCCGTGTATATTTTTTACACAGTTTAATGCTGTAACAAGGATTTATCAATAGCAAAACACCCAGAAGTGATGTCCATGTAAATGCAAAATTGTTGTGAAATTTTACTTGATTCGTAATGATCTAACCATGCTGTGGGCAAAAAGATGCTGGAAATCTTCAGTGCCCACAGCATAGTTTGAAATAGAAGAGCATTATAAAAGTCATGCTAATATCACAGGGAACCGCAAACCACTAAGTAGTAATAACATCACAAAAATTTATCTGATGCATCTAGGATCTAATGCATCCTTGCTGATCTTAGAGCAGGTATGAAGGCAGAGATCCACTCTGCTGGGATTCAAACGTGTACACTGAAATAAGGTAGTATGAGCACAGAAAACTGTTAAGCCAATATATCTGCTGGAGGAGAGAGACACTGCAGTATTTTCTTCCAGATCTCCTGTGAGCTACCAGCTGCTGTGTTAATCATTAATGAGACCATCCATTTTTATAGTCTGGGAGGTGAACCAAAAAATTCCTGGTTTGGTTTTCACTTCATTTCAAATCAGTTTGTTGGAAAAGAAACCATGCCTCCAGCAAGGATGAGCCACTGTAATACAACACTGTATCAATGACATTCATGTACACAGAGGAGAAAATCACATCGGAGCTGGAAGGTTAACAACAGAAACAGACACTCGAGACCACTTTTTTGGGTGTCTACTACTGCTGATACTACAATCATGGAAAATTCCTGTGCACGGGAAACCAGTTGTACAGATTCACTGGTCAGAAGCAGCAATTTTGTCCATAAGCTGGAGTTTTTACTAAATCCAGATCCATGTACATGGTCCCTCTACTTTGGCCATCTCCCTTTCCCACTCAAGATTTTCTAGCAGCTACTTTGAAAGCAGCGTTTTGTAGAGAGCAACTATGTTCTGATTATTTTGTAGGTCAGTGTATCTTGTTGCTATAATTCTCCTTTTTTAGGCAGGCTTTTACCATAGCAACAGGAATGAGAAAGATTTTAGAAACAGGAATATATGAATAGAAATACAAGAAACAATGAATAAGAGACAACAGATAAAATAAGAGAAACTGCCTTAGCTTTTTAATGCTGTCTGGATTTCCTATGGACTATAGTGGCTTCCTTCACACTTGTATTTTAGAAAACAAAATTGAAGCACGATCTATGAAAGCTGATGGAGATATACAAGCTCTGAGTAAGGCTGATAAAATTAGGGGCTCAGGGGGCTGCGGCTTTATGAAGGAAGATTTGTAATTTCTGGTTGTTTGAATCTCAGCAAAGAGAAAGAGCATGTTGGCTCCAAAAGGCTGAGCCTATGGCCTCCTGCTGGAGGAGAAAAAGGGGAGATGTACATCCCACTCATGCTAGCTGACCACAGTCAGTCCAGAAGTGACTTCAACAGCAGTTCTCCTTCCAGTCTTTCACGTCATTCTGCTCCTCCATTTTTTAATTCTTCTTTTATAACAGCATGTGTAACGCCATACTGGCAGGCTGAGGAGATGGCAACGAAAATGATCAGAAAATGCTGTGATTTCCATTTTCTGATGAGAGCAGTGGATTTAAAAAAAAAACCCACAACAAACCTCCAGAACAAGCACTGGCATAACAGGCAGGCAGCCTGAGCGGCTGTGTATGACAAAATCACAACTGTCCAGGTACTATTAACTATAATAGACTACCTATCACCTACTGCTATGGAAAAATGCACTGAGGCAATGCTATTTTCTTTAACCAGTTCACATGTGTGATGTCCTTAGGGCTAGAAAGAGTGGCATGGAAAATTGCTGCACTGTATTCAAAGAAGCAAAGTCAGTGAAGTCCAAACTCCATAGATACAGATACAGGTGCAGCAAGTAAGAGAAGGGTGCCTGTCTTTATTCTTATTTTGCTGGCACATTTAAATTCGAAGTCAAAATGGTACCAGTTGTAATGGACAATGACATTGTCCTATTCTTCTCTGCTGAGTGGCTGATGTCAAATTGCCAGGCCATTTTGTGCCAGGAAAAGGCCCGTTTAAACCCTGGATGAGTTAACACCTTCTCCTTCTTTCTCTTGGCAGCTTTGAGTCATGCTCACTGGTTTTCTGGCCAGGGGCTGGCTCAAAAGGAATCCCATCCGTTTATACTGCAGCTTGAACAGATTGAGATCACATCAACTGGAAAAAAAAATTAAATCCACCCTACACTTTGTCCAAGATTTGCACACACGATCAAAGCGTGGAAGCAGTTAATGTGACTGCAATTAAATCAATAAACTGAGTAAAGTTCTATTTCTAAAGATTTTCATGTTAAAAATTATTTTAGTTATGCCCTCACAGACACCTTCCACTAGAATTACTGCATTAGGTATAAAATTAGATTTTGTTTATGCCGGTTTTGAAGATATAACTCTAACCTTCCAACAAATCTTTATTTCCTTGACAAGTGGTTAAATCTGTGTACCATGAAAAGTAAAAAGAGACAAGATTATAGTTGCTTTGAAAGTTAAGTCAGAGCAGATGAAGCTGAACTACTGACATCACCCAAATCATAATCAGAAATAACTCATCAAGGTTACCTCTTTGCACGCAGTACAGTATTACAAATAGTGACTTATGTAGCACTGCAGTAACACCCTGTACTACCCTGAAGAACATGCATGCAGCCAGTGACAGGCCAGTGCCCACCTGAAGGAACCTGTGGAGAGATACACTACAACGTGACACAGTGATAATGCTGGCTACACACCAGCATGGAGAAAAGTCCTTCACCTTCACTTCCACACACAAAAGCACCGGGCTCCATCAAACATCCCAAAAAAGTCACAGGAAACCCCCTCCTGACCTCAGGAGCTGCACAACTTGTAAACACACAGTATTAACCACATTAACCCACGGACAGACCAACACTGCACGCAGACTGCTGCCTTGCTGCAGAACTCCCCACTGCAATGCCCACCCCCATCCCTGCCCTGGGGCACTGCAGCGCTCCAAGCATGCTGCACTAGGCTATGCCCAGCCTTTCAGACCTTGGAGACCTTTCAGACCACCACTAACTCATTACCAACTCTCAAGCAAAGCAACTCGAAAGAATGCTTCATGGTGCTATCAACACACTTGCTGCAAGATGCCTCCTGCCTGAACCACCCCAAGAGCTGTTGCAGCCTGCCACTCTTAGCTCCCATTGAAGTGGAACTAACTTTTGTGCTTGCAGAGCAGCCCTGACATGGGCTTTGGTGTTTGCTGAAAACTCTGGAAAATGCCACAGAGCAGGACATGTCTCCTTGGTCACCCCTCTCAGCTGCACCGCAAGCCTCCCACCTGCTGCCTCACCCTGCCTGGCAAGGAGCTATATTTAAGTCATGATTACAATACACAAACTATGCAGACATATTAATCCAGCAGTATTACTGGATAATCATACCAACAGCCTCGGGGCCTCACCCGGCAAAAGATCACAAAAGCAAGTAACTCGACAGAACTCTTTGAGAGTACAGAGGCTCTCACAAGACATAGTTATGTCTACAGGTTTTATCTCTTGGGTAGCCAGACAAAGCTGCATCACCTCCCATTTTTCTTCGAATGTCTCCTTCACGGAAAAAATAAAAAAAAAAATTAAAAATTAGATTAGTTTTAAAACACTCAAAAACATCTCATCAAATGTACTAAAACAAATACATGGTATCCTCAACTTTGCATTTCTAAACCACAACACTTAGTCATTTTTTTTACCCCAGTGAGCTATCAACACACATATCCCTCATTGTCATGCCAATGATATCTAGATCATATATCATAGGAAAAGATTCAGACCTTAAATTCAGCCTAGATATAATCTAGTGGCCAACATGCGTTTGCAATTAAGCAGCTATTGCAGCATTTATCATCTTGCAGTTCCTCATTGAAGACACTTGAGTCTTACAAGCCTCTCATTCTGCCCCAGTTATTTAGCATGAAGAATTGCTCATGTCTGCCCCTGCTGCTCGAAGCTGGGGTGCTGCATGGGGGGACTGATCATGTCCGTTTCATTCCAGCCATTGCCTTTGTAAGGACTTGGTTTTGGCTTCTTTGTCAAGATGAGCAGAGCTTTGGTCCAGCTGCATGCAGCTGGCCAACATCTGCAGTTTAGGTTTTGTTTCAGAAAGCGCTTATCTCCAGCCCACTGAGGACGCTGCCAGCAGAGAAACCGCAGCAGGAATCACTGAGAGGCGCCTGGAGGTGTCCCTGTGCGCAGCTAGTACTCCTTAATGCCATGTCCCATCAGTGCTCCTACACTTCCCAGGGACATTATTGTTCCTCTCAACAATAAAGATGATGAGAGGTATCAGATCCATGGTGGGTGCACAGACCCAGCTGCCAATACTTGTCTCTGAGATACACAGCCTAAAGATGCTAGTGCTGGAAAGTTTTTATTTCTCAGAGACTTGGCTAGAAAGCTATTTAAGGATTTCTATGACAAACAGCGAGGGAAGCTCTGTGGTCAGCAGGGAGTCTGGCTCACACTCTCTCCCAGGTCCTTGTTGCCATTTTCTTTGACCACAAGCAGGAAAATCCACTTCAAAAGCCAGGAAATTCCACCAGACTGACAGCTAATGAGAGATGCTGGGGTAAAGATCTTGGAGGCTGCTGCAGAAATGCCTTTAAATAGATCATAAGCCTGTACCACAACATTAACCTTCTATGACAGACTAGGGGAAATCACTTCCCTGTGTTCACCACGTAAGAAGTGTGGCTGCAGAGACAGTGATGCCCTTGAGCTTCCATAGGCAGGGCTTTCGTGGACTTTGTTCTACCCTCACCCACACCAACTTCACTTAGTACATTGAGCATACAGCTTTATGCATTTCCCCACTTAAAGTGTGACCTCTGCTATGCACTTCCCAGCATTAAACTTTTTGTTTGACTTTGTGCTATTTTCCAGAGAATTAATTTCAGATTTTTTTGTTTGTTTGGGGGTTTTGGGGGATGTGGTTGAGGTTGCCTGTGACAGATCACGTCTTCAGGCTGTAGCATAGAAATGGATGGGGAGCGAGAATCACGCCTGGTATCTGAAGGGCTGTACAAAGAGTCAGCAATCTGAAGCCCCTGTTGACATCTGTCAACCCCTTTAAAAACTGTAAACCACGTTCATTCAAGCACTTTGGCATGCTTAAAGATAAAAACCAATCCTTGTGCAGCCATTAGCAGGAAAGCTGGTGTAGAAACCATTTGCAGGATGCAGACAATTGTTTACGGGCCACTTCAGTTGTCCCACCCAAACAAAGGGAGTGGAGAAACAACAAATCCTCTCCTTGAAGCTGCAAATTTCATTCTATACATTCAAGCACTCCTGTCTACTGCAGTCACAGACTGGGCAGCAACACGCTCCCATGCAGAATCCTGTAACTGGCGGATCCCAGTGGACAGGATTCAAAAAGGGCAGCTGCATTAGGGCACCTTCCACCTTCCAGATCCTTTTGAAATGAGAAGACATGTCTGGAAGAGACAAGAAAATCTCTAGACGTAGAAGAAGAAGCTTTTCTTCTTGTTGTTCTTGGACTAATGCCCTCCTGCTATTCACAGCCACAGCTGCTGGTCACTTGGCTGCCTACAGACCGAGTCTAAATGGAGGGCAGTATGCCAGCTCATGACTTGGCAGGACACTTTTGCCACAGTGCTACTGCCAAGCGACCATGAATTCAAGCAGGCAGTCTGCCTGCACCACATTTTGAGTGCCACTGCTTCTGTGGCAACTGCTCCTTTGCACGCATAACTAAGTGCTGGCACTATGTCCTACCAAACCTTGAGCCCGGCATACTCTGTCCTTGTAGTCACAGGAGCTGGGACTGAGGGCAAAAAATTCTGTCGGCAGAGGAGTAGGAAGTTTATTTTGCTCAACAGTAAAAGCTCAGCTCATCTCAAAACACTGTGAACCAGAAGAGTAGAAAGCTAAGGGCAAGATGCCTCCTCTGCGTCAACAGTCTGCTTCAAGGTCTTTCATCAGAGTGACCAGCCCTGATCTCCTGCTGTGGGGGCAGAGAGTCTCCCAAAATCCAACTGCCCCACCTCTCGATGAGCCAATCAGCTCTGCAAAGAAAGACAGAGAGAGTGAGAGAGGGAGGGAAAGAGAGAGGAAAAAGGAGTCTGTGCAACTGTCTGCCAAGCAGACAGGTGATCATCAAATAGGTGTCTAAAAACCCATTTAGGGCACCTAAACTGTCAAGATCTATGTGAAAACTTATTCTGAAGCTTCTGAGGGGCTTCGATCATCCTTTTTTTAATGCTTGTTTAAGACACCATGAGCCTTTCCTCGCAGACTTAAATTTTGGGCACATGAGAAAATTAAAAAGAAATCAGTATGCCCAAATCTTTCTTATCTTCTCACCAAAGATGTATCTGGCAATAGAACAGAAAAATGACTCATGGGTCTCCTCTGAAACATTCTTTGCACAATGTCTGGAAGGCCTGATTGGCATTAGCGCTCTATGAGACAAAAAATCCACACAAACCAGGGGGTCCAGTAGGAAAGAAAACCCAGTTTGTCACGATCCAAAGAGTAACAAAAACCTAATGCTCTGAATTAGCTTCCTTACTTGTAAACTGAGCGAAATCAGGTTGAGTTCCTGCCTCAGCTGCTGCAAGGCTGAGGATGGAGCTGCCTCTGGATAGTGCAGCAGTATCCACTCTGCAACAGACACTGCACCACCCATCCACCGACACTACCCTGAAATGACTCCAGTCTCAGTATGGGCACACATCCTTTACCTCCAGAGAAGCAGAAACCTCCTGACCATACAGATGTGAGCACAGATTGCATCCAGACCAGCACCATTTCAATTTGTTAAGCTCTACTTATTTGTCACAATAAAACCCTTCCTTCCTTCTTAATATCTCGGGTGGAGAGCTGACAAGTGAAAACATCTGACAGGCTTCTTCTAGAAATGAAATGTTGAGAGATGTGCCTTTTCCTGACAAAAATATTAATTATTCTGAACCTCTGGCAGGTGCCATAGCTCTTAAGATGAAGAGTTATGCTGGTAGAAGTGCAGGCCAGAACTCCTGAGCAGCAGGATAAGCAAGAAAGCCACGAAATCTGCACATCAGTCAGATACAGCATCTCCTGTACATTGATAACCATCACTGTGATAAGACTCAGCAATTAATAACTAGAGAAAATGCCCTCCCTGCATCCTATGAAAATGATTCTCCATGCATGGCACATCTTTAGGAGGTCAATAAAACATTTTTAGGATGACACACACCCTGGTGCATGCCATAAATACGAGCATGCGTTTGACCCAGCCATGACTTTCAGTGACAGCTCTTTAAGTCCCAAGGTGAAGTAATAGTGCAGTTAAGGACAAAAAGGAAACAGTGATCTGCGCTGTGTGCCAGCATTTTACCCACATTCCTTTTCACTCCAACCTAACATACAGTAAAATACTTTCACTATTGCTCATTTAGCTTTGATACGTTTCACTCCAACCCCCCAGTTTAACACATTGAGCACCTTTGTGTTTTTCTTCTAAAATAAATATGTACTTTTTTTTCTGCAACAGATCCATGATGCTGCTCTTCTTCAGTGAGACAAACAGCTATGCCACTGAGATGCCTCCAACACCAGTTTTTAAACTTGATGGACATATCCCATGCTAATTACTCACCTGAGTACATCCTTGTAGTTACTTAAGGACCTGTCTACCCCAGCCCACCAAGTGGGGCAAAGAATGCTGCTTTGGATGCTGGCACACTCCTGTGCAGAGCATTGGCCCCTGCCCATGGGCACCCTCCTCGCCAGCAGCACAGACCAGGGATGGTCCCCACGGCCCTGCATTGCAGCAGGAGATTAGAGCTCCTCACTCACCCACTCAGTGCTGAGTGAAGGACGGCATCTACCACCCAGAAAATCTTTGAATGAAATTCTATCACCATGCTTCATACTTCTTGTACAGATTTAACTGTAGAAGTGCAAGTCTGGCTGAGGAGTCTGTCTGTCAGACCAGATGGACCTTGATCTACCTAATTTTTAGTGGAGACTTGGCCTAAGTCTGCAAAACCAAAGCCCCAGTGAGCGATTACTGGTCTTATGAGCATGACTGTGATATTATCCCAAAGTAAATTTCAGTGTCTTGTCTCATTTTCACATAGCAAATAATACTGAATTTGACCCAACAGAGGATTTAAGAAACAGGACATCACTTTTTGGAAATGGAAAAAAAAAAAGTTCTGTATGCCAAACTTTGAACAGAAAATTTGTATTTTTACTAATTAAACAAAAGAATAACCCCTATCATGATGGAATTACTTCTGTCTGGGGGAGTACTAATAAGTGTAAAAAAGATAATCAGATAATCCCCATGGTGGTAGATTATAACTGTTACATGAGTAGTAGTAACAGACAGGTATTTTTATATGTCACCTAATTAATAAGACTATATAAATTCTGCCACACTTCAAATACATTTGTCTATGTACTGCTCTGATTTGGTAAAAGGTGTAATGCCTAAGTGAGACAATAAAATGCCTACCACAAAGGAAGGTTTCCTGATAAATTTGAACCCAATTACTCAGAGCCTCGAATTTCACTAACAGCAGCTGGGAAAAAACAAATCCTTCAGTGCCACAGAGCAGATTCTTCCTGCTACAGGGAAGTATAAATTGGATTGTGGATCACATTTAATTAAAATTATCTTCAGTCGTTACAGTAGGAGGAGAAGGAAGCCTCCACCACCTGAGGTTCCTGCTAATGGGAATAGAAAAAAATATCCTGTGAGACTGTAGGTAACTGTTGCTTGCTCACTCAACAGTAAGATAAAGAATAGTATCTGCAATAAATGAACTTTGGGCTAAAATAATTTGCATATTTCCAGGTCCCCCGGAAACAGTCTTCAATCTGTTAGGAATTTAAAAAAAAAAAAGAAAAATATCACTTCCTTTTTTTTAATGAGATGAAATATCAGAACCAACAAAATTTGAAGCTGATGATTTGTAGAACCCAGTATCTGCATCACATTTCTGCATTAATTCACTGTTTTGTGTATTCTGCAAATGTTTCTCTCCAACAGACATATGGGTGATTAGGGTTTCCTGCAGGGCTCTGATGATTGCTCTATGGAAGCAAAGACATCAAGAACAGCTGTAGGAAACAGATGTGACACTTAGGGCACCTTCAGTGAATGGCCAAGGGATGAATGCTTCACATGCTCAGTTCAGAATTCCTTTATTAAAAAAGGCCATAAAACCCCCATTATTGCCTATGTTTTTAGCCTATCTCCACTTGGAAATAGATGTTCTGGTAGGAAAAGCTGCACTGGAGTGAGTAAAGGAGAAGAGTCGCAATGAGCAGGGAAGTAGCTGTAGCTCCTAGGCCCTTTCCTGGACTAAACTGAAATTGAGTCTTGATGTTTCTAAGCATAAAGTTCCAGCTCTGAGAAACACATCAGCAACCATAGCAGCTGGATGGCAAAGTGGTAACTTGCAAAAATAGTTATTCTTTATTCTGGGAAAAAACCATAGTTTGGTAATTCACAGAAGGCAGTGCACAACTTAGTGAAGAAATGAAAGATGTGACATCTACAATGGAGAAATCTCCATCCTGTAAGAAGATCATCATCCAAACATAAGCAAAATACTAGGGAAATTTTTTGGAAATAATAAATGCAGTAAACAGGGATACCAACTGGGGAAAAAAGCAAGGGTAGTTGGAAGGACAAACCAGACATGTCAGCAAGCAATATGAGTCTCACAGACTTCTGACAATTTGCCAAAGGAGGCTTTATTCTGAGTTAAGTTTCCTTAATCAGGAATAGTCTAAATACCCCTGATACTAGTTTTACAACAGTGCTAAATTTCCAAATGTTTACCTTAGGGCCACTCTTTTTTTTTAAACAAAGATGAGTTAGAGTCAGTAAGGAGAAAGAGTTGAAAAAGAAGGATTAAGTAAAGACCAAAAAGTCATAAGGTGTGGCAGTGCACACCTACTCAGGCCGATTGAACCCAGGATTGCAGTGGCCAAAACACTGACAAGATTATGTCCCCTTTTCCTGAAAGTGGCTGCTGTGACCAAAGGGCTGGAGAGCATCTCCTGGAAACGGCAGGGAGAGCAGAGAGAGATACCAGTGTGTTCTAGGCAAGGAAATTGCTACTCCTGCATTAAATAAGTTACTGAAGTTCTCATCAGAAATATTTATAAAACAAAGACAGGTAGAGCGATAAGGAGAAACCAGGTCAGTTCCTGGAAAAGAAAACTACGGTGGCAAGCCATTGGAGTTACTTAAGCTTATCAACAGATAGCGGATAACTTAAACCCAGCTGACCTTCAGTTTCAAGTTACCTGCAATCCTTTGCCTCAAGTTACCTGCAGTCCTGTGCCTCAAATTATTCTGTTCCTGTTCCATTTAAAACCTAGCAACAAACCTTAAAGGGCACAAAATTACAGATAAACCAGTTAAAAAGCATTTATTCTTTCCAGTTTCTTGCAAAACATGCATTTTCGCTGCAACCTCCTTCCTGCACCTAGTCCGTCAAAGTACAGTGACAGTGCTTACTGAAGCATCAGTCCTGTCCTCTCTGCCTGGACAAACATTTTCATCTTAGTGCTGATCTACTGTGTTGTCACTTTGGTGATAATCTGTCATAATCCTGTCATGTAAAAATCACAAAGAAAAGAAGACTACCTCTGCATTAAGTTGAAGTCATCCCAGTTGACTCAGTCTAAAACCGTAGATTACTCATGTCCAAGCTGGGCATTATCTGAAAAGACCTCCTCTGTGGCTTCTCTATAAAACAACGATCATTTCATGACGAGCTGGCCCTTCCTCAGGACAGTCATCTCTAACCCAGCTGCTACGTCCAACTTACCATACACTCGCTCAGTGCTGAACGCAGTGCCGAGCTCAGATGAGACTGCAGGCAACACACATCAAACGCCAGTGGTGAAACCACGGCGGTCTGTGGGTGACTCCCCACTCCACAGGTGCCACAACCTCTTTGTGGGCATGTCCAGAAATACTGCTCAGAAAGGTGCAACACTATTACTACAGATTTCATTCCACCTTCGCACAGGGCTGGAAACTCTATGATCCTGGTGTCCCACGCTGTATTTCTAAACTACAAATAGCAAGGTCCAAATGACGAGAGTCCAAAGGCAAGTTACAAACTGTAAACAAGTGGTGTCATCAAAAAGCTTGAAGATGTATTTTTACTTGTTTACACAAACTTTCAGGTTATGAAGAACAAGAATAAGTAGCCAGGAGATGCTGTGAAAGGGGCTTGAATAACATTTACTTTTGTCTCCTTTGAAGGAACAAAATGCTGATAGAAGGAAAAAAAGAACTCTTTACCTAGAATGAAAAGCAAAGATAGTAAGTGCTCAGTATTTAAGCGTTCTGCAAGTTAAGCCTTTCTGATGCACTGTTCCAGGTAATGGTTCTTTCGCTGTCTGTAAAAAACAGTTTCATCCCAAATTAGCATTGGCTTTAACCAGTGAGGTCAAATTTTGAGAAAATAAAGAACTTCAGGCATGAAGAAAGGCTTGTCAGAAGACTCAACAGAACTGTAACATCCAGATGAATCCAGCTAAACTCAGCAGGAACCCCCTCTCCCAACTTCCAAACAAAATGAATTTACTTGGAGAACAAACAATCCTGCCCAAAACTGTGTAAATCATGTGGAAATTGCTTGCAAATACAGAAGTCTACCAAGGAGTTACAACTGGACTTATTTTTCTCCCCTAGAGCTCTATTTACAAAATTGCTTGAGAGACACGAGTAGGCAAAAGCTTCTCTTGGTCTGGAAGATCACTGCACATGGTACCCAGCCAGGCTGCTGAGCTCAGCCTCCTTCTCCCAAGGAGCCAAGCAAGCTTTTCCTACTTTCCACAGAGTCCTCTAACCACACAGGTATATGGCACTCTTGAAGGAGATTCAGATCAGAAAAGCCAATAGCCTGAACAGAAGAAGCTGGTTGTAAGCCAGCTTGCTAGGAAAAAGTTTTCCAGCAGACCTACAAGCAGTTCATACTCAAGCCAAACAAGCTGCTTGAGCTCCCCAGAGTGGGCGGAAAAGCCACCCAGAATCAGCGTAGTCTCTGACGGAAGCAACGTGATAAGATGGTAACTGAAGACCTCGCTCACGTCCTTTGAGTGAGAAGCACATCTGCAACATTTTAACCCTGCTGAACAATTAGCTGTTTCTTGAATCATCACTAAGGCTAGACATGAAACCAGCATTTTGATAGAAATGCACCACAGTTCCATTTCAGGGTAGGACACTTACAACTTTCAAAAAAGATCCTTCCTCTCAAAGCACCTCCTCACTGCCATCCTGTATCAAGGGTGTCACTCAGCTCAACCTGCTTCCGTCCCTCAGGTGTTTTGCTGGGAATGCCAGGCTGGAGAGTCTGCCTTTCCTGAGCACTTCCTGCACTCGCTCCTGCAGGCAGTACCACTGGCAGTGCTGCAGATGCACCCGTGTTGTGCAGGAAAAGAAAAGATACTTTCAAAGCATATCTTTACCCATGAGGATGCAAGCACAGTGCAGGCAGAGGTGATGTTAAATAAAAAAATCAAAACAAATCTGGAAAGCCCTTAAGCATTCTGATTTAACAAACGAGAACAAACATATTCCAATTCCAAAGCACCTAATGATTTTAATTAAAAACTTCCCTCCTCTGCAAAGTTTCAGTCTTTTAATTTATAAATAGCTTGTAATTAAGATGTAAACAAAAGTTCCAAACCTTGCCATTTCCTGTGCGAAGGAAATTCTGATTATTTTTTTTAATATGTCATTAGTCGGTTTGATTTAGACAGAAATTTTATCATTTAAATCTCCAAGTAAAAAGACCTAAACAACCTCTGCCAAAGGAAATTTAAGGCAAGAAATAAAAGCTTTCAGTGACATAACAATAGTGGATCCAGGAGAATAAGCAGCCTCGCAGAGGCTGCATCTGGCAGGGGAATACTTGACAAGACTGTCAGCATTCTCCTGAGTGCCAGACTTCTTCCAATTTGCACCTTCAAACCTATGCATTTGTTCACCGAGATCCGATAAGAAAAAGTGCCGTTCTTGCTCCTTGTGCTGCCAGCAGTGCATACTCCATCAGCTCAGCGGGGAGATACGGCTCAGACGCTTGGTCTTATTAGAGACCTGCACTCGTTAGCTATGCAAGAGAACACGCCGTCCGGCCAGCCACTGCTCCTACAGTGCCAAACACATCTGCCTCTGATCTGCGCTGGGTTCACCACCACCTACATCCTTCCTCTGGATTCCTCTGTGCATGGGTGACCTCAGGACGGTGCTCCCAAGCAAATGAATCCAAAATTACCATTTCAGGTCTCCTTTCGAAAATGGGTTTTTGGATGCCTTCACTGTATTCCCACTGCCCGATACGGACACCCTGATAAATGCTGCTGTTGCTCAAGAACCTCCGCTGATGTTCTCTGAACGCAGGGAGGGAGGGATAGCAAGAACTTTAATTGTTTGAGGGCAAAACAAAATACTTTCAGCATCTTTTTACACAGGCACTAGACAGCCATGTACAACACACTGGTTTGAGGATGCTCCTCTCTATTTACCAGGATGTTTTACTTCGCAGGCATATGCTCCCTCTGTATTCCCCATATGTTTTTGGGGTTTTTAAAAAATAAATTTGGAGGAGCAGAATCATTTGCTCCATTGCAGGCAGCTTATATGGCAAACATTTGGATGAGCATCAGAGGACAGAAGAATCTGCTGGATGAATACATGAGATTTTGAACTGAAGGACTGAAAAACTCTTTTGTAAAAAGAACAAGATTTTGTGACATTAATGACATTCCTTATTAAAGACTGTAGATAAACATCTCAATACAGGTGTGCTACTTCAGAAAAAATAGAGTAAAGGCCAGGTCAGCTCTGAAAACTGTACCTTTTCTGCACAAAAAATACAGAATACTGCACCATCTTCAATAGGTGACATCCATTGTTAGGGTCTGGTCTAGAAAGCCATTTACAGCTCACAACAGCAGCAGTATTGATCAAATGAATGGATGCGCAGTCGTGCTCACTCTTGTGCGGCACAGAACGGTGACCTTTCTATCAAACACGTCCATCTAAATCTCAAACCACTGTTTGACAAATGCTGCACATAGAGGAACAATGTGGGGTTTGGGTAGCATTAAGTATCCCACCCCAGAACTAATGCAGGAAAGACAGGAGCTGCCTGGGTCAGGGTGAAGACAGTACAAACACAACACCTGGGCAATAGGGATTTTATTCTCAATTTTCACTAGATTCTCATGTGATCTGAGATGTTTTACCTTCTTCTGTGACGGAATTCAACAAGGCCCCATAACTTATTCACCCCTTCCAAAATGTTTTTGTACCCTACATTTTTTTAACTTCCTTAAAAAAAAAAAAAGGAAAAAGAGCAAAAAAGTGGGTTGCTTAGTGTTTTTTAGTAAGCGACTTTCCAGTAAGAAGTTTGATTGTTATAAAGGACCTAAAGTACTTTTTTAGAAAGCACTTTTAAATGAAGGAGTATTATTATCTCAATATGAAGCTGTCTAAGAGTGGTTGCTGTGAATAAAAGCAAAACCTTCCAGTTTGACAGCACTGTATTGGGCCATGGTTTCTCTATCATGGGCCACTAATCACTGCCTAAAATCCAGCTGACCTCAGGCAACAGCAGGGAGGCAAATCCAAGCTCTGACACTCAGATAAAGCAATGAAGGGGGAGGATGAATGCATCTTTGTGTTCTGGAAGCAAGACCTATGTGATTCCTTGAGGAAAAAGGAAATCCAGCAGAACAAAAACCCAACAGGCATCCTATTTACTGCAGACACTATCAACATTAGAATTGTTATTAATATTGTAGCAAATCTGGTGTTATGAGAGAGCAGAAACCTTACTGCCTATCTCTGCACTTGCTGTTAAACAGTCTCTATCTGACTAGCCTTTGCACACTGCAGAGATGCAACTTAAGCTGACCTAAGCTGGATCGAGAGCGGCGCATCTGTGCTAACATGTGTTATGTGTGCTTAGGGTGTTGATCTCGCTAAAAATTAACAAGGTAAAAAAGATTATCCCTCATATCAGCTCTCACTGCAACTACACCGCTGCCACTGTGAGAGTAGGAAGGCAAGAACATATGATGGGGGCTAAGAAGGCTACTGCAAACCAGAATGGTCATGGGACCTGAAGTGCAGATGGACTGAAGCTTTGGTTGATCTCTCTTAGCTGATTAACTGTGGGCTGTTAAGGAAATATATGGGCCCACCTTCCCTCCTCTCCCTGGTTGCTCACCTCCTCTTTCCTTCTAGACCCTCCAGACATAAGACACATGAGGCTGCATGATCTGTCAGACCAAGGCCTGAATCCAATCACGAAAAAAATATCAGGTGAGGGAATTGAGGGTAACAATTGTTTTCCATCCGTGCAGGTTCCCTTATAATACGGTTACATTATCACTCTGGCCTAGGAGAGTTCATCTTCCACCCTGCTTCTCTTTCAGCCACTGATTCAGAGCGGCAGCCGAGTGCCACGTGCTCTGGTCTGCTCCCTGGGAGAGCTGGTACTCTCTCCACTGCTGACAGAGGGAAACCAGAGAAATCATCCCCTTTCCAAAAAGGTTTGAGGACTCTAAACCATTAGTTTCCGTATAACCAATTTTTCACACTGGAACACAGCTCTCTAGCACCTCACACAGGAAGCAGCAGCCCCCCCACACCAGGAGTCAGGGAAGGGCAGAAAGAACAACTGCACTCAAGCGCAGCGGCGTATGAACCAAAATTCACCTAAATTAGTCAGATATGTGGTCACACACACGTGGGAAAAAAGAGTAAGCAAAGTCCTGTTTGCCCTGCATGATACACTGTCATCTGACCATGTGCTCTGCTGTTTCTCACAGTGCCTGTGCCAGGCACTGTCTTAGCTGTCAGCTGTGCACTAGACGCCCCGGTGAAATACTTGCAAGGATACATTTCCCTAGAAGTGACACTCTGATACCTTGGCAAGAGTAATGGCACTAATGCCAAGGGCTCACTGGCTTCCAGTCCAAATCCTACAGCACAGGGGCACTTTCTATTGCTGTCAGCCATGAAGTACAGTGGATATTGTCAAGCACTTGAGTGAAAATGCACGTGTAAAGCATTAACAAGAAGGATGATACAGCTTCCTCCTTGATAAATGACTCTCTTGCCTAAAGCCTGCAGCAGGAACAACCACACATTTCACGGTATTTCCTGTGGAGGAATTTCCTTTTGGTTTTGCGGATCAGACCATCATTTAGCACATCCACCTCACTAGTGGATTTGCAGTGATACAGAGCAGCAATCCACAGGATTCTATGCCTCTGGAAGGCAAGCACTCATGTTAACTAGCTATAATACAGGAGTACCTAGCTCAGGAACCTAATATTCCTCATGCAGCCAACCATGAAAGAAATCCTCCTGCAGGGAATTCGGAGCAGGTACAACTCCCAGAGTGAATACCTTGTCCACCACCTTTGTGCAGGTTGCCAGTCCTGAGGGTCCTGGGACACCTGTGACAAGAGACAGATCAGCCAGTGCTGAGAGGACATGGGAATGTGAAGCAATTGAATAATGGAGAAAGCTGGGAAGGAAACCGTCTGTCATATAATTGCTTCTTCATGTGTGCATTAAGCCTGAGGCATGGAGGTGTCAGGATGTTATTCACTATGAGGAAAAGGAAATACCTTATCCTGTAGGTCTGGTTATTTTTATTGGAGAGGGAGAAAAGACTCCCATGGCATGAGTTGGCTCTCTGAAACAGCTAGTCCCAGGGAGGTAGGACACAGAACCACGGCATTGCTCGGGGCTTCTCCCTTTAGTGAAAGGTTGGATGCAACATTAGCCCATGCATCAATGCATGAAAGGGACAGATTTGTCAAGGAGGAGCTTGGCCAGGTCACCACCTGGCTACTAGAGATATGCTAGACAGGGACACATACTGCTATTTTCTGAAGAAGCAGAAACATGCCTCCTTGCTGTGCACCAAATCAGACTGACTTGAGACAACCTCTCCTGCACCAGCGGGATACCTTTTTTGACTACAGCAACACTTCCCTTATTGCTTCTGGTCTTTCCAACTCATTTTTTCTTCTGTTAGGGATAGGATGCAATATATTTGATGTTCTAAGGCAACTGCTTACGAGCTCCACGGAAGATGATAGCCAGCACTTATTATGGATCAGAGGCACTTAGCTGATGTTGGAATGCCAAGTGCAGATGTTGGAATGCTAACACAAAAGAAGTTACGAATGCCTACAAACATACTAGTCAGGAAAGAGTGTAATTATGGCAATTAAATAAGGAACAAAACCAAATATCCCTTTGTTCAAAGGGACTTAAAACTATAAAACAAATATATCAGAAAGGAAATGCTGTGGCAGAAAAAGCATTCATAAGAACAAAACAAGGAGTTGTCTCAGGAGAAAGGAATTATAATCATTATGTCACATCAAATGCAACAGATAACTTACTTCCACAAACAAATGCATTTGACCAGGGATTCTACAAGGAACTGAATCCTGTGTTAATGCTTTCCAGGTGTAAGATGATAGCTAGAAAACCACAGTAATGACAAGCCCATAACTATGGCAGAATGAGAAGCTCTAATGGGGTGATAATCTTCCCAGAATTGCCTCTCCGCAGAGCTCAGTTGGCCTGGCTTGATTTCCTCTATCATTTTCAATCTTAAAGAAACACCACCAACTTCACTTCAGTCAATCTCCAAGCCATCAGAGGGAGTCACCCTGTGACTTGAACTTTATGGGTTTTGGAGGGTTTTGCGGATATGTTAAAAACATACTCCCCAACAAAAGATGAAAAACTCCTAGAGAATCAATGCTATAAATGAAAAGAGAAAACTAACTAGGAGTGAAATGCACAGGGATCAAAAGCCAAAAGTCTGAAAAGCATTTCACTCTCCAGTCTTTTGAGCTAAGTGTTTTCCTCAAGGATTCACTGCTGTTGTTTCCAGGTGACTGTCACGACCTCACACTGGCTGCTGGTCATCAAAGAGGAGCAGGTGATGGACCCCCAGCTCAGATCTACCATATTCCAAACAGCCAAGTGCCAGGAAGTGTTACACTGCTGATCCTGTCTCACTGTTATTCTTCCTATCCCTTTTTGTGCTACAAAGATACGGTTGTTTATCTTGGAAGCTCACTTTCAGTCCCTTATCCTCCCTCTCATTTTTTCCTCCTTGGCTTTTCTCAGGCTACAAGGCATGATGAGAGCTGGGGAGAAGGCTTATACATCTCGTTTCATCTCTTCCTGCCTGTCTGCTGCCAGGGAGTGAAAAAGATGGCACGGTCTCTCTCCTCTTCCTGCCATCATACACTGTGGAAGAAAAAGTGGTTTTGACACTCCATACACACTGCGGGGGAAAAAAGGTGTTGAGATGATCAGAGTATCCTCTTTTCTTCTGCTGACCTTAGGGAAGTCAGGCACAAGGGACCTAGGGGCTACAGAGATTACGGTACATTTCACTGTCAGAGTTCACAATCAGTTCCCCTTCCTCAGCTGCTCCCCGCCATCAGGACTCTATTCTAGTTTGCTGTGGTCAGCGAGAGCCTCCAAGCTACAGGTGCTCGCCTGCTGTGACTCACAGAGGCTGCTCTTATTAAAACACACAATTAATACCACAATGAACTTCTACACTGTCTTTAAGACAGCCCTGTATGAAGTGAGGCAGCTATTGGTATGCTGGTACATGGCCTGGTGAACTAAGGCAGGCATGGGGAGGAGGACTTGTCTGAGGTCCCACCAAACCAATCAAGGGCACAACACTAAAGAAACGACTGAGTAGCAGCATAAGAAGCCGTGAGAGTGGCTCTGACATCCAAACCAGCTCCTCCTGCGAGCTATAGGCTTGACCTCATAGCATGCTGACAGACACAATGCCTGGCTTTGATGGCAAAAGAAATCCAGGAGGAGTGAACAATTTGGTTAGAGAGAAATCAGGACACATGTTTACCTGCATACTAGTAGTACTTTTGAAACATCTCATTTAAAAGCTCTGCTGTGAGTCTGCATACTAATAACTTCCTCCTGCTTCTTAAGGAAAACATTTTGTTCTGGGTGTCAAGAAGCCCATTTCTACAATTCAAATATGCAGACATCTGTAGGATGAAGAGAGGCAATTGCGTGCAATGCTGCCTTCAGTGTGCAAACCAAACATCTGCGTTAGTCACGAGCAGTTTATTGTCCAAGTTCACAAGCAGGAGAGCCCTACAGCTCTCTACATCTACTTCCAGCAGCTGGGGCTACAAGAGGAAATAAGTGCTACTGTTGAGAAGTGTGCAAGAGGTTCCGTTACAGATGGCAAATAGCCTGAAAATAAGAAAGATGGAGGGAGGGAAGGAGGCAGGAAGGAAGGAAGGAAGGAAGGAAGGAAGGAAGGAAGGAAGGAGACAACAGTCATGTAAAAATATCTGAAGTAAATTGTGAGGCAGTATTTCAACCCATCTACATTTACAGTATGATTTGCTCGTTTGTAACTTTACTCATCTTTGAAGGCTCCAAAATGAAGTTGTAGCTATTCTGCATTATCTTGGCTGCAAGTCTAAAATTCTAACTAGAAGTTTAAATGACACTTCTGAATGGTAAGAGGCATTTTGGAATCATACTGCTTCCTGTCTGAAAAATGCTGTTTGATCTGGAAAAGAGTTGGTGCATATATAAATGAGATGAAAAGCAGCAGTTAAAGACAATTCTGATTTACAAATAAGATTATTAAACTGTCCTCCTGAAACTTTTCAACTTGTCTGAAGAAACTCAACAAGGTGATTACATTTTTCAGAGTGAAGAAAGTATTGTGGAAAATCCCTAAGCCGAAGTTCAAATCCTCAGACTCACAGAAACCAAGCCACCTGTGACACTCAATTAAGCAGTGCCTCTAAAATGTAGGGTGCTACTCTCGCTGCCTCCCATAGAGGAAAAACAAATTTCCTTTAAAAGTAAAAGGCCGTTTTTGTGATTACAAGCCTGTCTGGTGACTTGCACTGTAGCAGGCAGCAGAGCTGCAGGGGTAGCTCCTAGGCCATTATGCCTCTTAGTAAGAGTGCCGTTGGACAAATAAGCTTCCTGTTCACTTACTTCCAAGTCCATGGCATCTTTATATCCCAAAACTTGTACGTATTTTTTACAATAATCAGGGTATTTAATATGAAATATTACCACAAAAGCACAACTCCATTTTAGAAACTCTTACCTATGTCAAGAGATCCAGAGCTAAGGCTAGTCAAAGCTCAGCACGCGTGTCAGAGCAACAGACAAAAGCAAAGGTGGTTGAAAAGACACTGAAATAAATTCTGTCTTAGAAAATCTTGACCTCACTAAACATAACACAGGAGAAGACTGATTCAGTCAAAGCTTTTTAAAAGACATTATCAAGATATTCTATTCTGATTTTAGATCTTTCAAATGTTATGCTAAATTTTGACTGTATAAGGATTTTGTTCAATACACTAAAAGGCAGAACTGCCTGATCTTCCTGTAGTGTGGACATTCATTTCTACAGATGCTGATATGATGAACAAGAAAGCAAAACCATCCAGGATGCCAGACTCCGGATTTGTAGTAACACTCTGAAAACATCCAGACTTGTAGTAAAACTAGGATCTCAATTTTTAGCGGCATCACGCTGAATAAATTCAACATCTTTTAAGACTTGCATCATCTACAGCTGGACGTGAAATCCAAATCTATCAGTCTTGCACTTCATTATGGGCACAAATGCCTTAACATAAACCTAGACAGAGAAAGGCAGCACTGCTCTAAATCTTGATAATTTCAAATGGAGAAGAGTCATAGTCACTCCAACTCCTCGTAAAGGAAGTTGCCCTGAATTTTCAGAAAGAGAATCAATCAGATAAACACCTTTCACCGTATGGCCTAGACACAAGGACATGAAGATTTACCTATAAATTTCCTCTTCTGAAACTAATAATGTTGTTCATCATTTGACTGAGGCACTTCTTACCCTTTACTCTTCCTCCTCCACAGAAGAGGTAAAAGCTTTTCCGTAATTTTTTTTGCATATACATGTTGTGAAGCATCAGTGAATTCTCCATAGTGAAAGCTATTATATTGTGCTCTGACAGATATCTTCAGGAAAAGTAAAGACAGAAAGCATTATCGGCATTTTGGAATCATATGAGTTTTATGGATTTAGAGTGTAAAAACTAGATGCTTTATTATCTTTAGCCAACATACGTTCATATACCTACTATATAGAGTGCTGAAAGCCAAAGTGGTAAGACTGTTAACATGGAGTAAGGATTCTGATTTAGCTCATTATCATCACATAGCACTTCCTAGGAGGCTGGCTAGGAGAAAGTGCGATGGGAAACATATCTAATTAAGAGCCTGAAGAAAACTTATTTAAGTATCAGTCATCTGGGAAGAATTAAATGGCTAACGCTATCAGAAAAGAGGTGCTAATGGATGGCACAAGTGCTTTCCAGATAGCCTTGAGAGCAGCAATCTGGTGCTTAAACTTCTGTCAGGTTCCCAGTGTACAGCAGGACTGGCTGGAAACCCTGAAGTGCAAAAGATGGTAATTTTCTTCTATGAATTCTGTTTCTTTGGTTTTGAAATATTTGAATCACACAGATGAAGCTTCAGAAGGCGTTCACTTTTGTAATGCAAACTGCAACCATCTAAACTTAAAATGTCACCTCCAGATTTCTTTTTAACTGTAATAGAAATTTTGGGAGCAGCAAAGGCCACCCAGTACTGACTTCTACAGCTGGCCCAAATGTCTTGGGTGCCTAGTCATCCAAGGGCACTTTTAGAGTTTCGGTGAAGCGCTGTGGGCTAGGCTGTAGTGTAACAAGCTAGTTTTAGGCAGTTTTTTCAGAAAGTAGATGCTAGAGCCAGGATTTAAATTAAAAACCTTTCACCCCAGAAGAGTCCAAACTCCGCATTATCAGCATTTTACCAATAGCATTTCCACTGAAGGATGAACAAATCCTGTTGGTGGAACAATGCAATTAACCTGAGTGTAAAAACATAAAATCTACTCTTCAGAACAAGAAAAGCGGGAATTGGTAAATGCAAACTAGATGAAAGCCACCCATCTGGCGTGGGATATTTGCTGGTGTGTAACTTATGTTTTACAATAATACACTTACAAAAATTGAGATCTATTTTTGTGCTGCTACTCTTGCAACAAGCCTGTAGCAACTACATCAGAAACATGGTTTAGCACAGAAGAGAACTAACCTACCACATTTCCCAGAAACCATTAAATATTCATATGCATGTTAATATATTGCACCTGGCAGTGACAATCTCGGCCCCAACCTAGAATAAAACTCAATTTTTCCCAGTCAAGTGAAAATAATGTACAGTCACTGCTACGATAACAGGTCTAATCATTTCCTTAGGCTGTCTCCATTCTCCGTATGTTGGCTGTGCATAATTCATAGGATTTGCCATATGTTGTCTGAAGCAAGTGTCCCTATAAGTGTTTGTGGTTCTACTCGAAGGCATGTCTTCATAAATTACATTGTGATATATTTGACGTTAAAAAAAAAACCAAACAGGGAAAACAATTCAGTGAAACATAATCTGCTTAAAGTTTACCACTTAGCCATGTGTTGAACATTCAAGCGATTAGCTCCCCAAAGGACAACTTTTTTCTCAGT
Organism: Mohoua ochrocephala; assembly: GCA_013398855.1. Classification (NCBI taxonomy): domain Eukaryota; kingdom Metazoa; phylum Chordata; class Aves; order Passeriformes; family Acanthizidae; genus Mohoua; species Mohoua ochrocephala. The sequence continues at coordinate 925,465 of VZTA01004839.1, forward strand.
GTGTGCAGTCTGCTTCTGCTGGCAGCCATTTCAAAGGCAAGAAACAATTTATCTTTCTCTCAAAGTACGGACTTGGTCCAGCAATCTTTACAAACGCAGATAGCTTCTGCTGGCTTCCGAGAGCCTGAGCACACGAACTAGGATTGGTCACTTGAGTAAAGGATGGCAGGATTAGACTTTCCACTGGTTGCAGCCTTGCAGCAGAGAACCCCCACAGTACATCCTGGGTTTCCTGTTTCCTGACAGAGCTCACAGCTTCAATGACTTTTCTGACTTCCAGCTGGTTTCCCTGCAGCATCTTCAATAATTTTTAGGCAAGCAAAGTTCAAAAGATAAGCAGCTGTGGAGCAAAGACAGAGTATTGGTCAAAATAACAGGATGACAAACAACAGGATCTCCCAAGAGAGTGGCATTGTTCAGAGAGGGGAAACAAATGGCAAAAAGTATAGACAAGGGCAGAGGAAAGGGAAAAATAAAAGCAGAAGTGATGTAACCTGTTTGCTTCTGTCTCCTGATAGCTAATGAAAGATGAGCTAATTAGCACACCCCTCAGCTGAAACAGGAATAAACCCTCCTTTCTACAGACAGCTATGCATATTGCAAAGGCTCTCAGGGGCATCCTGTCTCTCAGACTGATGACCCCCTGACCTGTGTGGCTGAGATCTGCCCTCCAGCTGAAAAGGTGCTGGAGAGAGGAAGGCAGGCAGCCGAACGGATGGACACAGCAGGATCGTGTGGTACATCTTTACTTGAGAAAACAGGATGAAAATCTGAAGGATAAAGGAATATAAACATGGAAGTTCCTTTTATGCTGAGAGAAAACAAATCATCATTTGAAGCTTTCAGGAGGAAAATGGGAACTGGGTTGAAGAGAGGCGAACTGGAATGCTGATGGGTAGCTTTGCATATTTAAGAACTTCAAATTTTAAGAGAACTTCTCACTATGTCAGCATAATTGTGTTTGTAGAATTCCACCACACTGAGGAAGTCAGAAAAGCAAGGATGAACTTCAATGCTAAAGTGATGCCCATTTTCTAAACCATAATTTATTTCTGATGCTCATAGCACTGGCAGTTACCACAACAAAAACTTTCACACGTAACATAAAAATTTCTTATGCAGCCACGACCCTGTGAAGAGACATGTATTTCCAACATGAATAACACAGTTATGCTGGCACAGCGGGGCTACAGGCACTTCCAGTGAAACATACGCTCACTCTTCAGTTGGTCAACGACTCAGGAAAGCCTGACCCTCACAAGAAGGAGAAGGCCATGCTCCCCAAATCCAGTTCAAGAAGAGGGTGGCTCCAGACTGCAAACAGAAATATTTGGGTTTTAACAGAGCTGTGTGTCAGTGCGATGCAATGAGAGCAAAGAGCCAGACTTCCAAGTGTCCCAGGCAGCATTAGATTGACATCCTTATATTAAAAAAATAGATTACATAAAACCAGAAAAATTTAAATGGTTTCTTTTGTTGAAAGTTTGCCTTTAGGAAGAGGAAGTTTTTTCATGTGTTGGGATTTAGTTAATCTCACAATAGACCACCTAAGCATCTCAGTTTTCATGTATGCAGCAATACATTTAAGATCCAAGACAAGGTCCAATTCAGGGTCTTGCAAAAGGCACCACTGACAGTCCAGTACAAATCCAGTGCATGATTCTTTCAACATTTCAAAGATGGCTACAGTTCTCATTGTGTTTTGATGTTTGGGTTTTTCTATGAACTATTATTAAAAAAACTATTATTTTCTATGAATTATTATTAAAACATTTAAGTTCAGAAAATAATGAGAACTAAAGCCAAGACAAACATGTAAGAATGAGGAGACTATTGTTCACTTAAGATCCAATTTTGCATCAATGAAACCAAAGTAAGTTCTACTGCCTTCTTTGCTGAAGGAGATAACACGTCCTCACTTGTGGTTCTTCACCTTCACACCTGGTAGAGAAACAAATTCAACTTCATAAGGTCTAGTAACACCCAGAACTAGGTCTTGCCTCTGGCCATCAACACTACAATTGTCACTACCTTTCTTTTTCCTAGGCAAAAAGTGACAAGAAAGGAGATGGAGAATCCCAGATGTGAACACATCAATTACTACCAACCAACTGTATGCTCTTTGGAATTTGCTGAAGACAGAATACACTTAACGCTTGAACACTCGCTGTCTAACAAATCCAAGTTATTACCTCACATATGAGGAAGCAGCACAGCCACAGGCACCTCAGGGGCAACTGTTGAATACAATCAGATATTAAAAGTGGAAGAAGAAAGAGACTCAAATAGCCTCTACATCTCTCGATGATTTTTACCAGCGAGGAGCTGATTTTCTACAGGAAACACCGTATTTTGAAGGGTTCAGCTATAACTAGAGAATCATGAAGCCCATCACAGCAGCTCCAAGTATGGTGTTGGGTAACAGCATAGTAGTTCCCAATTCTAATGCTGTGGTAGGTCACACAGCCTTTAACAGGGGGAAAGGGTGGAACTGGCAGTCTCCACCTTACAGGAAACTTGGTCATTCGTGTGTCCGCAGAACATGCCACCTTTATGGTCATTCCCTGTGAGCACTGGAGTTAAAGGGCACACATGACTCTCAGCACAAGTACATGCTTCTGCCATTAAATCCTAACTCCTTCCTGTTCAAGGCTGGAGAGCTCCAGGAGGGAGTTTGGGCATAAACAACCTGTTGCCAACAGAGTAATTTGTGTAGCTGCCTCCCAGTGACTGTTTTTCCTAAGTGTCCTGCAGTTATGAGCAGTTTTCATGGAAAACTCTCTTTACTTTCTTTCCTGAGGCGTGGTTCCTTTCCCTTCTGTACCATCAGGACACCAGAGGATGTTCAGGTTGGGTATTAGGAACAAGTTCTGCACTCAGAGGGTGGTCAAGCACTGTAAAAAGCTCTCTAAGGAAGTGGTCATGGCCCCAAGACTGTCAGGGTCAAGAAGTATTTGGACAGTGCACTTAAGATACATAGTTTAACTTTTAGGTTGCCCTGTGTGGAATCTTGGGTCTCTTCCAAGTCAGGATATTCTGTGATTCCATAAATGGCAATTATGCAAGAGGACTGTCTTCATTTCTGTAACATGATGGAGGCAGAGCTGCTTGCTTTCATCAGAGCAGCTACTCCAACCTGCACTATGCTCCCAGTATGACTCTGAGAAACTTGGTAAAAGAGAATACACCACAGTGATCTCATAAAGGAGATACACGACTTCTGCTGTATTTTACAACACACCAGCTTGATATCCTATTATTACAGAGAGGAAGAAGTGGGGTTTCTTGATGCAAATCAGCAAGAAGCTTTCTCTAGAGAATGTTGATACTTACAAGAGAAGCTTGATTTCACTCTTATCCCCTGGAAGATTTCTACTGCACTCTGTAATTAGAAGGTTTTGCCTAGATCTGTCAATTGGAAAAAACTATAGCTCAACTGATTAGTCAGTGCCCCCTGCAAAGAACATCTTCAACGTGAATACTCTGGGAGTGCACTGATACTGACAGCATCTTGATGTTATTTTTCAAATGAGATTCATGAATATAATTTAATAGCCTAATTCTTAACACATTAGAGGACTAAAAACCCTCTCAAAGCAGGTTTTGAGTGTAAAAGATTTGGTGGGATATTTCCATTCAAGGATAACATTCTTCAGTACCAAGTGCATATTTAAATACAAAAGCTAAGTGTATTAAGTTTATTTCCATGGCACAAGAAAACTTAGCTGCCATCTTCATTTTTTTTGAAGATGTGCATGGTTTAATAATTGAAGTAGATAAAAGTATTTTATTCCTTAGGCATAAAAGCTCCCAGAAACCCCAGCTGAGAAGAAACCCCACTGTGCTAAATACAGTGCAAATACAGAGTAACACACAACATTCTCCCAAAGTTTACCATCAGCAAAAAATCGCAAAGAAAGTACCATCCCTTCTTTACATTGTTCAAACCTTGCAGCTGAGCCGAGAAAGAAACCCAGAGCTGCAGAGACCTGATACAATGGATTTAACCACAGTCTCCAGCCACGGCAGGATGAAATGGAGGTCTTACCTCAGTGAATGCTCTACTAACTCTTGCAAGGTATGATCTCCTTAGCCTCTTTTCCCCTTACGAAGGCAGCTTGCCAACCCGCTTTCCTTCTCCTCCTTCACCTTTTTAAATTTTTTTAATTGTAGCTCACTAATGAGTCATTTGTCATTTTGGAGTCACCAGTAGTTTAACTCGAAGTGGTCAAGTGCCTCATTAAATTCTTCCCTACTTAACATTAGCATACCATACATTTCACTGTGATTTTTCTGTTCTAGCTGCAAGTGTTTAAGCTTTTGCTATGTGCGGCTTCTTTCAATGGTTATTAATGTCCGGTTTATTTGGGACGATGGAAGCAGTTTACCAGTAGAAATAGGTCTCAAAAAATTCCAGGAGATGCAGAGATCACTCTTTGCTACTATAAAGACAGAAGTATCCCAAATTTTGCAAAGTAGTTATAAAGAAAAACACGTTGTGTTGTTTGAGTCCAGCACACTTAATAGAAATGCCATAATAGGATCCTATTCTGCCCCTGGAGTAACAAACATCGATATATCAGCCATAATTCAAAAGATGGATAATAAAAGATGTGAGGCAGAATTGATACACAAAAAAGCTATGAATAACAAGAAGGCTGCTATGGAAAAAAATAGTTAAGGCATTGCACCTAAGCCAGCTCTTGAGACTCTCCAATTCAGCATCGTCTAATAGAGCAGTTATTGTATGCCTTAAAGCCGGAATTCAGTGGGGCTGTGGGAAGAGCAAACATGGAAATACAATGGGCCAAGCTGTTAGTTGCAAGGAATCTGTTTTCTCTGTCTCCAATGAGGTGCAATGCTGCCTTGCACAAGCTGGCAAAAGCAGACCAAAGGCTTACCTGACAGGATAAACAGCACGTTTGCCGCAGAGCCTGGAAGAGCTGCCACAGGTTCCCAAGTGTCAGCGCTCTGAGAAACAATGTAGCAAAGAGGGAAGCTCCAAAGAAGGAACTGGGACCATCCAGTGCTAGCTAAACATTTAGTAAACATGCACTACATTTAAACCATTTTACTGTTGTCAAAGCCAAAGCTTACTTAGTACAGGTTTTGTTCTAAATCCAGTGTGGTTTTGCTCCAAAAAGACCAAAATTACACTGTCTAGGGAATAAATTAGGCTTGGTGAGGAAACCACAGCCTATCATCAGAGGACTGGAACTCGGGGTCCCGCCTAAGAGCGGGAGAGTTTCAAGCTTCCTTCCGGAGACGGGGAGGATTCAAGATCTCCTGCTCAGACGTGGCGTAACTGCAGAGGCCAGGAAGGCACAGGCGGGCTGCTGCCCACCCGGCAACCAAGATTTTTCAGGACGTGCATTTTGTGGCAGTCACTGAACCATACAGCACCATTTGAAGCCAGAAAAATGAGCATACAACCAGAATGAAGTCTGCTATAAATAAGTGTGGAGGTGAACTAACTAGCAAGATTTCAGTGTAAACCAACGTGAAGAAGAATGCTTGAGCTACAGCTTGTAAATCCAAACAAAAGTAATCTTCTGAAGTCAAAACTATCCCTGTTGCCATCAGAACTGGGAACATATAAATAAACTATGCAATTAACTCAGTAAAGTAATTTATAATGTTTATAAATTAATCGATAAGGTGACACTGACAGCCCAGTACTTTTTAATTGCAGAATTACCATGTTCTCCCCATTAAGAATCAAGGCAGAAAAGAATCAAATACTTAAAAGGCAGAGTTAACAAACCAACCCAATTCTTTTTATCTTGAGATTCCCTGAATCTTATAAACCTGCCAAGCAAATTGATGTCTTACGAGCAAGTTAGTGAAATGAAAGATTTATTTTCCTCTGTTGTATGAGAAGACTCTCATCTCACAGAACATACTTCCACCATCACTACTGGTAAAATAAAAAATGTCTATTAAGTCACAAGTATTTCCTCCCATTATTGAGAGCAAACAACATATTCTTATGCAACTCTGCATTCTTTTCATGAGTATTTTGTTATGAAGCTAAAATATTAAATGGTTCAAGATGTATTTCTCAGCAAACATCATGCTATTTATTTGCTTAGACTGGGCAGGGGTATCATTAACGAAACAATCCATTCTTATCAGCCAAACCCCAAAGTTCTGCAAATGACATAGAAGGTACTGAAAATTGAGATTTTTTTTTTTCAGTTTTACATAAATAAAATATTAAGGTCAAATCAGTTTGTTCTTTCACACAGCATGAAAGATCAGCATTAAAAGCATCTAGATTTCCGGAACAAAATCAATTCTTTCCTTGAAAATGTTCCGATCATTTATTAGGCTTGAGTTAAGGTGGTGTAGATTTAAGAGCATCATTAACTTCAGTGAGAAGTTTCAGCCTTGTTCTAGGCCGAAACCAAGATCAGCACAAAGGCAGCTAGGGATATCATACAACACAATTACGATGGTGCCAGCAGCATTTGAAAGGCACCTAATTATGTGTTTTAAGGCAAAATTTAAAATATTAGGGACAGCTTGCTAATTTAAAACTAAGACATCCCTTGTAGACATGAACAGCTCTGAACTACACTGATTGTTTTGGTATACCAAAATTGAATAATTCAGATGCATAAGCATTAAATCTAGTGGAAAATGCCATAAATCCTTCAGTATTAACCTTGCAACCATGGGCATAAAAATGTCTCTAGCATTACACCTCATCCTGACACTGGGATGAAAGTGATACAAGACTCAGACATTTGATCCGGTCCATTCTATAAGAAGGCATTCTGCTTTTCTATTATGTTTTCTTCTTACAGCTGCCATCCCGAGGAAAGCAGATGTATCCCAGCCCTCTAGGAACACAGCACTAGTTGTCACCTGTTCCTACACAGACCTTCACACCCTCTGCCATCCTCCTGCCAACCTCACCGCTGTTCCTGCCTGGGCTGGCCTCACCTGAACAGGTGACAAAGCACCACGTCCCCACCGGAGCCTCACGCTCCATGTCTGCCGTGGGTTCAGCAGGGCTGCAGCCAGCAGAGCCGCTCAGCAACTGCTCCCCAGAGACTGCAAAATCCTGTCAGCTTGTCAGGGCATTTATGGGGGCACCAGGAAGGCAGCAGCAGCAGAAGCGCATCAGCATTCAAACGGCATGGTCTGCAACCTCTTGTTAACAGCGGCATGAGCAATCTTGAAGATTCTCTTAGCAGAACCTTAAACACAGCAGTCACTACAGTGAGATCTGATTTATTCCTGAGTGTAAAGGATACTCCACCACAGAACAAACACCAGTGACTTTTCTACCCATTTGTTTTACACAGAGCTCATCAGGCCACAAACCCGGGAAGCCAGTGACAACACTAACAGCTGCCACGTCTTTCCACTACTGCTAAGTTTCATCAATACACGCCAGACCGACTGATCCAGGCTGCAGCCCAAAGAGACTCATTTGGCAAGGTTATGTAAGAAATGAGCTGCAGGACCGGCTGCTTCGTTTTTGTTTATCCGCACAAATTAAAAAGTGTGGTCATGCGTAAGTTAATCAATAGCAGAAAACAGCTATCCCCACTTTTTATGCCAGTTGGCCTATTTAATGCTCTCAATTTAAAAAGCAGCAATAAAAAGGCCACAAAACAGAAGATGTGTCAGAGGAGCGGAGGACGGTGACTGGCTGGAGAGTGAGCCAGGACCTCACGTCCATCGTCACGCATTTCCCAGAACCCAAGCACAAAACTGGCAGAAGTTACAGATCAACCTCAAGCCAGCAATATACATTAAGACTTACTGTGATGAAATAGAGTGAAGCTCTGGACAAAGCAATATAAACTTGAAAAAAAGAAGGCAACTAAGAGGTATGAATAAATAGATGCAAAGGCACTCTCTCTCAAGAAAGTATCGAAAGAAAATAAAAACAAATGTAAAATACCTAACTACCACCAACAATGCCATACCCACTATTTGAGTGCTTATAAACAAAAAAAGCATTTGGATCCAGAAGCCACCCTTTCAAAAATAACGGAAAAATTGTCCCAGGATTTACCAATTACACATTCTAAATTTCTAATATAATTTTTTAGTTAATATTCATGGGAGTATTATGAAATACTTCCTCCCAATTTGTAAGCTAAGAATAAAACAAACACAAACAACACATTCTTTGGCATATCTCCAGGCTTTGTGTTTAACAACTCATGGTACCCAAAACAGAAATTTGCCGATGTTACTTTAAACTTCGCATTAAGAGAAAAAAAAAAGTCATTGCCTCCAGGAGGTGGCCATTATGTATTACAAAAGTAAAGAAGCTGCAAGCTGTTAGACTGTGGACTCATGCCTAACATGCATTAACTATGTCCATTACGGCTAATTTTTACAGCCATTTGGTATCCTGACAGCTTACTCTGAGGTTTACCATCATTACAATGCCAGCCCCATGCTCGCCTTATGTAATACTGTCTGTATCTGTGTAACTTTTTTCAGCAAGGAAGAATTACTTTATTCTAAGGCACGGTGTTCTTCAACTATTTTTTAAAAAGACTGAAATGGGGGGAAAGGGATTGTTTGGTCCAAAGCCCAGTTAATCAAGATGGAATGTCTCCTGGTGCTCACATCTGACCTCAGGGTTTTTCAGGATTTCACTGGTCTCCCTGGTGATAGTTGCTATGAGCACTTTCAGTGTGTGTCATGAGAAATACTTGAAAAGAAATTTTCACTGCTTTCACACAGTCCTTCTAACCTTAGCTGTATTAACTTTTATCAATGTTCTTGCCCATAAAAAATAAGTTGAAAATTCTTCTAATTTTTTCTTTTCATTCCTCGTGGAGAATCTAAGCACTGGACAGGGTTTGCCTCCTTCTGCCACAATGAGCCACTTGAAAACCTTTCAAGATGAAAAGATTTTTTCAAAACTTGCCCTCCAGGGAATGAGCTCGAGAAGATAAAGGTATCTTATCCTTTTAAAAGGCTCAAACCAGGTAAAACACATCTAGGTGTGATGCAAAGTAAATTACAGCCATGGAGCCATGTTCATCAGCCTCAAACACTAGGCCCTGAGAATCTCATTGTATTTTACGAATCTGAACAAGTTGAGTCTCACTGTTTGAGAGGCTACAATAAATTGTCTTTCTTTTTCCTTCTTACTCGGTTGAAAACACCAGCATTCTGCAAGTTTTAAATCACATACTCCTCCAACCAACAAACAAAATGCTTCTTTATAAACCTTAGAAGATAAAACCATCTTGTTTAATGTTTGCTCTGTAATACCAAGGCAGTAGGGTCCTGTTGTCAAAAGTACTTATGTGCAATGTGTGTACTTATGCATGGCAAGTTTTGAGCAGTTAAACCTGTTTGAATCAATGTGACAGAACCAAACACTGCAGTTCAATACAACAATTTCTCCTGCCTTTTTGTTTTGCTTTATCTTCTGGATATTCCAAACAAGTTTAATACTTGAAAAGCACAGATAAACTACACTCATGTATACTTTTTGGTGTAGTAGTAAAGAAAAATTAGCTGGTTATTAAAAAGAGTCAACAACTGAAACATAATCAAAATTGGTTGGAACATCAAAAAAATGACACAACTTAGAATACACAAACGATGAACTTTCAGAAGGCTTGGAAAACCAGGTTTAAGGCAATCGCTAGGGTACAATTGCTTTGGCAGCAGCAGAAATGCATTCAGCTATATTAAGATGCATTAAATAGCTGCTTAAAAGCTTTCTGGCAAACTTAAGTGAAAACCAAATTTTATACTGAATGGCAAAGCTCAAGTTTTTCCTATAAAAGACTGCTTTACACACATAAGATTCTGACACGTTGTTGGAAGAGAGCCTGAAAAACATCCTCACACTTTGAGCTGAAAATAGCTGGATTCAAAATGGAACTGTAATTCTCAGAGAGTTGTAATTCAAGTGCTTTATACTTTCCACTACTGTCTAATTGACAACTGGCCTACACTTACTTAAAAAGGGGAGGAAAAACTTCGTATAATTAGAATATTTAGCTGACAGAGGACTTTTGAGGCAACAGACTCTCATGTTACAATTCCCACAGGAAAACAAAATGGCAACTTGAATGTTTTTTCACTTTTAACTGCGGACTGAAACACATGGGAAGACACTAGTGTTGTCCTCAGCTGCTTAATGGGAAGGCAGACATACAGAAGGCAGACCGTGGTATTCCCAGAGGTGCAGAGTCATGGCGGGAGAACCAGTAGACACAAACTGCATGATAGAAAATTCTGATTAACTGCAAGGAAAAAGTTTTCTCTGTGACGGCAGTCAAACGAGGCAACAGGTTGCCTAGAGAGTTAGTGAAATCTCCATTCTTGGATGTACACAAAGCTCAAGTGCAAACAGCCTTGAGCAACCTCATCTAAGGGGCTGCTTGGAACAGGCTGGACTAGACGGCCTCCAGACATGCCTCCCAACCTAAATTATACCACAGTTCTATACAGGGACTGAAAAGATAGACTGCACATTCATGAGCAAAGCGAATATACAACTTCTTCACATACACCTACTTCTCAATAAATAATTTTTTATTTTTAAAATAATAAATAATTTTAGCTTCACAAGTACAGCTAAAGAAAACTCAAACTCTTCCTTGGACTGTAGACAGTCCCCTAAACAAAGAATTTTGTTCAAATGAATAATGTACTAAATTCATTTGGAAACAAGAGAAATAATTCTCCAAATAAAAATACTGAGTATTGTTGTGCACACAATTCGCCTGTATCAGGAAGACATCGATACCTTCCTGAGAGAATACAAATAGTTCTTTAAAGGCAGTGACTGTTAACTCTGCTTATTTGATGTGCACTGGGGCAGATTAAAAGCTCTTTCGAACATTTTTAATATGACAAGGTCAATAGCCACTGACTCATGCTGCTGTGTGCATTACCTTTTGGAAGAAGTGTCATCCAAAAACATAAGCATGATCAGATCGGCCTAACAACACTCAGGGTAAAAATCTTTACCTCTGTTCCTGAAAAATGTCTGTGCTGGAATGTAAGACAGTTTCAGGCTTTAGGAAGAAAATTCTTCAAGAATAAAAATATGGATGTATTCATATTTAAGTAATATGTGTTCTAAATTTTACTATTCCAGTATGTAATCAACATACTGCAAATAGCGGCAAAATTACTTAATGGAGGCCAGTTTAGGGAGAAAAAAAAGGTTAAAAGGAAAGCCCAGCTGTTTCCTGAAGATCTGTCCTAAAGAGGTCCAGAACCAGCTCCCTTCCATTGCTATTATAAAGCAGTATTTTCAGGCAATTTGGTAAAATGCTAACAACTACCAAAAAAAGTCCATTTAAGAAACGTGTCCAGCAAGTGACCTTACCAAAGTACAGAAAGACTGAGAAAACATGCTTTCTTCAAAAAAGATTTAGCTTTTGAATAGGTGACATTTTTCACAGCACAAGGCTTTCCAGCCTTAAATACTTGTTTTCATCCTTGAACTGAATATTCTCTTCTTAGTAAGGAGTTAAACACAGCAAGTCAGAGTTGTATCATTTTCATTGGGCACACACATTTTTTTCAACTGGTGGCCGAAAAACTTGCAGTTTTTTTAGGTTGGCAGATGTTTTCCAGGTTAAAGATCATCACGTCTCACTCTGGACACTTCTAACGAAGGCTAAAAATTGTCTACTTCCCTCCCAAACCCATGCATACTCCAGGAAGAACGTGTTCCAGAATGCTGCCACTTCAGTCATTCCTAGTAATCTTTTCCATGATCTTAATTATTTTTTTTTACTTCAGCAACACATGATTTTCCGTTTCTCTCCCCAGCCATTTGTTCCCAGGTCATCTGGAATCACCTTTGCACCCAAGTGGTTCCATGTAGTCTGTACTTTCTCAATTATGTCACCTTTGTTAAAGAGAGACTACAACCATATACAGTGTTTAATAAATTCTGCACCATGGATTTATATAGCAAACTCCTTCTGATATGTAGCATATTATTAACCTAGAACACTTACAAAGAACACATTAAACCAGAGCCATAGTTTAATAGCTTAATCCACGGTTTAATCCATAGTCTATTATGCATTTTACCCTTTCTGCTTCTCCTTTTAATATGCCTTTGATTGTTTCCTCATTTTTATCTACTTCCTTTCTGAAATATTATAATGGGAAGTGAGGGTTTTTTGGGAGGCCTTTTCATTTAATGAGAAAACTGAATTAAAATACATCATCTATTACAACTCTTCAGCACATAAATTGTGAATGAAAACCCGTACAAAATCAGAATTTTTCTTGTGCGTTCTTCAACAGAGTCATTTATACTTGACTGTTATTTCCACATCATACCTTTCATGACTTCTCCCTTGCATATGGAGAAGTAACTAAATTGTTTTCTGACATCACAGCAATCCCCATCTTCCTCTATATTCTGCATCATTATCACCATTCTGTGTTATAACTGCTGGTATATTTCCAGGATAATTGCTATATAGTCACTCAATTTCTATCCACATGGACTGAGGCACCTGTTGATACATTTGACTTATTACTGCTGTCCAGTTTCACTGTCCTTAAAGCACAAAGCCATTATCCCAAAGGTGTAACCTGCTCCTACTCTCACATATAAACCAATATTACAACTCTGGAATATTCACTGTTAAAGTATCCTAACTAAAAATCAGACACTCCAATCCATTTGTATTAGCTTGTAAGAGCTTGACATTTGTATAGAAGCACTTTGCAGACTGAGTGTTAGTTTGATTATCTGTTTTTATGTGCTCTGTTTAAATAAGACTGTCAGCTTGTTTCTTGATAAAACCTGATAATACTTCTGTTCTTCCCAGACGATTTTTGACAATTTCTACCATGGAAGAGACATCACCCAAAAGTACCCATTTGTTTGCATTCATTCATTTTTCCAAATTTTAGCTTGAGAGAAGACTGGATAGAGAAGCAAGAGTTACTTGCTCCAGCACAAATGCAATTACGGTGCTTCCACACTCCTCAGGATTTTTGCCTTCCACTGTGGTAGGAAGGTAGCCCACCAAGGGACTTGGCAGGCTCTATCTGAGGCTTAGAAACAGCTCCCTGCATTGAGATACACACTGCAGGTATTCACTTTGAGAGAGGATTCAAACTTTTAACCCTTCCTTGAGAGAGGCAGACAAAATGAGATGGTATTCAAAAGCCTGTTGGGAAGTCTATTCACCAAGTATGACACGACCTAGGTTGAAATTCTTCCATCTGAAAGAATTGAGTCAGTCATAAATTAATATCCAAATATATGAAATTTCAAAGTGATATTGAAATAGCTTTTTTGACTTCTGTTCTTCAAAGTTTCTTAAAAATTGATGTAGCTCAAAATAATGTATAATGAAAGAAAATGAACAGTTGAGTAACAATAGTTTCCTTTTTCATAAAATTATTAAGGTTGGAAAAGACCTCAAGATCATCAAGTCCAACCATTAACACAGCACTGCCATGTTCACCACTAAACCATGTCCTCAAGTGCCACATCTACACTTTTTTTTGTGGAACACTTCCAAGGGTGGAAATTTCACCACTTCACTTTCACTGGGAAGCCTGTTCCAATGCTTGAAAACCCTTTTGGTGGAGAAATGTGGAGAAATTTTTCCTGATATCCAATCTAAACCTCCCCTGGTGCAACTTGAAGCAGTGTCCTCTTGTCCTATTGCTTGTTACTTGAGAGAAGAGACTGACCCTGACTTCGCTACATCCTTCTTTCAGGTGGTTTTAAAGAGCAGTATCCCTGAGTGTCGTTTTCTCC
>VZTA01004839.1:939262-953482 GCA_013398855.1 Mohoua ochrocephala
CCTTCTCTGGACTTGCTCCAGCACCAAAATGTCTTTCTTGTAGCAAAGGGCCCAGAACTAAACACAAGATTCAAGGTGCAGTATCACCAGTGCCAAGTACAGGGGGACAATCACTGCCCTAGTCCTGCTGGCCATGCTATTTCTGACATGCTTCCAGGATACCTCCAACTTTTTGCCTTCAGTAGTGGTGCTCTAGATACTCCTCCAGTAGAGAAAACATTCTGGAGAAACAAGTGTTAAGCTCCATAGCTTGTAGGCATTCCTGTATCCAGATACGCAGCAGCCATGGCAGGAGGCGCAGCTGGGCACACAACTGGAAGTTGCTTGTGATTACCATCTGCCCAATGCAGGTGTCTCACACATGTATCTGCCGTGATAAGGCACGTGCTCAGGATGTGAGAGCCTCAGCATTCTGGTGGCAGCCAAGGGGAAGCAAGTCCCCCGGGACAGAAGGAACCACAGCGTAATCTGTAATGACTAATTGTGGTCTGCAGCCTACCCTCCTGCCTGGTCCAAAAGAGAAGGCGCAAGCTGTGGACTCTGGGGATTGCTTTGGCAAAATTACTGCTCCTAAACCAGAGCATTTCTGGAGTGAAGTTCTGCATCTCTTTTAAATAAGCAATCTACCAGAAGATGCTGTCCTCCCTGGATGTAATTAAAATTTTCTCTTCTCCAGTGAGTCCATGTGTACTTTGTGACTCCAGCTTGCCAAAGATGCTTTGGCACCTCACAGGCACCAGCTCCTTGAAGATGTGCAGGGAACACTTCATTTCATGTCATTGCTTCAACATAACATCATCAATCTGACCAGACAGCCAAATCTGGTAACATCTGTGACCAGCTGCACCTGCCATTTGTTATTTATCAAAGTGTGCACGTGTGTGTAGGTCCTTGCAGAATTTACTGGGGCAACCAGTGGTGAAATTGGAAACGGATATAAGACGATGATCCCGGTCTACTTAAACAAATCAAAACTATTGACTCTCCAGACTGATTAGCAATTGTTTTCATTGACAGAAGCAGTAACAACTCAGTAAAAATGCAAAGAAAGTACAATACAAAGTATTAGCCCAAAGAAGTAATTAAATCCTTATCACACGCTCCTACGTCAAAGATCCCTTGTTCTGCACAGGCACAAAACACACATCACGGTAGATACACAGCGAGATTCCTCTTTCCTCATTTCATCTATTATTCAAAAAAATATCCTCCAGTTTTAATTTTGGCAATATGTCCTTACTAATCCCTATATGCTGTTGTCTTCCATTAATCATCTGTAAGTATCCGCACAGATGCCATTGCTAGTAGACTGACGTTTGTTGTCGAATCTTTCTGTTTACAAACAACATGAAACAACCATTGCTACTACAAAGTAAAAGCAATGATTTTATATTTTCAAACTGAAAAGGCTTAAAATTAAATTAAAAATATTTACTGTCTTCTTTCCACTGTGTCTATTCCGTAGCATGGGTAAGTGTTTCTTTCCTGTGCAGATAACTGTGCTAGTGTACCTCTCTCAGATAGGCAACAGTGATAAACTGTTTAACAAGCAAGAAGACAAGTAACTATCAGATAGGTGTCTTGGGCTTCCAACAAAATTTCTTTTGTCGTCAAAAAAGTGGGGAAAAATACAAAGAAAGGTGAACTGGAATAACATTCAGTTCAGTACCTAAATTTCAGTATCTTCATAGCAAGCATTAAACATATTCACCCTTCAACAGTCTGTTTGACACCCAGAAAGGTCAGCACATGTCCCATGTCCCACCTTCCCCTTCACAGCCTTCAGGAATGCAGCCCTCAGCAGGCACACACACAAATAATGTCAAGAACACGCTGATACAGCAGGCTTGCCATATGAATCCCAAGTACACTAGATTGTTTTTTTAACTGGTTTTCTGGGTTACCACAAACACAGTAAAAGATGACCATCCATTTAAAATGCCACCCTCATACTACAAATCTCATATTTATATATATGTGTATATTTATACATATATGATCACACACACAAAGGAATGCATGTATTTAAATTAAGTATCAAAAGAAATTGTGGATACTGTCTCTGAGCAACCAAATACCACACAGGAAGGCCACCATAGTAATATGCAATCCAATGTTTCATTTACAACCTGCAGATGCAAAGACATTCTTCACAACTCATTCATTCATTCACTGAAAGAAAAGCCAGTGACCGGAGTAATAAAGGACTGATGTTCTGCATACAGTTAGTGCATGTGGTAAGCAATTTATAGCAAAATTTCCCTCTAAGCCAGTACGACAACACAGGCTTACCCACACTGTGCTATTTCAGGTATTTCCCTTTACGTTTATCAACTCTGGGACGTATCTCATTGTTGCTAATGGCAAATTATCACTTTAAAACTACTTTTACTTCCTTAAAGGCAGAGGTACAGGTACAGAGCATAATTATCACACTATCTTAGTACAGAGTCACAAAACTTTACACTAAGGCCAAACTGTAATTCGAAGAAGAGTATGCCAAGTTGTACCTGGCATTGTTTGCAGAATTTCAAGAGAGAAGCCCAGAAGCCATAAATTGAAACATGGGCTACTCATATCTTCTTAGCACGGCTAAGTCTGAGTAAAACTGAAAGGTTCAGAAAACACAGCATAAATGCACTAGGTGCTATCCTACAGACCAGGTAAAACCTAATACTGAAGTTTAGGTGCATTATTATAGGTGACTGGCAAGTAAAAGAAATGGTAGCCTGAGGAGCAGTGCATGGCAGACCCATAAATACTGCATTTTAGTTTCGGTTGTGCTGTGCAAAACCATAACTATTGTTCAGAAGAGGATATCCACCCGGTGAATGGACACGTGATTCCTCTGGAGACCAAAGAAACAGGACACACGTAAATGGTGCCCGAACTAGTAAGACCCTCGGAAGGGTTGAGAAAACTTTATTCCCATCAATGAAGTACTTCTAGGACTTAGGGTAAGTTGCCAAACTATTCCTGCTGGGCCAACACACCTATAGTCTTGCTGAACAGGATAAGCTGCTATCCTCACCCTTAGTATAACGTGCAGTATGATATAAAAACCAAAGGTGAAAAATCCTTTTGATGAAAAGCTGAAAAACTACCTCAATTCTCAAATGTGCTCCAAGATACGTAGAATTTTTAAGTTGTTGTCATTCTAAAAGCCTATGATACGTTGTGTTTCGAGTAAAATAGATTTTGGAAACCTGTGTTACTTTTCCTCTATGCAACCTCTATGCAACTCCAAATAGTTGCATATATATGTATATATATGTATATATCTATGTTACAGTGAAAAAAGATCTCTTTTTCATCTCAAAAGAGATCAAAATCTCTCTTAAACTATCCAACTTCCGTAATAAATAGAACACTTATTCAAATAATTATCCAGGGAGAATCTGGGGATTGTGGAAAAAGAGAGCGGAAATAACCCATTGCATTTTGTTTAGAAGTGCCTTTAAATTCTGCCTTATTTAACAGATCATCCAATTAAGTGGAAACATTCTGATCTACAAGTTTTATTTGCTTCTGCAAACTGTTTAAACACCCATCTGTCTGTAAAATAGAACACTACTCTGGAGTCACTTTCAACATAAGTACACAATCAAAATATATGTAAAGTAGCACAGAAAGAAGTCCTCGTGTAAAACATACACAAAAATTCCGTAATACTTTGCCTCTTATGATTTTGCTTTGATATTAAAATATTCAATCAATTAAATGAGACATACAAGATCCAAGTATCCCCTCAGTAACATAAAAATGTAAATCCTGACTCAAATAAAGCCTGAACTGCAGAGACATCACATAGAAACAGCTGATGTTCTAGGCGGATATGTGTAACAGGAAAGCATGGCAAGCAGGACTGTGCTTAAAAGCAGGCTGAGTCCATCCATGCAGGCCTTTCACACGTACCTCTTGTTGGCTCTCATGACACTGAGGGCCTGCAGCACCAGGCCATGAATACCGTAGAAGAAAACAAAGAAGTACGGAGACTCTACCAAGCAGAAGCACTGACGGTCTGCTATGAGAGGACTTCTTCCCTTTTGAAAAAGAGCTCTTTTAAGATAATAGATCCCAGAATCACTAGAGAGAAGCAGAACCATTCCAGGTATAAAAGAACCTTTTGCTTCTTAGGGGGGGAAAAAAAAAAGCATGGGCACAAGCCCAAGCAAATCCGCATGACATTAAAGCAATACAAATAAGAGTACTGAGTAAAAGTAAAAGCTGCAGAGGAATTAATCTCTCTCCACTGTGAATGCTGTAGTTGGGGAGAAGATGTGCACAGAGTCACAACAAGCAACGTGAGTCAGTAAACACATTCTTACCCATACTCCATGATGACAGCAGACCACTATTTGAACTAAAGGAAGAATAAAAATGTCTGAACAACTTGAAAGCACTGAACCCAAGCCAAGAAGTACCAGAAAAGCTCTGGGTTCACCATTAAGACAGCACAGCCAGGAGGCTGCTTGGTCAGCTTGGCTCTGGAGCAAAGTGAGCTTGCATGGTGCCACGACAGTGTGAGCACATCTGGATGACTTGCCGTTAAGCACAGGCTGTTAGCTCATTCTCTGAAAATCTACTGCAAACAGAGTGATTATATTTTAAACAGGATTAAAAATATATGCACTCTATCCTATCAAAACCCATTGCATAACTCCAGCTTTCACTGTGGTTGTAGCAGGATGTTCCGATTTTACCATTCAAACCCAATGAGACCCTCCCAAGAAGATAATGTTGCAAAATCAGCAACAGACAGGAAAAGCACTGGGAATTTTCTTTAACCAAAGTATTATAAAATTAAGTTTAATTTAAGGAAAAATAAATATTTTCAGTATTTCCAGAGGCAAAATCCAAGTGTCGTTCTGTATCTTTCTCAATTCATCAATAGCTTAATTAATTCTGAATAGAACAAAAAGTCTACTACCAAAAGGCACTGAAGTCTAAGGCAATATATGCATTATTTTTTGTACCTTCGCTGAGATGGAATTTTCAAGTGCACAACTCTTCTTTTATGAGAGTTTAGAAGTGTAATCAGGATATGTACAGGCCTTATTGTGTTAAAGGGAAAAAAATTTGCCTTGCAGTCCTCTTGGCATCATAATGTATCCATTAGCAATTGCTGATTTTAGCTTTCAACAGTGACTGTGGCCATATCAATTCACGATGCTGACCTCTATTTTTCTGAATGAATTAAGAGGAAGAGAAAAACGTGGCTTCCACTAAGCTTCCATTCCAGCACAGGAAATCCTGTGTGGTTAGATACAGTATGTGTCGTGCTCAGAGATTTCATTCTACTCCCCTTTAAAAAGCCAACACGAGCAGCATGTCACAGGAAATTCTTCCTTATTTTCAGTAGTTCTTAGGACAAGGCTTCTTTGGAAACAAGGTCAGCATGAATAGAGCATTGCTTCCTTATCGCTGCTAAGCAGCTGCGTTGAGGATACGAGACACAACGCTGCACCCTGTCCCTGAATACCTCTTTTCATAAACTTTAAGCATATGCAGCTCAAGCAGTTAGAAGTTCCCTTGTGCTTTTCTATTTTGAGGTTTTTGTATCACATACTTTCAAAAAAAATTTTTTTTAAATGTATTGAGCAACTGTAAGGTTAAACTCCACCTTAAAAATAAA
The DNA here is from genome assembly GCA_013398855.1 of Mohoua ochrocephala. Classification (NCBI taxonomy): domain Eukaryota; kingdom Metazoa; phylum Chordata; class Aves; order Passeriformes; family Acanthizidae; genus Mohoua; species Mohoua ochrocephala. The sequence goes on from VZTA01004839.1 coordinate 944,898, forward strand.
AAAATCAAACTTCAACTACTTTCAAACAGACAGCACCACACAAGCAAGGCTGACAAAATTAAAACACAGTTTTGGCTGACTCTTCAGGAAGTGTGGGGCCCAATTCCAGCTCCCTCTGCAATGTACCACTTTCAAGGTACAATAATACCTTGAAAGCAGCACATTGCAAGTCTTTTACTCTGCAACTCCTCAGTGTTATATAAAGCTCCAGCTGTAATTAATCATTTAACTTAATAAGCAATTTATGCAGGAATTATACGCTTAAAGAGTCAAAGCAAATTCCAGTTTTTCCTGATATAAACCACTTACAAACCACAACCAGTTTGCAAGCAGTTTCCCCCTCCCCATACCCCGTGCCAGTGAGACTACTGTCAAGTACACTGATGAATAAGGTGTTGCTAATTTCCCTCAAGAGAATGCCTTGAAAGGTTTGCATTGATAACAACAGCAGTACGAAATATTCGCATTTATTTTTTTGCATATTTTTGAAAGGAAGTCAAGGGATGGAAAGAAAGGAGCTTTAAAAGTAGCAGCAGTTTGTCTAACTGGTGGTAACCAATAGCAGACACCCCAAAACCACAGGAAGAGGTTAAGACACTTAACCCCTCTGTGGCCAGAGACACACAGAGTGGGCAAGGTCCATCCACCACAGAAAATATCAATTCAATGCTCTTGGCAGAGGAGATGTAGAGGCAGCACACTTGCCCTCACGCTGCAGACTCTTTGATTAAGAATTTAGGTGGAAGAGCTCAGAGGTGAGACTGCCAACATTCCTCAGGCAAAAGGGTAGCAACAGCCACCTTTGAGACACAGGATGCAAAAGGAGAGAACATAAAAGAAGGGAAGCATCAAAGACCAGTGAAAAATGGTCCTAGCATTTAAAATAAATTGTAGGCAGAGGCATACGGTGATACGCAGTACCCTGGCTGCACCGCATTTCAATCCCATTTGAGCTGAGCAACTCTGCAAGTACTTTCCAGAAGAGATACCTTAACAACAAATATAAACCTGTTACCTAGAGCTTTGCCTTCCTAGTTTTCTGGCTGCAGAGCTCCCAGGTGTCCTTACACTGAAAGCTCTCATGTAGCAACAGCCCCAAGCTGATGAAGTCTAGGATCTTGTATGCTGCTGGCTACGCTGGAATGCTAAAACATCCCTCAGGCTTGTAGACAGTATGAAAATGGTCTGGGTGATGGCAATTACCTGGGGTAGAATCTCTCCTTTTCATCTGAAGAAAAGCCATAATGCAGGACAGGTGATTGGAAATTGGTGTCTTGAAGGAAATGGCAATGGTAATAAGCAGCAGATAGAACACTTCCCAGACGTTTTAATTCTGTCGTAAAACCTGATGCCTCTCTAAAGGTCATGCAGGTGCTTTCAGCCATATCATCACGTAAGGTAAAAAATCCTATACTGTTCGGGGTTCGTGAACATCTAGAAGCAATTTTACAATCTACGAAATAGTTAAAGTACAGTCTGCTATGTGTGGAATGGTAAACTTAATTTTACAAGCATCTTCTAAAAGAAATGGCATCAGATAAGAAAGTGACATTTTAAACCATGAGGATAGTAAGGAAGTACAAACCGAGTATTTCTGAGTATTTAAGTAGGTAAATTGGTATAATATTCCTATGACAATGGGACAATGTAAATATGTTTAATTTTGCAGTGTAAACACTGGCTTTTCCCTGAGGTGCAGAGCAGTAATTCCTCACAATGGAGGAAGAGTTTTCTTCAAGCATCTAAACCTTAAGTCTCTCAATTTTTTTTTCAGGATACTGCTGTTATCTTAAACCTCAATATAATTAATGCTGCCAGCATAATTTATTTAATACCTTAACACCAGTGGGATAACTAATAGGATAGATTTTCCTTTAATTGCAATGTAAGGCTAAAAAGAAAACACCACCCCCCAAAACCACACCTGACCCCTTAGATCTTTTAACAGTTTATTGGGATTTGCTGTTCCATCTAACTTACAGCTGCACTGGAAACCAGACAAAGAAGGTACGACTGGTCCAGATGTACTAGGAACTACTCTCAGCAGAGCATATTGCAGTCTAAAATTTTTCATAAATACAATAAATAAATAAATATTTATTTCTTATAAAATCATGTCCCTTTATGTTTATTCTTAGAAATCTGACCCTGTGTGCAAAGCCAGAAAACAACATTTTGAAATGAAACATGGCAAGTACTTGTGTTGGTACAATTCATGGACTTGTCTTTAAGATCCTCTGATTGACTCCATTGCATTTGACAGGGCAAGATCTTGATTTCTTTCTGGATGTGAAGTTAAACTGAAGCTGAAAAGGGAGGCTGAAGTGCTATTTATGTTCTGACAGCGACTATGGAAAATCCAAAAGAGTTCTTTTTCCGTTTTACTCAAACTAGTAATGAATTAAACCTGACCAGTTCACTGACAGGGTGCTTGCACAGAGCTGGTAGGGTCCCAGAACCAATCACAGTCAGAAAAGCCCTTCTGCCTATCACACAGGTGGCGGGAGGAGCCAGGACCGCCTGGCACAGAGGCTGCTGGAGCAACTATGGCTGGTTCCACCTTGCATTGGAGGGGCCAGGCTATGGGATCACATCACCTGAGTGCCACCCCCACCACTCCCTGCTCCCATTCCTCCGAGCTCCCCAGCCCATGGGCTGCAGAGGCCGACTGTTTTCGCACAACGCTTTCCATTTGTGAAATCCGCACTGCTCGGCTCAAGCACATTTATTGCTTATTCTACCAAGCACCTGATACATCAGACGGAACAGGGAAAAGTTTCTGCCTGAAAAATACACAGCATAACCTACACTGACATCATCATAAACACAAACTAGCTATGAGAAAGGAAACCACAAGCCTAGGAATCGCCCCTCAAACAGGACACGGCTTCCAGGAAATCACTATTGAGAAACTCTAATAATTTACATCATGTTTGTTTAGGGACTTATTTGCATGTGGTATACTGTTAAGCAGAAATGGGAAAATAATACCAGAGCTGAGACCAAGCAAGGCAGCAGAAAGCATGATCACAGAAGCAAGGACACAGTGACTGAAGTCATAAAGAAGCACTAGTTACACAAGTGACTCAGCTTTAGGTCAGTGTCAAATTCCTTTCAGTTCTTGCAAAATCTGAAAATCATTAATATTCATCACTTTCCTGGCAAAAAGTCTCATTCTTTAGATTCCCTTGTTAACAGAATAATCAAGCCAGAAGGAAGTTGGAAGTTTCTTTCTGGGACAGTCAAATCCATCCCTCTGCGAGTGATTGTCATTTTATGTGAAAAATATTCCTTTTTTTCAGTTCCATCTTTGGCACAGAAGTATTTCATTCTTGTGACTGCAAATTTAAGTACATTACCAGCTTCCTCTCACACGCAGAAATCTACTCTTCTGTAACTTATACCTAAGACATTTCACGTAGCAACAGACTGACAGGCCAGATGAAGAAACCAAACAAACAAACAAACAAACATTCATGTACTCAGAGAGCTATGAAATTCCGAGGGCAAAAGGCAACTCAGAAATTACTGAGGGCCTTAGTGGGCTAAAAAACCCCACTATAGCACAGGAGGCTAACCAATAGACAGCTTTGGTGAAATAAGGGGGGTGGCAAACCCACCCCAAATCCCCATACCATAATAATTAAAATAGGATTTCTAAATTGTACTTCGTTACTACTTTGTTATGGGGTGAATCGTTCAACTGGTCTCCACAGAAGCGCTGTATTTCCCATCCAGGAACAAGCATCCATTTCATCACTGTGGTCACTTCAACTTCAAAGGTTCCTTCGCCACTGGTAAAAGGATCTATCAGAAGCCACAAAGCATCCCATACAATAGGAATCAGCTTTATTGCTTTGTATTGTTCTTTCAGGCAAGAACTGTTTTAATCTCACGAAAACTTTCTCCAGTCTGTTAACAAACAGGCAGGTCACTCGTACAGAGGTTTTCACCCCACCATGAAAGGAAGAAAAGGAAGAAAATGGTACTTGGAAAATGGTAGTAGGAAAATGGAAAAAAGCAGTTCTGTTTAAAGACAAACAAAAAAAAAAGCACATTCACATCGCCAATAAGAAAGACTTGGAAGATTTATTTACTACCTCCAAAACTATCCATTTCGATAGCATGAAAAGCAAGATATTTGGTACTTGGTTAACCAAGTTACCCAACTCAAAGAGACAACTGTCCAAGCTCCTTCAGCATATGTAAGGACACTAACATTTGAGGATTAAACACAGAAATGTGGCAATTAAGGCCTCCGACGTTTTTAACAGTGTACAGTCAAAGAGGTTTTCTTCTAATGGAGTTACGAAACAGAAACATGCCTACTTTAGCAAGCTCCCATTTACCGCTGTCAGTATTAGACTCCCCAGTACAACCATCATCCAAATAATCAATGAAAATCGTTTGCAAAATGCCACTCTGATATTAGCAGTTACTCAACCAAGGAAAGATCTCTAAGTTTAGGAATAAGAGCAGCATTTTTCAGCATGGAAACTGGTTTGTCAACAACCATTCTCCTCCTGCACAAAACCTCCGACAATGCCAGCTCACAGCAACACTAGCCTCATTTATTGGCGGGAAAAAGGCGTCCCTTTGTACCATCAGTTTTGTGCCCTTTCAATAGCAGCTCCGGTGGTAGATTGGTGTGGACAATCGCAGTGACCATCTGTGACTACGAGACAGTTTGATAGCTGCAAGACTAACGTAGGTTCAGCATCGTCACATCTTGCCCTGCTGAGTCTTTCATACAGCTTTGAAAAACTTAATGAAAATGGATACATTCAAAGCTGAATAAAAAGAGGTCTCAACAGGCTTGACCCTAAACCTAAACAATGAAACTGTAATGCCAGCACCATTGTATCAACACGACAGATGTAGGTCGTGCTAGCTTTCATCCATAGCTGTGACTGATAGCTTGCAATTTGCTGACAAGACATCTAGTTTCCATTTTCATTTGGTTTGTAGGCACAAATTTCAAGGGTTCAATTAAGATGGAAGATGCACCTCTTTCTTTTGTTGTTTTTGGTTGTTCACAGAAAAAATCCTTGCAAAGACTATAGTCAGCATGTGTCACTAACCTAGGACATTCTTGTACTAAATCCACCCTACAGAATTTATTCTAAAATCACTCAGTGCAAGATTGGTTTAAAAAGTTTAGAGAGGAATATTACTGCCTAACCAAAAAAGTTAATTCACAAAGACCCTTAGTATCAGTGCAGTATACAGCTTTAATAGCTATATACTAGTATTTTCCTGGTTGATTTAATTATGTAATCTAAGTTGTATGAAATTTTGTTAATAAGCTCCAGAAATCCTTCCATCATAACTACACATTCACTGCTGGTACAACCTCACCATGTGATCTGTCCTATTTGGATCAAGGTGAGAATCTGATTTATATTGGAGCTAGGGAAAAACAAGCAAACAAACAAAAGCTCCTAATCTGCCCAGGTTACTTGAAGAGCAGTCACAGGCAGTTTTGTAAACAACACATTCTTCTCTCTTCTTCCTGGACAGTGCAGTTTCAGAAATTACCCAATAGCAGCTGAGACAGCTTGTGTTAGAACTGCCCTGGTATGTCAAAATGTATCCAGAAGAGCAGCACAGAAAGCCCTGACAACAACCAATCCCTGATTATCCCAAATTAGCCACCTCCTTTCTCTGTACCACCTTCTGTGTCTGAGCGGGTGAGCAGGTGAAAAGTTGGCAGACCATAAATCAATGCATACAGAAGAGCACCAGGAAAGCTTCCTGGAGCTTTCTCCTGTAGACAGGATAAACAGTGCAATTTTGCATAGAAACCTTGTCCAGGCTGAAGGCACATAATGCCCCAGTGGACATCAGTGACATGTGATGTCCCTCAGGGGTCCGTACTGGGACCCGTGTTACCTTAACATCTTCATTAATGACACAGACAAAAGGATCCAGTGCACTCTCAGCATACTTGCAGATGACACTGAGCTGAGTGGTGCAGTTGACACACCTGATGAATGGGATCCCATCCAGACGGACCTGGACAAGCTCGAGAAATGGGCCTGTGGGAATCTCATGAGGTTTAACAAGGCCAAGTGCAAGGTGCTGCACCTGGATCGGGGCAAGCCCTGGTACGAGCACAGGCTGGGGATGAACAGATCGAGAGCAGCCCTGCTGAGAAGGGCTCGGAGGTGCTGGTGGAGGAGAGGCTGGACATGACCCAGCCACGGGCACTCACAGCCCAGAGAGCCAAACGTGTCCCGGGCTGCACCCAAAGCAGCGTGGGCAGCAGGGCCAGGGAGGGGATTCTGCCCCTCTGGCTCTGGTGAGACCCCACCCGGAGAGCTGCACCCAGCTCTGGGGTGCCCAGCACAGGAAGGGCATCGACCTGTTGGATGGAGTCCAGAGGAGGCCACCAAGATGATTAGAGGGATGGAGCACCTCTCCTATGAGGGAAGGCTGAGAGAGTTGGGTTTGTTGAAAAAGAGAAGGTTTTAGGGTGACCTAATTGTGGCCTCCCAGTACCTGAAGGGAGCCCACAAGAAAGTGGAGGGCAGCTTGTTACACAAAGGCCTGTAGTGACAGGACAAGAGGAAATGGCTTCAAACTGAAAGCAGCTTTAGATTAGATATAAGGAAGAAATTCTTCACTGCGAGGGAGGTGAAGCACAAGAAAAGGTAGCTCAGAGAAGTTGCGGCTGCCTCGCCCCTGAAAATGTTCAAAGCCAGGTTGGATGAAGCTCTGAGCAACCTGGTCTAGTTGGTATGCAATTTTGAAAGAAAATCAGGATTGACTAACCTGACAACCTTCTACAATTAGATGATTCCCCGGGCAGAGGAGAGAAGAACACAGAATATTGTCTATCTTGATTTTAGTAAGGCTTTCAGCACTGTTCCCCTACAATATCCTCATGGAAAAACAGATAGAAGTATGAGCTAGATGAACAAACACTGGGGTGGACTGAAAGCCCATTGAACTGTCAATCTCAAAGATTTACAGTCAGCAATATGAAGTCCAGCTGGCAGCCAGTCATTAGTGGCATACCCCAGGGGCTGATACTGGGGCCACTACTCTTTTAACATCTTCATTAATGACCCGGATGACTGGTCAGAGGGCATCCTCAGCAAGCCTACAAATAATGCAAAACTGAGAAGAGAAAGTTGATACAGCATATGATTGAATCGATTTCCATTCAAAGGGACCTCAACAGGCTGGAGAAACGGACAGATGTGAACCTCATAACATTTACCAAAGGGAAGTTCAAAGTTCTGCACCTGCAGGCACCCGTACACAACACAGGCTGGGAAGCAGCTCGACAAAAAATGTCGTGATGAACACCAAGTTAAACATGAGTCCACAATGTGTCGTTGTGGCAAAGAAAGCCAGCAGCCTCCTAGGTTGCACTAGGAAGGAATTGCCAGCAGGTAGACGAAGATATTTTGGTCTCTACTCAAAACTGGTAAGATCTCATCTGCAGTGTCCAATTCTGGGCTCTCCAGTCCAACGGGAGTACGAGAGTGAGCTCAGCAAAGGACCACAAAAATGATTAAAGAACTAGAGCAATTTTCATCCTGAAGAAGAACAAGTTCAAGGTGGATCTTAACAATGAGTAAAAATATTTCATGGAGAACAGAGGGAAGGAAGAGAGAAGGTAGAGCCAGACTCTTCTCAGCAACGCCCACTGAAAGAACAAGAGGTAACAGGCACTAAATGATATTCAGGGAAAAAAAGACCTTTTTGAATTTCCACTCTCAGGTTACTAATATCTCCTTCACATAAAGTTACTGTACTGTACTGTACTGATCCAACATATGTACAAGAACCAGCCATGATCAAGTCAGGCAACAGGAAGAGCCATTTAGTAGCACATTCTATAAATGCAACACAATGTCCCTGTCTCTCCTTCCTGGTAAAGAATCCCACATGCCAGCTGAGGTTGTTCCAAGGGGAGGGAGTACAATAGCTTTATTCGGCAAAGAAATTACTCATATGGGATGCACCAAAGGGGATGTAAGATGTTGGTAAGGGCAGGAGGGTTCAGTAAATTTCAAGTATACTGCTACTATGAAGTATCCTTTGCACCTCCACAAGTGAGATGCTGTTCTGCACTTTAAGCGGAGTTTACCACCCACCCAGTAAAACTGGAACATTTTTCTAGAACATTCCACAAAATAAAATTTTGAGCAAAGAAGATCACATCAGTTATTTAACATAAAGGGCTCCGCCCTTCCTTTCCCAAAGTCCAATGAAGTCAATAGCTGCTTTCTTCTGAATTTAGCAAATTTGGTTAGGTCCTTTAAAGGGACATGGATTTTGCCCTGGAAAGTGTTCTCCTGAGCAGAAGGCTGTAAAATACCAAAGAGATAGGTAATTAGGGAAATGGACTACCTCAAGCCATGTCTGAGAGCTCTTCTACCCAAACAAGGAGCAGAATCAATCGTTTCCCAGACAACAGCAGTCTTTTGTCATTGTTGGATTTGGCATTTGAACTGCAGAGGATAGGTAGGCTTAAGACAGATGACCAAATTCACCACCACCATCTTTTTGATGTTTTCCTTTAAAAAACTCATTTAAGACAGATTATTCCATTGTCTCATCGCACATAATAA
>VZTA01004840.1:0-41101 GCA_013398855.1 Mohoua ochrocephala
ACCGCGGGGCAGCGGGAGCGGCTCCGAGCGGGCCCGGGCCCGAGCTGCGACCCCCGAGAGGAGCCCCGGCTTTGGCTCCACCGCGGGGCAGCGCGTACCGCGACACGCGGTGTTTATTCGGCAATAAACACCGAATAGTTGCTAGAGAATACGGAATGTCACACAAATGTAATGTTCTTTTTCCCGCCGTCAGTTTAAGGCACGTGTAGCATTCCAGGGCGAGACATCCATAGGTTTGGACGGGCTCTTATAGTCGTGCCCCTGAGAACGTTGTCGTGTAGAAGGTAAATAGCCTCATTTTTCGTGGGAAATGTGCGTGAAAAAGTGCACCTGTAACTTATATTTGTGGCTGCACCCACAGTGTGATAATCATGGCCATGCTAACTGAGAATTGTTACTCTCAAACTGATGGCATGAGTCCTGACAAAAAATATGTGCTTGAGTGACCTGAAGTAGTTCAGATGTTGTAGTGCTGTTACTTCTTGCTATTTCGGTAGAGGAATGAAGGTTAACAAGAGCTCTGTTTTAGGACTGCATGTACTTACTCCAGATTGGGTCAAATTTACATGTAACAGGAACTGTCCCTTTTTCTTCATGTGCCTACTTCTAGTTTTGGATGTTCTTCAGGATTTTCAAGTGGAAACAAACCAATAAATATATTTAATATACTCTCCAGCATAAACTTTTGATACTGAATCACCACAAATCTGTCCAGTGCCTGGCAGACTGTCAGTGCAGCCCACAGGTTTGGCAGTTGTAGCCATTTTAGAGCACTGAAAGTGCACTGGATAAACAGCGCTCAATTCCACTGCCAAGCAAATTGTGGGGAAGTGTGAATTTTGCATGTTTCTGTGCTTACTGTAGTTTTTCTCAGAGAAGGTTTTGGGATGCAAGAAAGGTTTCTCTGTTATATGGGAGTGGTGGAGGAAACAACGTAGAATTATCTTGAGGTTAGGGGAAAATGGTGCACCTGACTTCTAAAATGCAAATGCTGCAGAGATTCTCTGATAAGAGAGCAGATGCAGTTTTGCCCGTGGAATCAGAGCAGTGTGTGAGGAGCGCAGTGCGATGAGACTGACATAGCTCAGACACCAAAGGATCATCAAATACATAAAAAATTGGCACAGAGAAAGGGATTAGGCTCTTCTTTTTATCCCTTACAGACAGGATGAGCAGCAACAGGTGTGGGTTGCAGCACAAAGCATCCAAGTCAGACATTAAGAAACACTTTCTGATGGAAATGGAATAAGCACTGGAACACATTTCCTGCGGTGAAACTGCAGTGTCTCCACTGCTGAAGGTCTTTAAGTGCAGGTAGTTAAACATTTGTCTGTCTGGAGTGACCTAAGCAGTGGAGCAAAGGGCCTGGATGACCCCTGGGGTTCCTTCCAACCATAACATTTTATGGAGGGTCTTGTGCTCGGGTTCCAGATGGGCTTCACCCGATTAACTGGAAGTGACCCTTCCTTGCAACTTCGGTGTTCGGTTCCTGGAGAGAGTGTTCGTGTAATCACTTTCGTATGCAAAGCAAGAAGTTCAAGGGCCTTTGTGGTTTCTCATCCCTCTTGCATTCCAAGCATTTGCTTGCCTTAGACTCGATGGACTTTGTCCCATCCTTCCCTGCTTCCCCCTTCCCGCTCCCGTTAGTGTTAATGCTCTGCACTCGCTCTATCTGGCACACAGGGTCCCTTTTATCAAAGGACTTTCACACCTGAGGCCTCCAGTCACATACTTGCAGTAAAGTAACAGCTTAAAAGCAAATCCTTTTAAATCCTGAGGCCAAACACCGTAACAAACATATCTTCTCAAGGGATCAGTTTCCAAATGTGCTTTTGAACCTAAGTCCCAGCAGGCATTTGGCTTTAAGTGTGTGATAGGACTTTATTTATTTATTTATTTATTTATTGTAGAGCCATTTCCCCCCCTTCATTGTTCCCATCTCAAGATGTGCTATTTAAACCTGTACCTCTGGTGAATTCTGCCATTGAAGTGCAGATGAGCAGAGTGCTGCTGGGTGGTGAAACATTGCAGGACAAAAAGGCATATCAAAATAAAATCTTATGAGAAAGTGTCGCTTACAGGGAAAATGTGCCTCTCTGGTTTCGGGGAGGGGGGAGAGGGAGGGGAAATCGTGGGTTCGAATCAACATTTCTTTGAAAATCTGCTGTATGTGGGGCAAGGAGCTCAGGCTGCGGCGGTTTGAAGGAGGTTTTAGAAATGTGAGTGATCTTTGTGAAATATTGTGCAAGGTGAGCCATAAACTACTTAAGGTGCGCTACAGGTCTCGTACAACGAGGCTACACCCGAGATATTTATAAACAGCGGTGCCTGGGCTCTCAGTTTGCAAACGGGGGCCTGCGAAGTGCACTGCTCGCCTGAGGAGCCAGCACAGCTCGCTGTGTGTGGAATTATGACCTGTACCTGCAGATTAATGTTGGCTCTCTGCAGGGCCTGCTCAGACACGCGGGCCTGCAGTTTGCAATTAGCTGATGGCTCCTGTATTTGCAGAGGGTATTACTGCTCGGGATGTTCAGCCCCGTGTGAGCTCAATGGGCTGTTTATGTAATATCACAGTTGTTTCAATCCATGCTGAGCACTGCCAAACTGTAAAACAAGATCTACCCCACACACAGGAGCACAGTTCCCTGAGGACAGGGCTACGAGATAAGGCTTGATTTTAATCTCTCTCTTGTCAGCTAGATCTGCTGACAGTTCATTTTCAGGTGACTACGTACTCCAACACCATGGCTCACCTTCCCTTCCTGGCCCTCAATTAGGCTCAGTCACGTTAGGTTGTTATTCTTGTTTGAGGAAAGATGTCGAGTAATCATCCTAACGTGAAGTCCTCAATAAAAAATGGCTGCACAGTGTCTTCTTTTTGGATCTCTTTAATTCCTTGTGAATCAGAGCCACTCCAGAACTTCGGTGTCTGCTTACATGCTCTTGTTCTAGTAAATCTATCTTTTCATTCCATCTTTTTCTCTCTAACTTGTAAAGGAGGGTTTGTTTTTCCGTGCTGTGGGACTTAAAGTACTAAGCAATCTCAGTTCTCCCCCTTCCCCTGAAAATTCCTTTATTCTCATTTTACTGAGGAGAGAAAGGGGGATTGTCAGTAGAGACAAAAGTTAGAAAACCCAGTTCTGTAATTCTATGTAAATCTATCCCTCCAAATACCACTTTTCCATTCGCCTTAAGAACCCTTTGACACTTTCCAGACCCCTGACACAATTTTGTTACTCTGTGTCCTGTTCCCCGGCTTGATGGAGGTGTCAGGTGAAAATCTGGGACTTATCTTCAGTGCATTGGAACCCTTCGGATTTGTTTCTAATTCAGCTCTTACTCACACATGCAAATTTCCAGCCCCGTTTATCTGATGCTTTAAATTCAAACCAGTTAGTCTGTTGGAGAGAGAAGCTGAAGCTTTGATTTCAACTGATGCTTGATGTAATTGGCTCTCAGCAATTCAAGTTACCCAGCTTATAAAATGTTAATTTAGCTCCTCTTTGCAGACCAATGCTTTTCAGTTTATTCTTACCCAAGATACAATGGTTTGAAATATGTTATTTCATTAAAGTAACTCACCTTTGCTGTTAAAGTGAACAAAAGGGCACTAATGCATCCGGGCACTGAACTGAGGAAAAGCAGGCAATTCTAAAGCTAAATATGAATTTTATTATGATGAATTAAAAGTACAAAGCCCTAGAAAGGTATTATGAACTTTTTTTAACAAAAGAAGGCAAACAAAAACAAACGCTTAAAGCTAAATATGCCACAGATAATATGATGAGTCAGGACCCTGTCTAAATTTTTGCTATGTTGAAGGTTACCTCAATGAAGCATGTAAATAATAATTAGAAAAAAATAAAAGTGAAAAAGTGATTATTTATTCCAAATCTTTTTCACCAAAGGAGGGTGACTACAGTTCAATCCTTTCTTCTTAAGAATCAGAACCCCAAAGGCAATCTAATGTAGCCTAAAGCAACAGATTCATAATTATATTAATAGCCATATGCTCCATTTCAGCTAAGCACCCCCTGGCAGTGTGGTAATCCTCCCTGATTCTGAAAGTTACATACAAGTCTGCAGATATAAAAACTAATATAAATGGAATCTGTAACAGAATAGAAGAGATTGTAACCAAGTTGAAAGCACATCCTTTGGGCACAATCAGCAGAGGGGATATCTGTGGGATATTGAAATGTAAATTAGCTGTAGCACATGAAGCCTATTGTGCCGTTAATTTGTTTGATAGAGTTTAGATACACGGGGTGGTTTGCACGGTTTCTCTGCTGCTTCACCCCTCGGAGCAGTGGGCATTTGGTGGGAATGCCCGTGGCCGCAGGTTCAGGGACTCTCACGTTCATTACCGACCAAAGGGGACATTCCCCCCTCAGAGCACAGCCCTGGCCGTGCCTGGGAGCCTTTGACCTGCCCTGGGACTGAGACCCTCCTTCCAGCACAGGTTGTGTCCGCGTCCTGCTTCGTCCTGTGCTGACAAACGCCACCGAGCTGTGTCATGGGAAATGTGCTCCTCGCCTGGCTCGTGTCAGGGATGTCACAAACACATGGGATTTCCACCCCTTTGCTCTGTTCATTTCTATTCCTTTGGTCTTGTCAGGCAGCATGAGCATGTCCCCAGAGAAGAGATCTTCCCAGTGTCTCTTTCAAGTCGAACAGTTCCATTATTCCTTTTCTGCAGATTAAGATTTTTTTTTGAAGTTGCAGCTAAATTTTGAGACAAGTTAAATGCCCAACTCACTGAACTCTGTGGAAGAATAAAGCCTTCTATCTGCTTGTGGCTGTCTTTCTCTAAAAACCATTAATCCTCAAAACGATGAGGGAAATGTGAGTAAATTAAAATCACTCTGCAAATCGTACAACCAGCTGAAAAGGGGCTACACATTCAAAACTTTGTATTTCCAAAACTGCCAGATTCTTGTAGCAGAAGACCCTTTGGAAAAGTGCATATTCTTTTCAGGTCTTTAAACATTCCTGATATTATCCAACTTGCTACACACTTGCAGGTCAATGCTGCAGCGTATAGCTATTTCTCTGCTCAGTGCAGTGGCCATTTGTGAATTTGAGATGTTTGACAAGTTTATATATTGCAGTAAAAATACTGAATTATCAGCGAACTTGCAGTTTATCTGCAAAAGTGATGGGACTGACGTGTGTGAGCACAGGTACCTGAACATTCTTTATCTTTGCACCCAGGAGTTTTGTCTTAATTTTCTCTGTATTCCCAATCTTCCAACTGTCTGTACAAATGAAAGCTACAAAATTAAGAATTCCCTTTCAGAAGTTTGTATGGAGACTGTATTTCCTTGGTCTATTCAGTGTTTCAGCAGAAAAGCAGGATTTTTAAAAAGGCCTGAGATGTTTTTGAAATGACACAGGAGTGTGTTTAAGATGTGTTTACACTACTTTCAGCTGCCAGTGAGCATCTGAGATGAGTTCTCACTCTCTGTTACCTTGCACTGAATGAAGAAAGCCGGGGCTGTTAAAAACATCTTGTCTTTCTCATGCTGTAAGGTGGCCTCAGAGGGGCAGTGTGAGCATCCCGACATTCCCTGACGCTGGAGCATTTCTCCCATGGTGGATCCTGGCACACGGATGGTTTTCACAAGGTTAATTTAAAAACAAGGATAAAAAGATGCGTATAACATTTTTCCTTCCTTAAATTTTTTATTATCTATAGGAGCTAAACAGACCTTGGAGAATTCCATCCAAGAGCACTCGAGCACTCCAAAGCCATTGCACTTAGGGATAGAAATGCCGAGTCCAGGAAGTAAAAATGTACGGCATAAATTAACAAGTGAAAGCTCCATCTCCTACCAGCAAATGCTCTTCTCTCCTGTGGAGTGTCAGGGACACGATTTCAGATAAAGTTGATGGAAATTAGATATTTAATAATCCAGCCCTTGATCCATGTTTTGTGTTGATGGGCTAGTTCACAGATTAGGAGCCCTTCTTACCTTTTTAGAAACGATAGCACGATCTTTTTAAGAAGGGAAGTTCTTATCACGTTCAGATGGTTCTCTCATGGCTCTATCTCCCCTTCTGCCCCAAACTGTGGAGTGTAATGTCATTGTGTTTATGATGATGCTCCCTGCCCTCATCCCACCTTCCTTTTCCTGTTGTCCTTTCTTTGATGGAGCTCATTCTGTTATCACACAGGCTATATGGCAAATGTTCCTCCACTGATGATTATTTTAGATCAAAGGTTATTTTCCACTGGCCTCGTTATAAAGAAAGGCAGTAGGGGAATACTTTTTTTGTTGGTTCCACCACAAAAGTAGCTGTAAAGCAGCAGGAAGAGGGGGTTCTACAAATCACAGCACCTTGTTTTTGTTCGGCTGCACTCATCAATGAGTCTAAAGACAAAGAAGAGAGAGGTTTATTGGTGACTTTTAGTTGAAGTTGTTTTTTTATTCTTTAATGACGATGTGTTATGGCAAAATTAACTAATTAGTGGAAATGTTGGCAGGCATTCCTAAGAACCCAGAAACTTGGTATGGTTTGACTTTTTTAGACAGATCTTCAAAGTTTCTTTCAGGAACTTTCACCTCTTTCTTTGCTGGCATTTTCTCTGTTCCACACTGACTTACTTTTTTTCTTTTAAATTGTCTGGTTGATTATCATAATTAGGTTAAACCTGTTTTAGCAGCTTTGTTGTCAGGACTGATGAAAGGACCACGGGCCCGTACGTATTTCCCAGTCAGCAGATCCAGTCCCAGATACTGCTCCCTGCAGAGCCTGTGTTCAGTGCTGGCTCCTGGGGATTACAGTTCGGGCAGAGAGGGGAACAAGTCAACAAGAACTCGCCTGGGAGAAAGCAGTGATACACGGCTGCCCGTTTAGAAGTATCCATTTCTGTTCTCTCTTCTTTGGGATTTGATCTTTTAATGTTTGTTTCTGCGTTAATATTGTAAACAACCTCACCAGCTCACTGGTTTGTCCTGCCTTTCCAGCAGGAAACCTTCCAGTGCAGGCTGACCCACAGTTTGGAAGCAGCCAGAGCCAGGCTGGCACTAACCCTGCAGGGAAAGGGCAGGCAGGGATCCAGGGAAATGAGTTCTGTGTTGGTGTTACCACGGAGAGAAGGGCCAGCAGAACAGAACACGAGCAGAGCTGCAGCTCTTGTGGTTGGGGCATGTGAAACCGTTCTTAATAAGAACATCCTCCCACATCCATTCAGCATCTGTGCCTCACTGAGCCCTAATGATGTGTAATAACAGTTTCAGCCAAGCACAAACAAGTGTTCTCTCCTTATAAAACACAAGCTACATCTTCCCTGTATTTAGGAATTGTATCCTGTTGTATCAAACAGGGAACAATCACCCTGCTTATCTGCAGTAATAGAATTTTCCATTTAAATTATAAATCTTTTAGAAACCCAGGAACAATTGAAAACAGGAAATCATTCCAGAGTTAGCAGTACAATGAATCAGAAGCTGCATTATGGTTCTGATTTGCAAAGCTGAATTGAAGTCACTGAGCTGTATCTAGTTAGGGCTGATAAGACTGTGGTTCAGAAACGGCCCTGGATTAAATGCAGCCTCCATGGCCCAATGACTGCTGCCAATGCACAGTGTTGGTATTAATATCAGCAGCTCCTCAGTGGGGATCAGGAGACAGGGCTGATTAGACACCTTGGAATAGATGGTTTTCTAAAGTTCAGGTTCGGAATCTAATTTGAGGCAAGATCAACCAAAAGAGAAATCAAATCCTTTTTTTTTTTTTGGAAAAAAACCCCACACTGCAATAATATGTGAAAGATGGAGAAGAAACTACAGAACTACAGTGCACAGCAAGCCTGCAGGAAAGGAAGATCACTTACCTCTAGCTGCTGAATGGCATTAAGGTGTCACAATGCCTGTGGCAAGCTGCACAGAGCCAGGGAAAGGAGCAAGAAGCTTTGCCTTTTGATTTCTCCATTTGTTATATATCATCCATTTATGTTAGTCCTGGCTTGCTTTGATTGGAATCAGAAGCTGCCTTGTGAATAGTGCAGATACATGTTTGTCTTTTCTTCACTCTTACAGCAGTATCTACATTCCTCAAGAAATCCTCTAATTCACAGAAATCTTACGGTGACATCTAGACTTAGTAGAAAACACTTCACATCCTTTGAGGGTTTTTTACCTTCAGTATCTAAAATAAATCTAATTTTAAACACCTACATTTCTTTTCAGACACCGTTTCTTTGTACAAAACCTCTGCATGTGGAAAGCAAGGGTGGCTTATTGCACTCACTTCACACCTGTTTGATTTACTGAGCATTCCTCAGTGCTCTGCAGAGCCAAATAAAGGGCTGAACCATGGCAGCTCCATCGTGGAAGGGCAAGAGACAGGCACACACAAAAATATCTGAGAAGAGAATCAGGACAACTGGATTCCTGACCCCGACTTTATTATTTTCTTGATTTTTCACTTTTCTTTAAGTACATCATCCTTCTTGCATTCCTTACCCTCTCTAATATGGCATTCCACAAGGATTTATGCAGTGTACGTAGTCCTTGCTTCTAAATTTCCTAGAACAACACCACAGAAGCAGAAAGTCAGCTCCGAGAGTAACATGGCTCGATGGGCTGCATTTTAAGCTTTCTGCTGGAGCGTGGATAAATGAAAAGTGAGAATACCCTGAGAAGGAGAATGTTGCTGCCTTGTCAGAGAGGAAGGGTATTTATGGACTGGTATGGGAGGCTGATATTTGCTGTCATTGTGTGGTGAAAGGTAGGATTTCTTCTTTAATTACTATCAATCTTCAAGGATAATTATGGAAAACCAGAGGTGAGAGTGAAGCCCAGATGTTGTAGCTGGCTCTGCCATCAGGTCACGCGTGAATCTCTCACTGCAATTAATGTCCCTTGGGCGACTGCCACTGATGTGCACAGTTTGAAGAACAGAGGGATACATTCAGGGATATTTTGCTGCCTGTCAAACTAATGGGAATCTGTGCATCTGTGCCATTCAGTAGGTGCACGCCTGTTGTCATGTACACATGTGTGAAACCCAAACTTGGATCAGCAGTAGGAGGTGTTTACACTTCCTGTGCTTATTCTTTTTATTTTTTAATTGACACGGTTCTATACCAGCAGGCATTTACAAAGATTATGGCAAGCTTGCCCATTTTCAGAAGAGCATCTCTTAAAAACACAGAGATAAAACTGAAATTCCAGGCAACTTCAGGTCATAATAGACCTTCAGTTTCAGTACAACCCTGGGCTTGTATTGATATTCTCATAACGACAAATCAAAACAAGAGAGGAGGAAAATGCTTCCTGTTTTACCTCCTAGTAAATTTTCCTGAAAATTTACTCAAGGCTAAAGTCCCAGTTATAAAAGTACTAAATTTTCAGAGCAATAACTTGAGCCATTCTTGCTCCCCTTCCCCCATTCCTCCCCCTCCAGGAGCCACAGTGTTCCGGCTGCCTGGTATTGTGTGAAGAGCCAGGGTCATGGAGATGTCACATCTTTGCTGTGTCCCTCAGCTTCTTTGCACGCTCCTGGAGGTTGCTAGGGTTTGGCATGTGGATGTTACCCATGTGCTAATTACAGAGGAATTTGAGGATCTCCAGCAGTGGGCTTTCTGACCGACCCCATTGCTGCAGCTGTGATCTGTAATCACTGTAATATTTACCTCCCAAAACCCGTAAAAAGTCCATCTCTGTCTCAGTCAGTATGCTGGCTGGAATGACCTGAAATATGGCCTTTTAAAAGAAGTTGCCAATGGACAGTGGAAACCTCCCCAGCAGAAAATGGTGAAATCCTGAGAGCTGGGCTTTCACCTGAAATACCTTGGTGATTCTGAAATGCTGTACAGATTCTAATGGGTCTCCAGGTGATTGCCCCCATCCGTGCAGCTCAGTGCATGTCAGGTGCACAAATCCAAAACATTTCCTTGACTCGTTTATTCACTACATGAGAAACTGGAGGTTTTTCAATAAAGGTTTTTTAAGAAAACTTCCACAAACCAGGTTCCGATCCTTGCAAAAGTCCAGTTAAATTCACAATGCTCCATTCTCCACCGTCTCTGAGCAGCAGCTGCAGCAGCTCTGGGATCAGACTCCTGCCAGCAGGAAGCCTTGCTGTCCCTCAGACACCATTAGCAGCAGACTGTTCATGAAGGTACATGTCAGGAGATTAAATTTTCTTGGCAAGCAAGGTAGCCCAGGGTTAAAAACATCAGAACATCTGCACGCTGGTGTCCTTCAAGTTTTAGCATGCTATCTTCAGGATTATGCCCCAGATTAAAGAGTTTTATTTTACCATCAAAGTTCTATAACGAGAATCTCTTGGAACAGGAAACATGATCTGTTTTGCTCACTGCTCTAGGGGCTTTCTTCATCTTTTCAGGAGTTTCAAAACTAATGTTCTTTGACATTCACTTTACATTGACACTTGATATCCAGTAAATCAAAATAAAAATATCAATTTGATCTCTGGAAATCAAGATTAGTTTAATGTTTACTATCCTGATGCAAATTAGATTTCTCTTCCTGTCTACAGGGGGTCAGTTGAGAGGTATTGCAAAGGTTTGTGTTGACATCCCACTAACTGGAACAACATTTTGGCTAACGAGACTGTTTATTTAATGCCTCTCAGTTCATACATATAGCAAACCTTCTATGCATTATTAGTTTAATTTGCCTTCTCTTTCACATGTGAAACTGCAAGATTTATATTTTTATGACAAAGCTTTTCCCTCTAGTGAGAAAAATACAATGTATGTTGATGTAACTGATATGCCTTTCTTTAGTTAATGACTCCATAACTTAAATTTTCAGCGTAGCCAGAAGCAAGAGTTTAAGACTGATATGTTACACATATATTTAATTTTTTTTAATAAGCTTAAGTATCTAGATTGCGATCTGAAAAAGTGTCAAAAATTTCCACAAGCAAGCTGTGGAAAGCCTGGCAAACTGTTGAACCTTTTCTCTGTATTTTCACATGCTGTTCATCCATATTCTCTGCCTTCAGCTCTCATGTGCAGCCCCATTGCCCAGCGTGCAGGAGGGTGGAATCACAGGCTCCGAGCTGCTGGGGTGATATTCCCCGTGCCTGGAGCGTCAGAACCACTCGTAACACTGAGGAAATCTTTTAAATTTAATTTTAAATTTTTAATATTTCATTGAGCTGGCAGACTCCTCTGAAGTGAAACTGACTGTGTGTTCTGGCAGTGCTTATTATGCATGGTGTAACCCAAGTGCTCTACATGGAGTAACCCAAGTGCTCTACATGGATTAACCCAAGTGCTCTACATGGAGTAGCCCAAATACTCTACATGGAGTAACCCAAGTGCTCTACATGGAGTAACCCAAATACTCTACATGGAGTAACCCGAGTACTCTACATGGAGTAACCCAAATACTCTACATGGAGTAACTCAAGTGCTCTACGTGGAGTAACCCAAGTGCTCTACATGGAGTAACCCAAACACTCTACATGGAGTAACCCAAGTGCTCTACATGGAGTAACCCAAACACTCTACATGGAGTAACCCAAGCGCTCTACATGGAGTAACCCAAGCGCTCTACATGGAGTAACCCAAGCACTCCACAAGCAGTGATACAACAGGTCCCAAACTTGGACCACTGTGCCATTGTAAGGCAGCTCGTATGTTAGAAAGACATTTTTCATACATTTGCACTACAATTAAAATTATGAAAATCACTATAATAGCAGAATTCCTTGAGGGTAAACAAGTAAAACAGGATTTGCTTTGTTAATAAGGACAGGAAAAAAAACCCCAAGCAAATTCAATCCAAAAGCAAAAGCACACAACACACACACAAAAAAAAGAAACCTAAAAAAAAACCCCACCCAAGAAAAGGTAAAGAAAGAAAAAAATATTGTGTGGTAAAAACTTCAGCAGCTTATTCTGCTATGAAAAAGTGCTTGGAAACACGTTTGTTTAAAACCAGGCACATAAACATCCCGTCTGTGATACACAGAGATATGTGAGTTTGTGCAGGGCATTTTGACGTATTCCTGTTTCTGTGCTGGCACCAAAAAGACCATTTGCTGATCTTGATCTCAGGCTATTTTAGAAAACGTGCAATTAAAAAGGGTGTGTGACGAGGGGAGGAGGTAGGATTGCTGGAGAGGAATCACTCTTAGTCAGGCTGCTAACCTGTTTTGGAAAGGTGGAGTGATTTACTGCTGCACCATGGCCATCAGCTCGCTAATAAAACTACAAGAAAGAACAAAAAAGCTTCAAAAAAGATAACTTGGTGGAGTTCCTTCCCTGATACTTCCCTGTGTACCTGATGCTGATATACCTCAGGTGTCTGGTTTATGGTACAAGCCAGAGAGGAAAGAATTAAATTTTATGTGCAAAGAGCGGAAAATGATCGAGTAGCATTCAATATTGACAGCAGGCAATCTTTTCTGATAGAGGAACGGAATGAACAGAAGTGTGAGCACATCACCCATGGGTTAATACAGATTAACTACTGGCTAAGTGGAACATTGTGTGTCAGTCTGCTGGGGAAAAGGGTAAACTAAGAGGAGCTGAGGAAAACTGAAAAGTAAATACAGAAACTTCTGGTAAGTGAGTGGATCTATTGCTATGGGTGAATAGCCCCACCTGAAAACAGTCCCTGTCACTCCACATTTCATTCATCAAATACAGGTTCTGTTGATAACATTCTATACAGAATAATCTAATTAATGGACAGATTCCAATGTAGAGCAGCTACTGTGAATTTTCTGTTACAGATTTTCAGTACCTTTTAACTTCTCACATTTTCCTTTTATGTAATTTAACGACTACTAACTACCATAAACACATAAAAAATCCTATTGTGTGTGCAGAAAAACAAAATACAGAGTAAGCTAATTTTTTATATTGTGTGTGTGTGTTCTGATAAATGTTCTCCAAGTGTTCTAAAATGCAGCTTCCCAGGCATTGTTTTCTGTAAACCCTCTGTCGTGGGTGGGCAGTTGTGGGGTTATCACCTTCCCTCTTCTTGCTCTCCTCTAAGTGGGACTTCCTTCGCTGTGGGCAGTGCAACAGCTCTGCTCTGCTCTGCTCTACTTGTCGTGTCCCATTTGCTGCCACCCAAATCAAAAGCAAGTGGTTTGGCACATCTCTGAGACAGCTTTTTTTGTAAAAAAACAACCTTCCAAGGACATAACTACACACAGTGCCATTCCCGGGAACCAGGCTGCGTTTCTAAGCCCATTTGCTTTACTTTATGTGCTGCTTCCTGTTCTTTTCACATTCTCCTCTCTTTTGTCTTTTAAGCCTGAACTGTGGAGATTCTCAGGGCCAGATTAGAACTTTCCTTCCAGGTGAGATCAAAGAGGGTCTGTTAGAGGCCTGGTTGTCTCTTTTTCAGTTGGGAAAAAAAAAAATCAAACTCTCCAACATCTGCTGGAGCCAGCACAGATGCACTTATATTGTAGTATGGTGGAGGATTTAAGGCAAATTTCTGAAGCTGTTTTCAACACCTTTCACTGCCCTTGATATTTTATTTTAAAGGTTCTAAATGCCAAATCTTAGTTTGTGGATTATGACAGAAGAATCAGTCAGTCAGGCTCTTGAATTCCTCATTTCCAGCTGCTGTGTTCCTGTTGAGATACTGAAGTATATGAGCAAACTGAGATCTGATTCATTATAAAATAGGCACTGCAATGTAACTTCTAACAACTGTCCACTGATTATGGAAATTCCACTGTTCAATTCAGAGTAATAGCTCAGGATCTCGTACTGTTATCCAGGGAAAAACACTGGTTTATAACTGCTTTCCTGAAAGTGTTACCCCATTTTCCCCTTTCCATCACTTTATATTTCAAAATTTAAAGATTTCCAGGGTCAGCTCTTTTAGGAGCAGGGAATGGATGTAGGATCTGCTCATGCTCAGAACCTCCATACAAAATGTCTCCTATTTACTATTTCTCACCTTTTCCCACTGCCATTTTCCTTTTTTTCACCTTTCCTTTCCTCTCAGCATTCTGGATTTGTATGATTTATTTTGGTTCCTCATGGGATAATTTCCTCCTCGGCCACCAGCTCTGCCCCACTGTCACACAAAGCTCCCACACCAATGGGACCGAATTAGTGGCTTTTAGTCCTAACAGCAGTAACCAGAACCGTGCAGCTGGTGCTGAAACAGGCTCGTGGCACTAAGGACACAGTTGTGGCAATTGTGCCAGTGGTTGGAAGGCAGGGAAAATGTGGGCACAGCATATGGAGATCACTGCAGAGTCTGCAGATTGGTTTTGCACAGAAAAGAGGAACAGGGGATGACAAAACGCTGACCTTACTGGCAGTGTAAGAGCTTAGCAGGAGAGAAGGCATGGAGACCGAGTGAAGGGAACCTTCAGGAGAGAGATTGAGGAAGCAAAGACAAAATGAATTAAAGAGATGGAATTTTGCCCTCACCTACGCAGAGCCTTGAACAAGTATTTGATTTTAGTGCAGAGGAAAATGCAATCGAATGAAAGGATTGGAGAAGGTGGGAAAAGACACAGCGAGAACAGCAGGAGCTTAAGAAAGCAACAAAGTCTGCAGGTGGTTTGGGTTGAGGAGGGCAGAGGAGGTGGCTGCAGCACTGTATTTATTCCTTCCCTGTCATTAGAGGTCACGCGTGTGCACGTAATGGCATTTCTCTTGCAGCTCTTACAAACATCATCCTTGGCTGCTAGCATTTGTGCAACTTCCACAGAAGATCAATGACAAAACCAAGTTCCTGCTGGACTTCATAAAATCTCAGGAATGTCTCCTTTGGAAGGGTCGAAACTCTGCTGGGAAAACACAGGACAGGAGTTTGCTTTAGGGTTTTTTTATCGCTCTGTTGTTACTCTGTAGGAGTCCAGAAGCACAAAGGGTGTTAGTTTGGTGACTGAAGTTCTGGGGATGGAAAGAGTTCTTCCTCCTATGTATGCTGTTCATCTGATAAATCTGTAATTTTTATCAGCATTTGCTTGGTTGTGCATTTCCAAGAAGGGCAAAGCATGGACAGGGCCAGGAAAACGCAGAGAAATTCTAAGGAAATTCTTCTGATTCTGCAGAAAATTGTTGCAGCAGCTGAAAGCCCCACAGAGTGGGGGTGACTGTGGGGTGTGCTGCATTCTAGGGATGTTCTCCAAGCCCCTCCTTGCCGTGCTGGAGGCTTTGTGGAGGGGAACAGGCTCTGTCCCTATGACAGACACAGCTGGTGCAGCAAGCCCTGGTAGCTGGGATGCACTCTGGGTACTGGTGTTTTTCCACTGTGTTACCAAAATTTTTATGACAAAAATGCAAATTACAGCTGCAAGGCTTGCAAATGTACATGATGCTTGGAAGGAAAACGTACTGTGTGAATTCCCTGCTCCAGTTTATGCTCCCTCCTTTCCCCCCCAGGTACGGACTCCTGCAATTCTCCATTTGAGCCTTTAGCACATTGTACCTCAGACTGCATAAGAAAGTTACTTCAAAGTTGTCTTTTGTGCACTGAACTAGATTTGTTTGTTTGTTCTGCAGCCAAATGCAAAACCTTCTCCAGCTGAGGCAAGTTTAACTGAGGCTCATCCTCCTGAACCTGCTGCTGGGACTCTGGAATTGTGCCCTGCTGTACATGGGGATAAGAGGTGAGACACAGCAGATATTGCTGGACACTGGGTTTGCTCGGCACTTGGCAAAACCTGGGTGTTACTGTATCACTACTGAGTTAATCAGTGCATCCTGTCAGTGTCCAATGGGCCAGGACTGTGCTGGGCATGGTGGGAGCATCCTAAGCTGCAGTGTGTGCCCCAGAGCTTCCCTGCAGTGTGGTACCTACCCAAACACACTTCTGGTAACATGGTAGTGAGCTGGGCAGGAATCACCACTCTATAAATCCTGGGAGACAGTGTAGAAAAGCCAGTTTCACCTGTCTTCTGGATGAAGCTGATGAGATATAGCTGAATTTTGCTCAGTTTCTGAATTTCTCTGAATAATTGTAGTAGGACTTACCCAAAGTGTATCTGAGAACAAAATCCGGATTCATGATGTTTTAGACATATCTCTAGACCTTCTTCCTCAGTATCAGTTTGTGGGATTGCTTTTCCCGGCTTTTCCAGCACATTAGGTCACCACAGGGCTGTTTATCAGTGAGATGATTCAGAGGAGACACCCCTGGGCAGCCGGAGATTTCTGGGTGGGCAGTCTCAGAGTGGTCAGAAAGAAACAGCTGTTGTTACCTGTATGTCCTGCTGGCATGTGGACAGAACCATTCCAGCACAGAAGGGCATTTCAGGTTCCCTGAGCCTGGGGGGCAGCCCTGGGACTTGTCATGTTGTCACCTCAGCTTCTGTAGCCAACGGCAAGCACGGGAATCGTGCGGCCACTGGTGCCCTCTCCCTCTGCTCTCCGAGGCCATGAGAGCAGGCACTCCCTCACAGCTGGGCTGGCTGGAAAGGAGCACTTGGCACAAGGCCAGCCTGAAATGGGCTGATCTTGCTGTCCTGCAAAAAAAAAAAGTGTGATTGCAGCATCCCTTTTTAATAGAATGAAAATTTATATTTAGGCAGAACGTTGGATGTTACAATCAGAATAAAAGAAATCTGTGTGAGGCCGTAAGTAAAGGAAAGGACTTATCAAAAGCAGCTCAGTATGAAAGGAGCTGTAATTTCAGTTGCCATTGATACTCATTGCTAAACTGGTGATAAACTCATCTGTTAAGGAAATAAATGTCAATGTACTTTTGTAATTTAAATGAGAACTTGTAATATGGAAAATATGCTTCCTGTTCAGATCCTTGAAGGTTTGCTTTGAAATGGGAGTCCCCTGTGATGTCTGTTTCATTTTCTTTTATTGTTAAAGTGTTGTGTCACTGATGACATTTCTGCTGAATGCTGCCCAATTATAACATTGAACATCTGCACAGGGACATTATCCCTTCCCGGGGGGATTATGGGAAACAAGCACATTGGTAAACAAAAGAGTAACTGAAATTATTTGTAGGAAATTTAGTCACTTTGCTGGCTGCCAAAGGTTGAGCTGTACTAACAAAACATTTTTTGCCTTTTATAGATAAACATTAAGGGAAACATTAAGGGAAAGAAAGCTTTTATAAAAAATACAAGGAAAAAGTTGTGGTTTGCACTGTACTTTTAAAAATAATTTTCATGGGTGAGTGGGTGTTGGGGGGGCAATTTGCTTTGATTTAAGGTATGTGTTTGTAATATCCTTACTACATCGTTTAGGGCAACTTTTAATTTATTCTTTCTGTGAAGTAAATGAAAATCTACTAAAATGCCCAGGATCACATACAACAGTGTGTAGATGTAAATGTCATGTATTCAGTCCAAAGTTAAACCGTATTATCTTGGTGCCAAGGTTCTGGATTTTTAACAGTTCAGTTAATGTTTTAATTCCAATTATGGTTTTTGTGGTCAGACACTGAAATGATTATGCACAAAATTCCCATCCAAGTCGGTGGGAATCTCATGTGTGCAGGTTTTGCAGGCTCGGGGGCATAACCACATGCAGCCTATTTCCAGTACAGCTTTCACCAGAATCCTTTAACCCAGACCTATGTGAGGGAGAGGAGGAGGAAACCGGTGGAGCCTCTGTCTCGCACTGCTCCGTGTCCTTGGGGTAAGGGCTTGGAGAGGAGATGAGTGCACCATCCAGCCAGTCGGGGCTGCAGGGAGCTGGGAATGTTCTGGAAGGCTGTGCTGTCCTGGCAGGGCAGTGTCCGTGTGCCTGTGCCCTCCTCAGCCAGACTCTGCTCCTTCCCTTCTGTCCCCTGAGCCTCCCCTGCTGCTCTGGCACTCTCCTCTTTCTCCCGTGCGTTTCCTTCGAGTTTATTCCCTTTAAACTGACTGCATCAGGAACTGAAAATCTGCTCTGCTCTCTGCTGCATCACAGTGATGCACTCAAGTGGCAGATGTGTTTTCCTAATCTGTGTGTGGGGTCCGTCTTGGCTGTAAGATTGGGCGATGGGCAGCTGCTGACCACTGCTTAGGGCAGTGGGAGTCATTCTTGCTTGGTCATTAGGGTTGCCTTGATAAACCCAAATCATACTCAGCTACAGTAAAAGCCAAGCATTAATGTGCCTCCATTCCTGTTTGTGTTTTATCTTTATATGTTGGGTTAAACAACGGCTTGTTCCGACCCTGGCAGTATTACAAGCTTTGAATTATTCTGTTTAATTTCTTTCGATGACCACTGAAATGATCGGCAACAATCACCCAAAATGCTGCAATTTAAAGTGTTACTGCCGTGTTTAGGACTGTTGCTGTGGAAGGTTTTTCCTTAATTCTTACCTGTTAACTTTTATGAGGGATAGAGCCGTTGAAATGGGCGGGAGGGATTCTGTCCCGCAGGAAGTACTCTGTATTTTCTTAATGGATAAATATTGAATGTCTCCCTTATTTTGATTTATCTCGACAATATATCTGTCTGCAGCTCCCCCTCCCTCCCCAGCCCAAAATGAATAGCCCTGCTGTTGAAATGAGAGAAAGTATGTTTCTACGTCTTGAAAACAGAACTAAAAATACCTGCTTGACCTGTGGGCTTTCAGGCAGCTCGCAGTTGTGGTTAACACGAGCCCCCTGCGGAGATCAAAGGCTGGCCCCATCCTGCTTGAAACACCGCTGTCAGTACCTTGTTGTTAGGCAAAAAGTAAGAGAGTGTTCCCCTCTGCTGTGGAAAAGCAATGTTTATTTGATCTTGGCCCTCTTCTGAATAATTTCGCTAAATCTAATTGCTCTTGATGTTTTACCCAGTACATCATGGGCTTTTTCAGAAGTAGCTCTTTATGCAATGGGTGAAGCTTCAGAATACAGTAAGGACCACTTCAAATATCTCTCATCAAGGCAAAGAACTCTAGATAGATTACTGCAGATCAATCTGTATAAACCCTGCATAAACACTGAAGCTCTTTTAAGTTAAAATGTACTTTACAAAACCCTTATGTTGTGAAAGGTGAAATACTGCAATTATTAAGAGAGTTATCATGTGAAAAGAGCTAGAGAGGGCTGTTTAATTCACTGGTTCCTGCCAATTTATGATGAAACAAAACATATTATTAAATTCTTTCCAGGATATTTATTACCATACATTAAGATTTTATGTTACCACTGCGTGAACTTCCTGGTTCTGACAGGAATGATGCTGCTCCTGCCATGTGTTGCTTGAGCAGAATCAAGAAACTTGACTTTTACTGACAGTTGTGAAGGGCTTTGCAGTGGGCTGTGACATTTGGTTGCTGCTCGCACTTCTGCTGCCATGCAAATGACTTAAAACTTTGCTGCACATCTCTGAGAGGTTTCCCAGTGAACCCACAAATGGGAATGACAGCTGCCAGGGGTTTTTCAAGTAGAAACCTCTGAAAACCGAAACTGTACTGCACTGATAAGTTCATAACGTATGATCCCACCCCAGGGGATGAGCAGGGGTGATGTGTAATGCCTCCCTTAACTGTGGGACCGGAGCATTTGGGAAATAGGGGTCCTCTTCCAAAGCCCACTGCTGGTGTGATGGGTGACGTGACCTCTGTGTTTTCTGTCACACACTTCTCGAAAATCTCTCCTTCCTGGCCCTTCAGACACCGTGCCAGCATCAAGTATGGCGTTCCAAGGGATCCGTGTCCGGGTGCAGAGGGTGCTTTAGGCAGACTCAGAGCACAAAGTGGCAGGTGACAGATTGTCTCCCTTGGGCAGGAGGACACCAGCTGCTCGAGCACCATTTGTTCCCTCCTTTCCATTAGTTTTGCTGCAGCCAAAGAAGCTGCTAAGGTAGGTGGATACAGAGGAGCTGATAATGCCTGGGGAGGAGAGCGACCAGGAGCAGCCTCTGCAGCAGCAGGAGCAGTTGTCAGCCCCATCTTTTAGCAGCTGCAGGGGCAAAACCACCTAAGGAAGGAAGGGCTTTTGGTTCCACCTCACACCCTCGCCCTGCATGAGACACAACTTGGCTCATCCACTCACTGCCTTTAGTTTTGCTTCCCTGCAGGTGTCAGATGGCAGCAGCCAGGGTATGGAAGAAAGAGTGGGGGCTGCTCTGAGGTCACCTCCAGTCCTTTCACCATTCACCTGCACAGAGCCATTTGAAACTCACTTGGCCCTTGAGCCTTTTGCTTAATTTTCCCGAGTTCTCACCCCTGGCTTTCATTTTCTCCCCACGTTCTCTCATTTCACAGAGCTGCCTCCTGTGGCCCCTTTCTGCAGCCCCCCACTGGTTATTAGCTGGCAAACATTCCCAGCTTTCCTACTCTCCTGAACACAGTTCTGCTGTAACTGTGTGGCTTCATCAGCAGTGGGATGTTCCTTATACCTGTGTGTGCTGTTCCTGTGCCTGGAGAGAGGATTTCCCATGAATGGGGCACTGGGCTGCCTGGGCCTCAGCTCTGGACCCCCACAGCTGCCTGGGGTCTGCGTGTGTTCAGGGCTTGGAGCAGATCTTTTGCTGCTCTCTGACCTCTGGGGAAAAGAAAACTCTTCCCTGCACTGAGCTGTCTATTCCATGAATAAAGGAATTCAGACCAAGAAGAGAAAATAGCAGCAGCTCTGGAGGAACTCCCTGGGGCCAGAGGCAGCATCTCACATCCTCGAGCACTGATTTGCTTCTGTGCACTTCAAGAAGAGCTTTTCCACTGGTGCTGGAGACTGGACCAGGTTCCTCCTCTCCACTGCTCAAGGCACAAGCTCTGTCTGGGCTTGGCCTCTCTACAGGACTGGATTTTGTTCTGAGGTGGTGAAGTGATCCCTCCTGGTACTCTTGTGACTTTCACCTTCCCACTTTATTTGATGGGAGATTTATGAAGACAGAGCTCCTCTAGTCATCATCCTTGGCATTTATGTCAACATTAGATAGAATTTGTGATTAAAATCATGACTCTGACACATTAAACCAAAGTTCAGTGTGAAAAAAGCAGCTTTATCTTCTAAGTGTTATGATGACTTCCTTTATTTCTTGGTTTTTCAAAGCTCCTCCCCAAAAAAACTTTTTAGTTTAAAGAGTTTAAATTCAAAACATTTATTAATAATGTAAAGGGCTGCCTGCCACTCAAAAGCTATAAAGAAACTCTAAAATCAAAGTGAAATAGTTTCTTCATCAAAGCAAAAAAAATTCCAACTACAACTTTGGTACAAGCTTTGGTGGTGCTTTGCTGTGTTTTTAAGCCCACTTAATAAATCCATACCAGAGTCAGTCCTCGACACACAAATTTGCAGTCTCAGCTGGTCACTGTTAACCTGGATGGTACAAAGCACTGCATTTTGAGTTTTCTGGATTGTGTTTCTAGTTATATGATCGATTTGTAAGTGAGTTTCAAGACATCAGTTAAGTCCGGCTTTTTTAAAAGTCCTCCATTTCTGCTGCTTTAAAATATGAGTTACCTGGGGAGAAACACCTTCCCTCACTGAAAACCTGCAGCTTCCCTGGGGCTCCTGGAGACTGAACATCCTGCTGGATTTGGAGCTGGTGCCTCTGAGAAATGCCACATGTGATCCACACGGGTTAAACATCCCTCGCTCGGTGTTTACCGAGCTGTTTGGGGGCGTTTGAGCCCGGCCGGGCACAGCAGAACTCGGCCTGGTGAACAGGCTCTGATCCCCCGAGTCCCGGGGGCAGCTCCTGCGAGGCTCAGGTTGCAAGAAAACAACGTTAAGGCAACCTCAAAAAAAAAAAGAAGGTGGCTGACAAAATGTTTTCCCTTGGTGGAAACGAGCCTCAAATTACGTTTCACTACTATTTGTTTGCTTTGGAAAGGGGGGCTAGGGATTTTCACCTTGTCCTTAGGGCAGCAATTTGCTCACCTTACGCTTTCTGGTACTGAAAACATTTGTTCAGATTACTGTGTTTTCATTTGATTTGTTCTCTTGTTTATACAGAGGTTGCTTTTACGTAAAATCCAGTATAATTATTGACACAATTTGTTCTGCACTGTAGATTATATCAAACTGGCTGGGACATACAGTAGAAAAGTGGTTTTCTTATGTTGCTTTTGGTCCCTAAACCCCTATGCACAGTCAGATAAGTCACCAAGCCCATTAAATCGAGGTCTCCCATGAGGACAGAAGCTCCTGACAGTCTTTGGGTGTGGATCTAAACGTGTCTGACCAAGCTGAGGCTTCTCAGCAGAATCGGTGCCATTCCAGCTGGTGGCCGTGGCAAATGCCACTGCAGGGGCAGAGAGAAGGGAGGGCTGGGAGGGGGCGGGACAGGAGCCTGGGGAACTTCGGGAGGGGCTGAGGGAGCTGTGGGGGTGCAGGTGATCCCCAAGGATGAGGTCAGGGGGAACCTGGAGGGACCAGTTTGAGGAAGGGTTTCAGTGGGTGGAATGGGGCAGATCTGGAGGAGATTGGGGCCTGCAGGAACTGGAACAGAGGATCAGGGAACTGCTCAGAGAAGGGCAGGGCTGGCGGTGCTCTGACACCACAGCAGGGCCTGAGCCCTGGCATGCTCTGAGCTGCTGCCAGAGCAGGAAACTTCCTCTTGCCAGGGAGGAAAATCTGCTGAGAGCTGGAACCTGCTCCCAGCTCCGCTGCTGCTGGCCTGATGCTGGCACCGACTCCCTTGGGACTGCTGTCTGCTGAGTCTGGAAACTGTGCTAAGCACAGAGAACAGCAGAGATATCCTAAACTAATGGTGTTCATAAGTATTGGAAAATCAGCTTCCAAGCAATTAAATGCACTATTTTGGCAGTGTATTGAAAATAATTTTCTAGGAATTCTTTAATTATGAGGCCATTCATTTTTCCTTGTAGTTAATTCTGCAGTGATGTCTTCCTTGCTGTCACCAGTGTGACTGGAGTCCTTGTTCCCTTCCCTGTGCCACGAATGCGCTGGGTGCGACCTGCAGCTTTAAATGTGTACCCTTCTGCTGTGGCTTTCAAACCTTTCTTAACCAAGTAGAAATGCTTGCTCTTAGATGATGTCTTGGGAGTTTCAGAAGATTACTTTAAATAGTTTTTTCCCAGGAACTTATTGAGAAGATTTTTGGGATCAATCAGAACAGCAGCAAAAGAAACAAACAAAAAAAACCCCCAAATTAACCAACCCCCAAACCCTGCAAACACATAGCATTTTACAATATATATATACATAACTCTGGCATATATAGCCAGAGTTTGAGATTGAGATTCCTTACAGAACATCCTTATTCTAGAAGAGTTTAGGCCACGTACTCATTCTGCTGAATAAACTGGGCAGGGAGAGGGATTTCCTGGCAGCATTTCAGTCACACAGCCACTTCCCTCTGAACTCACGGAAATACAGAACCAAGGTTTTTATGCTCGTAACCACATTCAAGAAAGTACTAAAGATTTTGAAGTGGTTTTTTAATATTTATTTATTTTTTGTGCGTTATGTCAGACGTATCACCGGGAGCTTCTTATGCAATAACTAAATTAAAATGCTGGGACACTTTTCACATAGTTCTGTTGTGAATAGTGACACGAAATGTCTTTCAGAATGGCTGGAAACATCTATTCTTTGGGTCCAGCAACAGTTAAACTCCTGGCTGGCACTTTGTGAAGACATTTTTTAATTTGTGACTCTCTTTGTGACCTGCAAGAAGAGTGGAAATCATCAAAATGAATTTCCAGCACCAGGCTTCCTGTTTACATTGTTCGGGGGTAGTTACGGCTTGTTAACATGGGCTTGCTGTTCATGGCTAATGATACAATTGAGTCATCTCTGTGCAGTTCTCAGCCATTTAAAACTGTCGTAAAATAACCCAAATAATGGGATGATCAAAGCAATGCAGCCGACTCTGCATGAGAGTGTGACTGCAGCATTTGCAACCATTACTATGGAGTACTATAAATATATTCAGAGTAGTACAAAAGAGATATTCAGGTTACAAAAACAGCAGTTCAGACTGGGATAGAATCATAAAATAAATATTCAGCTATGCTTGAGGTCCTTGAATATTCCCCTGAACGCCTTTGGGTGGCTGCTGTGATGTGCCTAATTCCCAGTGAACAGGTACCCAGCACTTGTTTGAGAAGGAGCATTCATTAAAGCGTCTCAAATCAAGCATACAGAAAGGGAGATACAAAGAATGATTAGAAGCCTTTGCTGGGTTTTGTTGTTTTGGTCTTTTTTCTCCTTCCAGTTGGCTGCTTAAAACAGGTGATTCCGGATTTCTTTGTGGGAGCTGTGGTACGTGTGCTTTGCTGGGTCTGGGTGATTCCAGAAAGTGTTTTATTTTCCATGAAAAGCTTTCAGTTGTCATTGCACAGAGTGTTGCATAAGTCAATGATAAATCAAACTAATATATTTTAAAAACTAAGCATTAGGAGGTTTTATAGTTTAAAAGATATCACAAAAAAGCACAAGGGCTGACTTTTTATCACCTCTCCTTTGAGACCCGGTTTATTTCATCACTGATGTGAAGCATGTAGTACAAAACAAGATGACCTGTTTTCATCCTTGCTGTAATTCCACTCAAGTCAAAAGCCTTATGCCAGGAATGAATTTGTCCCTATGTAAAAAAGGTCTTCCCTCCTCCCAAGAGGAGACTGAAACTGGGTTCTGTCTGTTTTCATCAAGTCTCTTTATCTCACATCAAGGGGAGCTGATTGAACACAAGGAATTCCTAATACGAGTCACTTGTCATTCAAGCTCTTCTGGTTGAGGGTACAGCGTTTCCAGCTTTGTTTGGCACAGCCAAAAGTGCCTTGTTCAGCAAGCCCAGCCACTGAGTGTAGGGCTGGCAAATGACCCACAGGGGCTCAGTTTCTGCGTGTGACAAACAATACCGAAGGGGTTTGAGATGTGAATATAAATAAATCTTAATTATGGTGTTTTCTTCTAAATATATTTGGTGTGTTGGGATGGATCTTCCATGTTTCGCTCAGGAAGCACTCCAAACCAGACTGCAGCAGCACACCAGGAGTGAAAAAATGATAGCATGGCTTTTAGATTTTAGTGAGCATTGAGATGGAGGGGTTTTTGATTGGTATGCACTCCAGAACAGTACTGACTGTATAGATCTCCCAACAAATAAATTACAGTTATTTGCTAGACATCAAAGTGATGGGTACTGAAAAGCTTCCTCACTAGCTTTTATATATATCTATGTGTATAGATATATATAAAAAACACTTTTATAGGTATTTGACATTACAGGAGAGTTTGCTTCTCTAAATAAGTGGAGTTCTTGTAGCTTTCTCTGGCTCTTATCACAAAACTTCTTTGAATGTAACTTACAGGTAGACTTTTAGTTTCATTTCTAGCCATCAGTAGTGGAAATGTTCAGTAGAGGCAGAGAGTGCCTTTTTTTTAAATGATCATAGAAGGAAATATGTAACATGATTGCAGTCATTTTCCTTGTCCCTTGTCCATCATTTTCATTTCTGGGTGTAGTGAGAACCCTTCCAAAACCCTCTGAAAAAGCTGCCACTGCTGTTGGCCAGAATCAGACACTGTCAGTGTCTGAAAGGGACATTGCTTAAGGGCAGTGGGTAAGAAGAACGACCAAAATGTTCAGTACTGTAATTTATTTCAAGTTGAGCTCAGGAATTTAGAGGGGAAATAAGTCATCTAAATCAAGCTGGGGTGATAAATCCTGTGAGTTTGTAATAGATCTGAATATTTTTTATGTTTTCCATGAGAAGAGCATTTGAAAGTGCAGATGTGAGGGTCGTTATCTTAATGACACGGCAGAAGTCTGGGCAGTCACAAAAGCTTTCTCACATAGTCAAACTGTCTTGGGAGAATCTAATTTGCTGTTGAGGTATAATACCAAACAAATGCTTTTCATTAAGGAGCCGCATGAAACAGGATCGGTCTAACAAGAGCACTGGGCCTTTGAAATGTAAACAAAGTGGCTCCTCAAGGTAACATCCTCTGCCTTTAATTGAATCTGCCTTGAAAACAGCCGTTTCCTTGGCAGAAGAAAACAAACTTTTACTGGCACACTGCTTCACCCCTCCAGCTTCTACCTGACCACATTTGCTATCGGGGGAGCTTGTAAGAAAATGAATACTTTTTTCTAAGTGTTGTAAAACTTTATGCTGTTGCCACAGCGTTGGAGTTCAGCCGAGAGGTGGCAGGGCGTGAACAGGAGGGTCTGGACAGCAGCAGCTCTGTTTGAACATCAGCTGTGGCCTTTGCTCCACCACCTGCTCAGTGCAAGGTGAGCACACTTCGGACCTTGCAGTTCCTGCACGAGGACCAAGCCCAAACCTCTGTCCTGCTGGCTTTGGCTAATTCTGACCTCACAGCCCATGCCTGTCCCTGCAGTTCAGCCCTGAGGTTATTCCAGTGAGGAGAACATAGCAGGGCTGGCGTGATTTTTCTGCTCTGTGACTGTCTGAGGAATTTTCTAAGAGAAATTAATATATAATAATGTAAAATATTATTATATATATTATATTTCTTCTTAGAAAAGAAAGTCTGCTAAATTTACAAGTCATGAAATGCAAAACTTTACACTCTAGGAAATCAGCCGTAGTGTATAAAAGACTTTACATCGATTTAGCATCTCATAGCAAAATGCCATTTATGGTTGGGGTGTGTTGTGCAAAATGTGCAAACAGCTCATCACTGGAGAGTGTCTTTCCCCTGTCACCGTGAGGAAATGTTCGGCTAAGTGGAGGTGGCCTGGTATAAGTCAGAGCTTTACATATCCCAGTAAATGTATTTGTCAGTCCTACAGTTTTAATGAGCAGCAACCCTAAAAACTTCCCTTTTTTTTTCTCTTTCTCCTGAATACTGTTATTTTCTATGGTTTTTAGTGGGGGTAAAAGATTGTTTACCCTTTAGAGAATAAATGCTAAAGTCAGTGAAGAGCCTCCAAAGTGCATGAAATAAAATTTAAACCTGCAGTGAGGGCATTTCAGGAATATAATTTCTAAGTTTAGTCTCATCAACTGAAGCTTTCTCTTTTGTAGGGATTTTTATTCAGTGTGCAGCAAATGCTCCAAGCTCCAGGCCTTGGTGAAGAATGTGTTTTGACTAATTTCAGTTTTATGGGTGTCAGTTAAGAATACCATGTGTCCCGATGTCAGAAGCTGCTTCTTTGTACTTTGTGGCCTCGTGGTTCACAGCTTGTCAGAGCAGGGGTGGTTTTGTCTGTTTGAGCTATGTCTAATGTTTATTGGAGATTTTACACCTGGACCATGAAAGCTCCCTAACAAACGGGGGCTGATTTCAGGCGCAACATCCTCAGAATTTCTGTTTGATTCTTGGGCTCCTGTGTAAGCAACAGAAGGGCCCATGCCAAACCTGACAATGAATTCAAAAAACTATCTAGAACTAAACCCAAATCCCCATACATGTAATGGGAAGGGATTTTCCCAGCATTTTCTTTCTGCTCGGTGCCATGGTTTACATCCCATTACGGATGTGAATGTGCTTTCCCTTTCCTTTAAATATGCAAAGTCTTGGTACCAATTTTCTACTTTCTGGTAGCTTCATGCTAAACCCAAGAGCTTTCCTGAACAAACTGGGAGAACAGTTTAGGAAATGTGATTTTTCAGTTAAACTGAGAGCGAAGCAGAGCCCTTGCTGTGTGTTTCTTACAGTTGTATGCAAAGGGGATCATTGCTGGCATTCTGGGGGCATCTCTCTTTGGCTGGGAATTTAAACAGTGAAAGTCCACAGAAAATAGAAAGTTCTTAGAGGAAAGAAAGAGAGAAAATGACTGAACATTCACAGCACTATGGGAAGTGTTTCCCAGGAATCTCTGCCTTGCTGGGACAGCAAGAGCAGACAGAAGCTGGGGTCCGTGCTGAGAGCTGCTGTGTCTGCGAGGGCAAACTGAGCTGGGGCAGGTCCACAGCTTTTCCACCTGAGCAGCTTAGACTGACCTCGGATTGGTTATTCGTGTTCCCTCTCCCGCTTGCAGTGCACGCTGAGTGCCCCTTTCCTGAGCAGGAGGGCAGCCCAGGAGGGTTTACCCTGCACGTGTGTGTGCTCAGCAGCTCCCTGGCTGGCACCTGGCACCGGTACTGCCACGGCCAACCAAATCATCCCACAGTGAAGGCTCAAACGTGGCATTCTGGGGCAGTGTTCCTGGAAGTGCTGCGTGGAACTCCAGTTCTGAACCAGAGTACCTCCATGGTATGCTCTGTGCAGGCAGTGGGGGAAGGGGGATGATCAAAGGAGATGATGATCAAGGATCTTATTTCTCTGCCTTATCTAGTTCTTGTTGCTACATAAATAATGCAAATATAAGTGCAGTCACAGGGATCCCAGTCTTCCCTCAGCTATGAATATATTCTAATAGATTTAGTCAACTATAACAAAGATACAAAAATGACAGAAGTCTTTATTTATTACAGCAGAGCTTCTACAACAATTAAACAGCTCCCGTAAACCTAAATTCTTCTTTGAAAGGTTTATGGTATGAATACTAAGCTTTGTACCATTCTGGGGCCTGAATTAAAACCATCCGTTGGGCAGTGGCATTTCTGGATAGCATTGGGAAGGTGGGGAGCTTGAAAAGAAAGAACAAAGTCCTGGTTCCAGTGGCTTTAATTTGTTAAAGATCTTGTTAGGGCTATAAAACTTTACCAGGTACTGTAGTTGCTTAGGCTAAGGAGGGAGGTCTGGTCTGGCCATTCATACCAAGAGGTCGTTTCAATTCCCAGCCCTGAGGTTTATGGGCTGTCGTGTATTGAGCTGGTCCTGAACCATGAGTTTATGGAATATTTTGAGAGTTTGAGGTTTTTTTCCTTTCTGCCTTAGATTCTTAGTAACTACTGGAACCTGAAATAGTTGGGTCCAGTCTGTGGCAGCATTTTGTATATTCTTTTGGAAGAGAGAAAAGGTTTTGTTTTCTTTTTCTACCGTGCAGTATTTCAAAAGAACAAAGCAGTCAGGAAGCACAGCATTTTTTCCTTCTTCTAAGCACCATCTCCTTCTAATAACATGCTTAATATCTCTAGCATTCATCAAAGGATTATTTAAAAGAAACAGAGCCTGTAGGTGTGATACTAATTACATATGTGAAGATGGATGTTATGCCAGGGCTAAGTGTCTGGATTACTGGTGATGAATGGGAGAGGGTAAGGCAAAGCCAAGGCCACACCAGGAAAACTTCTCTTTTGCATCTCAACTTGCTCTTTGGCAATTGCACTCCCCGAGTTCACCAGCAGACATTTGTCACCCTCTGCACTGGACATTTATAGGCGCTGAGCTGTGGGCAGTCACGGAAATGAAGAGACCATCACTTCAGCAGGCTTTGGATAAAGCCCAGAGGCACAATTCACTGCAGAGCAGGTAGAACACTCAGTCAAATTTCATAAAAATACAACATTTGCACAAGGACAGGTGCAGAAAAACAGCCCGACAGGGCTAGCTCCCCAGCAATTTACTTTTTTTCGGATAAATTTCCTTGTTAAATGTCTCAAAAGGAGCATTCTCCCAAGAGCAGTGCCCACAGCTGTCTGACTTAGTCCTGCCTGGTGAGGCAGGTCTGTGCTTTGGCTCTTGCAGCTCCATGGGTGAGGAGACCTGCGGTGAGTGTGCAAAGCACAGCAAGTGCTCAGCCAGAATGAGTTATCCTCCGGTCTCAGGGGTGGAAGAGCTTGTAAGGTGCTTCTCACTCCTGAGAAAAAAATCCAACAAACTTTTTGAGTTTTCCAGGAACTCTTACAAGTTCCATGAAATCGGTTCACAGCCAATTAGAGCAAATAGAAAGATAAATCTCAGAAAACTGATGAAAAAACCCCAGCAGCTTCAGAGAAGTTCCCATCTGGCCTTTGGAGTGCTTTCCTGAATTCATGCCTTCTGCAACTACACTGGCTTTAGATAATTTACAGAAAAAGTAAGTTTGAGCAATCGTTTAGTACATCTTGCACTGGCCTCTCAAGCTGCCACTCTGGTTCCCTTATCACCTGTGTGTAAGGAATCTGACAGTCTGTATTTAGAGTGTTATTAATAAGACTTTTAAATTACACTTGTGCTTGAATGAACTAAATGCTTCCACATGACAAATTGATATGAATGGTTTTAATAAACAGAAAATGAGAAGTAGGCTCATCTGTCCCTGGGGGCTTAGCTGGCTCCATTCATTCCTCTTATTAAATCTTGTCTGTAGGGCCCAGTTGTTTGCATTGATTGATTACCTGACTCACCACAAACTCGTGTTTCTCCCGTGCTGCCATTTCGTAGGGCAGGGAGATCCCAGGCTCAAAGTGTCTCCACTAACAAGGAAGACTAACAGATACTCCAGGGACCAAAACTTTCCCTGGCACAGTGAACTGTTTCTCAGGGGAGACTGGACAGCAGCAGCAGAGTCAGAGCTCTTACAGCTTAGACCGTATTGTGTCAGTATAAAACACTTCCAGCTAACTCATTTGGTGAGAGATTGGAAGCTAAACAAAATTAAGTCCACGCTTCTTTTCTTTCCCTCTTAAAAACCCCCAAACAACCCAAACACTCTAATAGAGTAGTAACAAAATCAAACTGAGCTATAGGAACAAGAGCAAGTATTCCTGTTCCCTTTCCCCTGTTACAGGTAACCCTCACTACATAGTAGCAGGCTTTTGTTGGGAATGAATGCTCCAGAGTTTATGTCAGCAAACATTCGTCATAGGAGTGAAGAAGGGACGTGTCTCTCCTCTGCTTTGCCTTTGGCAGAGCATTTTATACACACCGGTTCTAGAACCGAAAGAAAGATTCTGCAGGAATACCTGGGGCAAATGGAAATGGAGATTATGGCAACTGTATTGTTTCACTGGTGTGACACGGCAAAGTAAAATTGAAAGTAAGTAACCAATCTGATGCTAAAACTGTATTTACTCCAAGAACATCAGCGATCGTCTAATTGAATTTCAAGTTGAATTTTTAATAAACCCGAAGCCAAGGACAGTGAAAACATGAAAAGCAAATTCTAGTGTACGTAACCGAACAAAATCAGGATTTCTGGAGCAACTTCCCACTTATGTCATGGGCTCTGAATGGCTGCTTTTTAATTTATTCTGTTTTAGAGGCAGAATATAAGAGGGACCCTCTTTCTTATGGTGAAATTCTCCACTGTGCATCACTTTGGCATTACTTAAAAAGTTCAAGGGATGCCCAGGCCTCGTTCAGGCCCTTACAGAGAGAAGATGTGAGTTTACAGTGGATGAGTTATGCCTGAACTCCAGCAGACAACTTTAGATAACAAACTGCATGGCTTGGGTTCTCCTGTCACATCAGGATGGACGCACACCTGTGTCACTACCACAGAGGATGAACTGTCCCACCCAGCTGAAGGAACCAATGATGATTACACAGGAGGAAGATGCACCACAATGACCTCAGCTATTGATCTAAATATTGATCAGATTAATGACCTGTGACTGATGGTAACTATGGAAACTATTTAGATTCCTTAAATCTTATCCATAGATTAAGATAAAGACACCACTTGTCCTGCAGGTTGTCAACAGATAACCATCTATCCTAAGCCAAGCATCATAGGCAGAGGTTCTTGTTTCTGTCTGAGAGAACTCGTCTGTGGCCTGGAAGGGTGGCTGCCTGCCCTGCTCTTTGGGATCTGTCCCTCACCCTTGAGCTGTGGTGTCACTGCAGGCTCCAAAGCTGCATTTGAACATGACCTCTCCAGCTACAAAGTGCTGACTCCGTGGAGTTCTGATGTTGACTTCCATGGCAGCAGATTTGGCTCTTTTTGTCTCGAAGGCATCCCAGTTCCTCAGAAGGCTCCTGCTCGTGGAGCTCGCAGTGCTTGGCTCACTCTTCCCTTGGGTCTGCTCCTTTATTATGCCTGGACAAAGAAAACATCAAATGCTATGAAATCAGAAGTTTAGTATTTTACACTCGTAACATGCTCATTAGATATGGGAACACTTAATGAGGCAAGAGGCAAAAAGCAAGAGTATCAGGCAGACTGAAAATAAGTAGCTTGAAATCAGAATCATTAGGAGTGTGTACTTTGATATCGGGGTGGTAGTTTGCCAGCCAATGCAGTGGAATGTTACAATGGAAAAGATGACAACATCGGGATTGTTGTGACAATGTCTGATTGTTATTTGTGTGTAATTTAAGGAGTAACCCAATCTTCTGTGCTAGCGCACATCAAAGAAACAAGGATCAGTATTGCCAAAGAGGGCACTTTTATAATTTCCAGACTGTCCTTCTTACAGTGCAATTTTTGTACAAACCATCATTAATTCTGTGTGTAAAGTACATGTTCCATACAGCTCATTTGCCTTCTCTTCAGAACTTCTCTCCACTACCCCTCTTTACCTCCCTTAGTTTCCCGTTCTTGACCTGTGTATCAGCCGTAGCTGAAGGATGCCGTGTGACACAATTGTATTAGAGCCGTGCAAAGAAATGTAGCTCAGTTAATACCTGGTGAGATCAATGAAACTGCACTTTCAGAGTTATGTCTGTGCAAAGGAGTGACCAACTATTTTCAAAACACTGTCCTGCCCTTTTAAAATTATATTTACCAGTTTAAAGCTGCAAACCACTTTAATAAGCTCCACATAATCAATCCCAGACTAGCAAGAACTTCAAGTATCTACAAGTAGTTCACCCTTACCAAAAGGCCCTGTAGGCATTTTGGTGCCTGACACATGTGCACATAGGTATTTATTTATAAAACACACATGGCTGTACATATGTTATAGGCATCTACATGATAGTGTTTAGGTAAACAGTTAATTCAGTTAGCCTTTTTGCTGTTGATGTGTAAATAAATCTGCATCCAAGAGCCGGCTTTCCATGGACAAAGGCTGAGCAGTTCACTGGTGGAGTTAGAGAAGAGCTGAAGAGGAATGGCCTTGGGTTTGGAGGGATGCACTGTGTGTGCACCCAGAAACAGGGAACATACAAATGGGAACACACGTGTGCAGGTATCACACACACACCTACAAACAAGAACACTCATGTGCAATGTCACACTCACACCTACAAACGGGAACACACGTGTGCAGGTATCACACACACGTGTGCAGGTATCACACACACACCTACAAACAGGAACACACACGTGTGCAGGTATCACACACTCATGTGTGCAGGTATCACACACTCATGTGCAGGTATCACACACACACGTGTGCAGGTATCACACACACACTGCTCGGAATCCCACCATTCCAGGAGCAGCACCAGGCTGTTATTGTGCTCATTCTGCGCTGAGGGTGTGTGAATAGCGCTCGGGTGATTGTTCAGGGGCTCCATTGCCCGGTGCAGGACGCCAGAGGAGCTGCGGGAGCCAGCCCAGCCCAGCCCGGCCCAGCCCGGCCCAGCCCGGCCCAGCCTGGCACAGCTCAGAGGCTGCTGCGGAGCAGGGCAGGGCCGGGTTCGGGCAGCACCGAGGAGACAGAGGCTCCCCAAACCACAGCCCGGCAGATACACAGCGAGGCTTTCAAGCACAGCCTTCCCTCGCATGTAATAAGGGAATTCTGACAGCCTGTTGGCACACCCACCAGGAACAAAGCTGCAACAGGCACTGTCAGCTGCCCCGGGCCATTACATAAGAATAAAAGATTGAAAGGTGTGCTGTGGGGATGATTCATATACCTGAGGCTCAGACCAGGTGCTCTGCAATTAACTGCATTAACCTGCAGCTGGAGTGAGTTCAGAGCGAAGGTTAGCTATTCTCAGTTCAATTGGTTTGAAATCTGTACTGGGGATTATATTCAGTTATTTATATGGCTGGGGGTTTTTTTGTTTGTTTTTTTGGCTTCTTTTTCTGTCTGGTTCTGCTGAGAGGATAAAAAAAAAAAAGGGAGTGCTGTCTGTATGTTGAGGTCTAATAATATTTAATGCAGAGTATACAGCAATTCTCCTTCTAAAGTTAGAGGGAGGAACCACAAAATGACATTTAAAGTTAGGATGACATTTATTTGGAATATCCACCGACTTGGGGTAGGTGGAGGGAGAGAGACGGCTTTGAAAAGCAGAATGCTTACAGGGATAACCCTTTTTCAGTTTTACAGAACATGGCAGGGCTTAAAAAATGTGCCTGCCTTAGCACATGGACAGACTACATGATCTCTTTTGAAATCTGCACAGGATCTTTTTACCCGCTGGGTTTAATTTCAGAATCCAGTACAGTC
The DNA here is from genome assembly GCA_013398855.1 of Mohoua ochrocephala. Classification (NCBI taxonomy): domain Eukaryota; kingdom Metazoa; phylum Chordata; class Aves; order Passeriformes; family Acanthizidae; genus Mohoua; species Mohoua ochrocephala. The sequence goes on from VZTA01004840.1 coordinate 33,948, forward strand.
ATTAAAGAAAATAAAATTATGTTTGTTCTTTCATCTGGAGCACAGAGCGGTATCAATTTTTCATTCCCTCCTCCTTTGCATTCCCACTTTCAAAAAAAAAAAAAGATGTATAGATGGAGGAATTCACCCTATAGCTCCCCTAAAATTTCTGGTCTCCAACAGCTGCTTTGAATTGATTCTGTATACATGGCTGCCTAATGTGTGCAGCATGTACCACTGTTCCTGTGCTCTCCAACAGGAGATTGCCAAACTCCACTATTCCGTGTGCTGGACTCGCGGTGAGTCTGGGAAGCTCTGGCAGTGTCTTCCCAAATGGCTGAGCTTCCCGATGGCTCTCTCGTGGAGCAGCGGTGTGTTCCAGCTCTGCTGTGTCTGAGCAGAACACTCTTCATTTAAAGACAGGGAGAACACGAAGTTAGACAGGGGGCTGAGGACACAGAGGCGGTTTCCAGCAATACCATCTCTTTATCCTTTACCCACGCTGCTGTCTGTGCATTCCCCATGCAGATACAAGTATCTCAGACTAGGCAGGTCTTGCCTCCCACTGTGTTTTAATCACTTCCATATAATAATAATTTAAATAGGAAAAAAGGCCTGTGAACATCTAAGAGTGATCTAAGTGTAACGCTTCCTCCCCATATTTCACTCTGGTGTAACTCCACTACACAGGGCAGTTTTCTGTGCCTTACTCCGTACCACGCTGGCTGTCTGTGGGTTTGAGCCACATGGATTCTCCCTCTAATGCTTTAACATTTCTATCAAACTCCTGCTTTGGCATAGGAAGTACAGCTTGGCGTGTTCTGTATGAGGAGGATAAAAGAAGAGACTGGATTTGATGGCATCAGGATGGGTTGTGGTTTAGTGAATGTGGGGCTCAAATAGCCAGCAGACACTCTGGCCCCAAACTCAGCCTGAGCGGGTCTCTCTCGTCCTGCAGCCTGGCATCAGAGATTAGAGGTGCTGCCACCAGCTACAGTTAGTTCTCAGTGTCATCAGGTGAGGGAAAGACTGGACTGGAAACACACCAGCCATGACTTTTGGATAGAATCAACTTTTATGTGTGACCTCTGTGCTGGTTTTGTGAAATGTGACATGCCTGCCCTCACTGCTGGCTCGGTCTCTCCTGTGCCTCTCGCATGCAACATACACAAAGCATCTCTTTCTGGTGATCTGGAAATAATAAATAGCGTTCCAAACAATGGCATTTCGATTTCTCACTTTTCGTGCTTCCTTCAGAGAACGTGTGGTTGCCATCACACTCTTAAAACTCAAATGCCAGATGGAGAATGTCCAAGGGCAACTCACAGCAATGACTAAACCCCTATCATACATTCCTGCTACCTAAGAATGTAAAAAGGGTCAGCAGGTCAGGCCAGAAGCCCATCCAGCAGGAGATCCTGTCTCTGCCAGTGCCCTCTGGCACAGGGGTAGAACATAAAGCTGTGGTGGGATTGGCACTTCCTCGACATATCACAGTAAATATTGGGGGAACAACATATTCCTGTGGGGAATATCATGTACCTGTGGGAATGTTTGAACTGCGAAATTTTCATTCAGATCTGAACTGTGTCGATTGATTAAGGTTAAAATGGATGCTATTACTAAAAATTACCTCGAGACATCAGTATAAGTTAGAGTGAGTGAGAAGACATGAGGGTTCAGGTAGACGGGTCTGGGATTTTAGCTTGAGTCCCAAATCATCTTAAACCCATTGGTTGGGCTCGATGAGCTCAGAGGCCTTTGCCAACCTTAACGATCCACGGTTCTGTGATTCCAGCATTTCACCAGTGCAGGATCACCCCATGTCAGCTCTCCCTGCAGGACACTTTGGAGTTACTGGTAACACTGAAGTTGTTCTCCTCTCGCGTGGGACAAACGCACAGACATTACAAAGTGAGGCACAAACAGTGCTCTGCAGTGACACTGGAAACACCAGCACAGCAATGGATGGGTTTGGAAGGATGAAGGGGAATAAGGGAGGAAATGACAACAAGAGAGCTAATTAATCCTTGCTATCATCTGCAGTTTTCACTGTGTTTATGCCTTTACAAGCCTAGATTTGGCTGCAAGATATGCAAACAGTGCCTGCAAAAAGACTGGTGAATGAAGGTTATCAAATGGTGTTTGTAAGAAAAGAAAGTCTGTGTGCATTTTCTTTTTTTTACTGAGCCTTGTTTTTAGTGTCTGTGGAACTTTCTGCTGTGACTTGTGCTTTAAAATTATAATATTCCTGTAATATTAGAGTATAAGTGAAAAGGATATTTTCCTACCTTTATGTAATTTTAGCATTATCGGGTTTATTTCTGACCAGGAATCTTCTTTTTCTTCTGCTTTGGCTTTAGTTTTGTTTGTTGTTTTTGTTCCTAAGAGCAGAAAAATACTGTATCTTTAAATTAGGAGTAGCTGAATAATGAATCTTGGGCAGTGAAAAGGCTAATGTGCTGTGGAAGAGAAGGAGTTTAATCTAATTTAGTTGGAGGGTGTCTGTCTGTGGTGTTGTTTTCTGGACTGTGGGAATAGAGGAGGGAAGCTGCCCCAGTGAATGGTTCCTCCTGAGCCAGAAGCAGTGGGGAGTCCCTTAGATGCCACTGATCCGAAGCCAGGCCATGAAAAGGGGATTAAAGAAATGTTCTGATTTGCAATTCACACTAATGCACCCCGTCGAACCTTTGGTAATATTTCAAACCACATTTCAAGGGAAGTGCCCTTAAAATAGCCAGCTAAATTGTATTAGAGCAATACTATACAACCCACTCATCCATTTATGATTTGTTTTTGTTTTTAATTCTTTTAACTCTTGGTGGTGGTGGCTTTCTAAGGCAATTAAAACTTTTGTGCATTGTGCAGATTCGCACTTGCATGGGAATATTTCTCAGTGTGCCTGTCCTATGAGGCAGACGTGTTTACTTCAGTTTGGGAGGAAAACTGCTACAAAGACTCTGTAGCTGGGAAAAAATAAACCCCTTTGCTTTAGAAAATAAACATTTCTCTGCATGCCATTTAATTTTATTAATATCTAGTGGAAATTCAGTGAGAAATACAGGCTTATAAAGCACTGCTAGAATAGCTATCAGCTTTCTTTTTGTGTGCATGATCCTTTTCTTTTACAGTTGTTATCTGTGTGGCTAACAGGGTTTTTTTAATATCTATGTTTTAATATCTATGTTTTTAACATGTAACAGAATTTGTTACTGGAATGAAACGCGTGAGTTAAAAAGTGTCTGAATGAATGCATAAAAATACAGATGAGAATAGGATTATTGAATGGGATTAACATTAAACTGATCTCTATTTTTTTGTGTAATAAATGGCCGGCCAGAAATATTAAACCTGAAAATCAGTTGTAGCTACGGACTTCTTAAATACAGGATTGTCAATATCAGTCCACGTTCTGTCATAACACACCATTGTTCCTCATAAGTAATTTAGACTATTTTACTACAAATCTTTAATGTACTAATTAACTCTTCAACTCCCCGAGCTGCTCATTTCATTTCTCTTTACTGCTGAAGTGTCAGAACATTTTCTCTCAAATGGATTATTTGGGCCTTCTTTAATCCCATTTCAGAAAACCTTGCCTGGCACTGTAATTTCCAATGGCTCTAACATGGGTAGAATGGATGCAACTTTGATTTTCCCCATCAGCCATATCAAAGTGTTTTATTACACTGCCACTGTAATAGATTATGCAGCATGAAACTTTGCCATTGCAGGGACCAGGGCTGCTGGTGGCTTTTTTTTTCCCTGGCTCGTTTATGGTTTGCTTTACCTACAAAATATTTAGTTATGGTTTGAATTATCGCATGCCTGATTAAATATTCCAGTTTTTAAATCTTTTCCTTACGGGACAGAAGAAGAGCTGGACTTTAAGACACAGATTATTCCTCTGCACATTTTCGGGAGGTGGGGAGATGGATGGCTAGAGGGAGAAATGCATCCTTCCTGTGAGTTGGCACATTATTTGAAATCATGTTTAATTATAAAGTTTCATTAAAAATCTTTTGCTTAAAATTTTAGAAGCCTAATAAGATTTCCATTAATTTAAACATATCACTATTCCCACAACGGCCCAAGTGCTTTCTTTTTCCTCTTTCATCCATGGTTAAATATGTAAATAAAATGTCTAAAGTCATTCTTCAAAGAAGACAAAAGAAAAAAGAGCTGAGGGAAAAGACAGCCATAAAATTCCTCCCAATTCTCCATAACATTTGCCAGAGGGGGGCCAACTCCTAGCCAGGGCCTAGCAGCAGGGGTGCCTGGCTGCTCCATAGAATCACACATCTCAAATCCCACACACAGGAGAAAAAAATAAAATAAAATATCTTTTCAGCTGGAGCCATCAAAAGGCTCTTTTCATTTATTAGTTACAGAGGTATCTTCCAGTTGCTGATTTCTCAGCGCTCTCATTTTTCTGTAATAACGTTCTATTTGTTACTCTCACTGACTCAGGCTCGTTGTGATACTCGTAGATACCTCTTTAAAAATATAGAAAGTAAAATAAATGATCTAAAGCAGGATGCACTGGCTAAAATAATGGCGAGGAAAACAAGGCTGATTTAAATTGGCACATGAAAGATCAATTAAGAGAGACACAACTACAAAGGTTGGAGGTTCCCCCCCTTTTCTTTTCTCACTTTCATTTGTGTTTCTTTTTTGCCTCTTAGGAGGAAAAGGTTGCTATCAGTGCTACAGAAGAAAAAGGCCATGTTTTATTTCATGTATTTTTTCTAGATTACTTTAATGTCAATGGTGGTAGAATATGCTTTACAAAAATACTTGTTGGAAAAAAAAAGAAAGAAAAACAAGCTCCCAAACAATCAAGTTGGATAAAACAAACATTGAATATGCGCCTGTTATGCATTATTTAAATTCTACTTTTTTGTTATTATTTAAATTCTACTTTTTAAAGTAGAATTTACTTGTCCCTTGAAAAAGCTTTCCCCACACTTCCCTGCTACCCCCAGCTGAGCTCTCTAGAAGAGGAATCAGGATGAATACAAATACTAAGAAAACAGGCTTAGATTAATGAAGAATGGAAATGCCCCAGCACACTCTCTCTCACACACTCACACAGACACACTAAAATAAATAAAGCTTTTTTCTTGCTCATAACCCTGCCTGCTTTTGAAACGTTCCCTGAGGAATCCCGAAGCGTCCAAGGAAAGGTCAGTCCCTAAGACCAGCACTTTATAAATATAATCTCCTCGATCCCCTGGAAAGCTACAGAAAGGACCGTGCTTTTCAAGGCACATTTTTATGATGGCTTTTACTCCTTGGCAAGAACTGGCCACATCTTCAGGGCTTTCAGAGACAAACATTAGCCCTGGTTTGTTGTCCGTGCTTGGATCCATTTCACCCTTATCACAGTTGAGGAAGCCAACAGTTTCCTTTCTAGAGCTGGTGGGGTATTAACTCTGACCCTGCGGGATTTGGTAGTTTCCAGGAGAATCCGTGTTCTTTTCGATAAGAAACAGGCACTAATGGAGAGGAGCCCGGGTTTGTGTGGGTGAGCATGAATGAAATGAAAGAGAGATTTTCCTTCTTCATTAATATGTTCGCTAAAACTGAGCTCAAAGGGGGGTGGGGGAAGGGGGAGCTGAGCGGAGCTAATCTTTGACTTCTGCTCGCTGTGCTCCTTCTCCGTCTGTAAAACTGCGAGCTGTAGTTTGGCTGGGGATTTAACTTCCCCCTTCTCTAGCTCTGAGAGACCAATAAGCAAAATAAACCTCAAAGCTTAACTTGAAAAGTAAACACGACTCACTTTAGAACGATTCCCGTCTCCAAAAATCTGTGAGTATCTTTTCTATAGTGGATGAAGTAACTTCCCCAAGGGTATGTCTCTAGTCCTCTTAGCGATTCTTATTTAAGGAAGGGGGAAAAAAAAAAAAAAANAGCCAGCTACGTTTCGAGTGATGCCATACTGTGATTAAAACCATAATCAGGTACTTTTTCAGCAATCCTGCCTGTCCTGTTCATTTAGGAATTCGAGACAAAGCACGACATTTGAAAAAAGCTGAGACTCCAGGCTGAAAGCAACCATATTTTATGACCCTGGCAGCGAAGAGTTTATAGCACTCGCCATAAAATGCATCCTCCTCCCCACATCCTCCCTGCTAAAGCTTTGCCCCCCCTCCAATAAAGGCAGTCAAGGAGGCACCACCTTCAACCCTCTTATTAGGAGACACGAAGTCTGAAGCCTTCGCTCTCCCTGGCTTCCTACCTGAGCGAGGGAGGGCGGGCTGACGCCTTCTACAGAAAAGATCTTGTTAAACTTTCAAGAGAGGGCAACGGGAGGGAAAGGAGAAAGGAAGGAAAGAGAGAAGGAGAGAGAAACAAATGGGGCTTTTTCTAATCTGTGCCGATCAAGGAGAACCTGTAGGGGTCCTTAAGGAGGTTTCAAGGCGTTCCGAGTGATTGGAAAGTAATCACCGTGTCAGCTTCACCTTTCTCATGCAAAGTGGATGTCGTATGCGAGGCGGATCCTGCACAGGTTTTTTTTTTTTTTTTTTTCTTTTTGGGTTTTGGGTTTTTTTTTTTTTTTTTTTTTTTTTTTTTCCACTTTATTTTATCCTCGGATTCAGCCGCCCCCAAAAGCCCCAGCTGCTCCGGCCCCGGGAGTTGGTGGCGAGCGGGGGGAGCGGAGCCGGCACAGACACCCCGCACACGCCAGCCCTGCTCGGCAAAGCGCGGCGGAGCCGACCTATTGCAAACCCAGACCAGAGGGCGGCGAGGAGGGGGGGATTTTCCAGGCCCCCCTCTTCAATGGCTTAGATATTTCCTCCTCCTCCTCCTCCTCCTTTATTCCGCACTCGGATAAACCAATCCCCACCTCTCGGCAAGAAAGTGCGGAGCTGTGACCCGTCGGCGGAGAGGACAATCCCCGGAGACACCCGCTGCACCAAAAGCCGCCCGGGACATGTGCGAGTGGAAGCGGTGATCGCTCGGCTCTGCCCGGACCGAACTCTCCCGGCATCGCTCCGCCGGCGCGGCCGGGAAGCGGCAGCGGGGCGCAGGAAGGAGCGGAGGAGAGGGAGGTGGGAAGACGGATCGCAAAAGTGGAAGCCCGGGGAGCAGAAAGTTGCCGGGCTGCCCGCAGTAAGTTTGGCGCATCTGCGGACCGGGGGCGCTTTCCCTTCCGCCGGCAGCCGCGGCAG
>VZTA01004840.1:41462-71037 GCA_013398855.1 Mohoua ochrocephala
ATGGACATCGACCGCCCCGGCGACGGGAGGTGCCAGCCCATAGAGATCCCCATGTGCAAGGATATTGGCTACAACATGACGCGGATGCCAAACCTGATGGGGCACGAAAACCAAAGGGAAGCTGCCATTCAGCTGCACGAGTTTGCCCCCTTGGTGGAGTACGGGTGCCACAGCCATCTGAAATTTTTCCTGTGCTCCCTCTATGCCCCGATGTGCACGGAGCAGGTTTCTACCCCGATCCCAGCCTGCAGGGTGATGTGCGAGCAGGCGAGGCTGAAGTGCTCCCCGATTATGGAGCAGTTCAATTTTAAGTGGCCGGACTCCTTGGACTGCAGCAAGCTGCCCAACAAGAACGACCCCAATTACCTGTGCATGGAAGCCCCCAACAACGGGTCGGATGAGCCACCCAGGGGCTCCAGCATGCTGCCACCCATGTTTCGTCCCCAGCGGCCCAGCAGCGGCCACGATCTGCAGCAGCACAAGGACAGCCTCAGCAGAACGTCCTGTGAAAATCCTGGCAAGTTCCACCATGTGGAAAAGAGCGCTTCCTGCGCGCCGCTCTGCACGCCAGGGGTTGATGTTTACTGGAGCAGGGATGACAAACAGTTTGCTGTCATTTGGATTGCCATCTGGTCCATCCTGTGCTTCTTCTCCAGTGCTTTCACTGTCCTCACTTTCCTCATAGATCCTCAGCGTTTCAAGTACCCCGAGAGGCCCATTATCTTCCTCTCGATGTGCTACTGCGTCTACTCGGTGGGGTACATCATCCGCCTCTTCTCAGGTGCTGAGAGCATTGCCTGTGACAGGGACAGCGGCCAGCTCTATGTCATCCAGGAGGGGCTGGAGAGCACCGGCTGCACCATCGTGTTCCTGGTTCTGTATTACTTTGGGATGGCGAGTTCCTTGTGGTGGGTGATCCTGACTCTGACTTGGTTTCTGGCGGCGGGGAAGAAGTGGGGGCACGAAGCCATCGAAGCCAACAGCAGCTACTTCCACCTGGCAGCGTGGGCCATTCCGGCCGTGAAGACCATCATGATCCTGGTCATGAGAAGGGTGGCTGGAGACGAGCTGACGGGGCTCTGCTACGTTGGCAGCATGGATGTGAATGCCTTGACGGGGTTTGTGCTCATTCCTTTGGCCTGTTATCTAATCATCGGCACTTCTTTTATTCTTTCGGGGTTTGTGGCCCTTTTTCATATCAGGAGGGTGATGAAAACAGGTGGAGAAAACACCGACAAGCTGGAGAAACTTATGGTCAGGATTGGTGTCTTCTCGGTCTTGTACACAGTGCCTGCAACTTGTGTGATAGCTTGCTATTTTTATGAGAGACTGAACATGGATTATTGGAAAATTGTGGCAACTCAACAGAAATGTAAGATGAACAACCAGACTAAAAATTTAGACTGCATGATGAATAACTCTATCCCAGCAGTAGAAATTTTTATGGTCAAAATTTTTATGTTATTAGTTGTGGGCATTACTAGTGGCATGTGGATCTGGACTTCCAAGACTCTTCAATCCTGGCAAAATGTTTGTAGTCGGAGATTGAAGAAGAGAAGCAGGAGAAAACCCGCAAGTGTTATTACGAGTAGTGGAATCTACAAAAAACCTCAACATCCACAGAAAACTCACCTTGCAAAGTATGAATCAACATTACAACCACCCACCTGTGTGTGACCAGGTTTTAGAAAAGACTGTATCTCACCTTACAGACTTGAAAATGTCCAAGTAGCAGTCAGAAATTAAAAAATGAATGGTGCTTTTTTTTTGTCAGAACAGTTTAATATCTCGAGGCACAAAAATGCATCATGCTGAATTCAGGACCTGGTGAAAAACTGAAGGTAAACATACTCATGGAAAGGTTTTCAGTGAAAGAAATATTGTGAATTAAAACAGTCTCTTCTGTTACTAATTTGTAGTTAAGAATTCCATCCATCCCTCAGATTAAAAGAGAAACAACATAAAAACAAAACCAAACACAACGACCAACACCTATTTAACTTTTTACATGTAGCTGGGCTGGATTTTCTTCAGCTGTCTGAGTAACAAGGTATAGTCGAGTTTTATGGAGCAATGGCTTGATTTTAGAAGTGCCCGAGTGAGCATTGTCTCTGCAGGGACACCCAGGTCCCGAGGAGGCCTGTCCTGAGCAAGGATGCTCTCTGGGAAAGCAACCTCCGAGCTAACTCTCAAACCCTTTACAACTCCTCTCAGCCTCCTGGGTTTGGAGTGCCTAAAAATAGGCTCGATCTATAATGCTCACCAATATTCTTTCACCAAAAGAGAAACTTCCTGCACCAGACACAAACTTTGTGAATAAGAATAATGTGCAATACATTTTTTTTTCTTACCATGACATGAAAAGAGAAACAAGTATTTTGCTGTACATAAAGACAACAAAAGAAATCTCTTAACAAAAGAACTAAGAGGTCTAGTCCTCAGAAACCCTTTAGTGTTACATTTTGTGGCTTTTTAATGGAAATCAAGCCAATGTTATACACGTTTGGACTGATTTGTGCAAAAAAAAAAGGGGGAGATCAATTCAAAGAGACCCAAAGGGCTTATTGACTCTTTCTATTGTTAAACAAATTCTCACTATGAATAGATCAAGAAGCACTAGATTCTGCAAAGGGAAGCTTTGTATAGAGTGATGCTCTTTACTGTGCTGGGGGTGCACAGTTCTGTGCTGTATATGTTTGTAATATACAATTATTTTTCATGCTCCACTATTTTATTAAAAATAAAATATGTTCTTTAGTTTGATAATTTTGTGTGTTCTAAACTTTCTCTGATGTGCTTTGCGGTTAATAAACTTGTCTCCTGGATTATTTGATAAAAGCACACTTTGAATATAACAGTTGTTGTTATACTTGCCTGCAAGTATAAGTAGAGAGAGCAGTCATTTACTCGAAAGAAAGTGCAAGTTGGAATGGAATAAATGGATTTCGAGGTTGCACCTTTCTGTGAGCCTCTGCAACTGAGAAAACGGAATGGGAAGAAGCTTTAGTGATGTAAAAGCTGCAGTGGTGCGGAGCAGTACCATGTTTACAAAGCACCGAGATTACAACAATGATCCTTGGTTAACACCCCTTTAAAATTTGCATAGGCTCCGTCCCGCATGTTAAAGATCGCTGGCTCGCTTCGCACAGCTGGAGCACAGCTCGGGCTCTGCCCTTCGGGGAACTCTTCCCCCTTTCCAACGCCTCTCAAAGTATCCCATTTGTGGAAAGACTCGGGGAAGAGCGGGAAGTACAAACGCAGGCCTTGAGTGCTACTTCAGGGAAGTTATCTGACGAGGCTCAAATTGTAAATACATTTCCAAGGAGTTTTTAGTGGAGTATGGTTGTTTTGTGTGAAGTTTTCCATGCAGTTTTCCAGTTTGTGACCAGGCTGGGTGATCAGCCGGTGAGGCAGGGACAGACCCTCACACCGGCTGCTCTGGAAAAGCTTTTGTCAGGGCTCTCCTCGCAGGGAGAACAGAGGTCTAAATGGGCTTGGGGAGAGCGAGGATCCTCGTGGCAGTCATGTTGTGGCTGGGAATTTTCCAACAAAAGGTTCTTTAGTAGTGGTCTGGTTTTTCAACTTATCTGTGCAGTGTGACAGATAAATTTGTGCCTTCTTGTACTCTTTTTAAGTGTTCCCAGCAGCGGCTAGGAACTTGAGTGACAGAAATGATCTCGCAGGTATTATTAATAATCTTTATGTCTAAAGTGCACATATATAAAGCAGCTTTTGATATGAAATTTATCTCTTGAGGAAGAGAAAATATCTCTTTTTGCTCTTTTGTGCCAGTGTGCCACTGTTTGACACACAGCTTCGAGATGCCCTGGGAGTTAATCCTGTCAGAGGACACTGTGCTGGAGCCAAAGTAGGACATTGCACTAAACAAATCCACTTCTGAAACTCCTGAATTAATGCCTGTGCATCTGTATGTGCTCTGGCTAAACCAGTGGTGTTAGATCCTGAGAAACAGAGTTTTGGAGTAACCTGTGAATTGCAAATGGCACAGGAGCCCTTCAGGTGTGCGTGTTGTCGCTGTGGGTGTCACCTCACCGGGGACGCGTGTGCCTCACACGACATTGGTCTGTGACAGGAGGGTCAGGGCTGGCTTTGCCAGGGACAGGTTCGTTTGGGGAATGGTCCCACGTGCACTAGGCCCTGAAAGGAGCATCTCACTGTTCTTGCAGGCTGTAGAACATTATTTGCTGTCATTGCTGCTGGTGAATTCTCACAGCCTGCTATCAGGATTCTGGAAGAGGAAAAACAGTGAAGAAAGATGTTCGGCAGTGGCTGAGTTCCTGCTGCCATTCTGAGTTTATTCACTTGTCAGCTTAGGCCCTTCATTGTCACCAGAGCAGAACTGCACCTTTTCCTATGAAAGTGCCAAATAAAGCTGGGCTGGATGTGTCGTGTTACAGAGAGATTCCTGCTGAACTGTAAACCAAGTGCTCAGATTTTATTCCATGTTTGCAGTTATTCAGGAATTATTTGGGGGAGTTACTGGTAAGCAAATGAGATCCTTCAAGTACATAATGCTGCCAATTTCTTTACATCAGGCCTAGTACACTGTAAATGGAGCAGAGTGCAGTGATTGGCTTTAAGGACATCTTAAGAATGAATTAATTCAGAAATTGTACTTCTGACTGTCCCCTAACTCCTAACAATCTTAACAGTTTAATGCTGAAGTTGCTGCTTAAGGAATTGGGAGCTTATTACTGTTAAGGGAAAGTGAAATTCTTATTTTCAAAACAATTCATTTGATACAGCATTATTCATAATTAACACTGATTTGTATTCTTGTCTTAGAAGGCTGCATATTAGTTAAATGATAATATTACTAAAAGTCATTAAGACAACATCTCAAAAATATTAAACTTCTTTATTTTTCGCAGCAATTTTAAATTTTAGCGAAATCATGTTTGTATTTTTATTTGTTGAATTTTACAGGATTTTTCTTTACTGTCAAGGCCCAATAGGTATTTGCTTATCTCAGACTTTTAGGAAAAGTATCTGTATGTGGTTATTTTAACAATCCAGTCACTCCATGGGAAACTTGTTGAGGAAGAAATGTCCAGTGGCATTTATCAGATAAAAGTTCTGGAAGAAATGCATTCTGTTGGTGTGTACACACACTGTAAATCAAGAGCCAGATGTTTGCCACAGGCTTGTGTACAGGTGAAAGAAAGGCAGAAAGTTCTTTTTTCTGGCAAAGGTATTTGGTAGAACGCTTTGATTTACTGAGAGGAGAGATTAATGAGGTAAGAGTACGAGATCAGCAGGGGAAAATGGGATTCAGGGCAAAACCCCGCAAAATTCTAATTACAATAGTAAAAGTCTTGTTTCTCGGTGAAATGCTGATGTTTCTCATAAATAGAAATATAATTAACTCAGTGGTTGCAGGGTTTAGCTTGAGACCCGACATGTCGGGGCGCTTTGAGCAGCGCCGTGCAGGCACCACAGCAAAGGATGCGAGGGGCTCAGCCCAGGAATGTTCAGATCTCTTATCGGATTCTGCCCAAACAGCATCTCACGTGTCTGTTATTGTGCAGCCATCATTCACATCTGGCTGTCGTCCCTTGGCTCCGGAGGGCACGAGCAGCCCAGAGCAGCAGTGCCTGTGACACCCACCCTGCTCCCCCAGCCCTGAGCAGCCCAGGAGCAGCAGTGCCTGTGACACCCACCCTGCTCCCCCAGCCCTGAGCAGCCCAGGAGCAGCAGTGCCTGTGACACCCACCCTGCTCCCCCAGCCCTGAGCAGCCCAGGAGCAGCAGTGCCTGTGACACCCACCCTGCTCCCCCAGCCCTGAGCAGCCCAGGAGCAGCAGTGCCTGTGACACCCACCCTGCTCCCCCAGCCCTGAGCAGCCCAGGAGCAGCAGTGCCTGTGACACCCACCCTGCTCCCCCAGCCCTGAGCAGCCCAGGAGCAGCAGTGCCTGTGACACCCACCCTGCTCCCCCAGCCCTGAGCAGCCCAGGAGCAGCAGTGCCTGTGACACCCACCCTGCTCCCCCAGCCCTGAGCAGCCCAGGAGCAGCAGTGCCTGTGACACCCACCCTGCTCCCCCAGCCCTGAGCAGCCCAGGAGCAGCAGTGCCTGTGACACCCACCCTNAGAAGCAGCGCCTGTGACACCCACCCTGCTCCCCCAACCCCGAGCACCCCTGGCTGCGAGGGGACGCTCCTGTGGTGGTGGGATGTTCTGTGCTCAGGTGGGCTTTTGATGGCAGGTGGTCTCCAGCAACAGATGGCCTCAAAGGACGCGCTCCAGCGCATTTTAGTTTAAAACATTTACACATTTCTTTAAAAAAAAATTTCTGAAATGTTATCCTGGTGTAATGTTTTTAAGTATCTTAGACAGAGTAGCCAAGTTATTAACAGTGACAGATGATAAATCAGGGCATCCTTTAAAAGGTGGGTGATGGTGATTATGTGGTCTTGGAGCTTGCTTTGATCAGAAGTGACAGCCCTGTAAGGTCTGTGCCACTCAATCCCCCCTGAAGGGAGATCAGCACCTGTTTGCACTTTGAGGCTCCTCTACCTCCCACTGCCTTCCAGCACTATTTCATCTTTTTTAACACACTTGATGTTGATTAGCTTTAAGCAAAGTCATTATTCATTTACAAAACACTCCTTGATGGAGCTGACTCTGAACTGTATTTCAGTGGCAGTGTTTGTGCTGTAACAGTGAAGGGTGTATCAACATCCCCATTACAAAAGCTGTATTTTCAGGGAGCCACAAGTTACAATCAGCCTGAGTGCTAATATTAACCAGGTTTCACTTTTTTTTTTGGTCCAGACAATAGTGCATGTCGCCCTTGGGTCTGTTCAGCTCGAGCCTGCTGTGTCTTCACACGTTTATCCAGAAGAGATGCAGGATCAGCTCTGTGGAACAAACAGGTCCTGGGCTGGTAGATCCGATTTCAGCTCAGTAAATGCTGTTCCAAATAGCTCCGGGTCTTGCTTGTGAAGTGGGATGGGTATTTCAGGAAAACAGCACAAAACAAGGCTTTGACTTCACCAAGGGTTGTACAGCAAATCACGGCAACGAGTGCCAGGATTATTTCATGGTGTAAAGCAGGACTCTGGCACGGCCTTGCCGGTGCAGATGTGGGTCCCCAGAGCGGGCAGCAGGGTGTGGTCAGGCAATTCCAGTGCTCTGGGCACCGATGTGGGTCCTGCCCAGCTGCTTCGGGGGCCCAGCTCTGCTTTTCCTGTAGCAGCAAAGTTAAAGCTTTGGGGGGCTGGACATCAAAGGCAGGACTGAGCGATCCTTGTGTGTGTTTGTACGGCATTGTTTAAAGAGGAATTCCTTCCATTTGTTGTCACTGGTTTTTTCCTTCCATTCTTCAAGATCTCCTCACAGATCTGCTCCACTGAAGCCAATGGGTGTCCAACTAAATTCAGTGTGTGCTTTGAATCAAACTTCCTATCTCAGGGAAAGCATGAGCCACAGGAAAAGTCATTATTTTTATTTTTTTTTCCACATCAGAGCACTTTTTGAAAATCCTGATGTGACATAAATTCATGGTGCAGGAAAAAATATCAGCGAATGAAACGATTTCAGTTATATTTTCGAAACGTGCTGCTATGTTAGAATGGACGAAGGCCGGTGTGTTGCAAAGCCACCTGTCATTTCAAAATGAAATTCAAAAACACTGGGTGTTGATAACGTCGGAATGAAGATTTATTTTTGGTTTGGAGGTTTTTTTTCAGTATATTTAGGCTTTTTGAGAATACATATGTATTGCAAAATGCTCGGTATTAATAAATCCACATTTCCTGCTGGCGAGGCAGCTCCTCAGAGCTCCTTCAGTCAGTGCCCACCTGTGCTCCTGCCTCTGCCTCTCCCGCGGGGCTCGGACCCGCAGCGTCCCCGGGCTCTAACGAGGAGCAGCAACATCTGGAGCGGAGCCCACACCGTGCCCCTCGTTTGCTCCTTTCCTCACTGATCAGCACCTCTGCTCCCCTTCCCCTCTCCTCCGCTGCTGATCAGTCTTTCATCATCTGCATGTGCCTGGCTTCTCTTCCCCTCCTCTCGAGTGATCCCATCCCTTCAGTCTCTAATCTGCCCACACACAGCTCTCTGTGCTACTGGCCGCTACCCGCCACTGCTTTGAGCTTTTTTTGTTCCACAGAAACGAAAAGATATTTCAAAACTTGTGTTTTATCTCTCTTTTTTGGTAAAGACTGTGGTAAGGAACAGAGGTTCAAAGTTCTGGGCTACCAAAGGTGCTGATGAACACAGGAGACTGTCAAGAAGAGACTGCCAGTTCTGAGCAGGTGCCTTTAACTTAAAAATGCTCTTTTGTGGGAGACAGGCATTGTTTGGTTCTGTCTTGTATATTTGTTATTTTATAGTTCCTTTATCTGAGACTAATGTCTGTGTGAAATAAAAAACAGGAAAGGGACAAAGAACATTTGATCAATTGATAAAGCAGGGGGGAAAAAACCCCCACCTTTCACTCCAAAGCTTTTAGCCTGAGGAGAGGTTTGTATGCCTCAAAGCTGGTGAGTTTTTCCCAGCTATACCCAGCTGGTCTGACAGAAATGTTCTACCTGCCCTCAGCCTGGCTCCTTCATATCCTTCATGCTCCCAGCTGCAGCAGTGCTGCACTGACAGCTGCATTACAAAGGAGGCTGATTCGGAATCTTTGTGGTCCTACAAACAAATTTCCAACCTGGCCTGTGATCTCTAGGGAAATTTGCTAACATTCGAGTCACGGTGTTGACAACAGAGGCTGTAGTATTGTAGGGGAGTCGGGTTTTGCTTTGTTCCAGTCTCGGTGCTGAGATAGGAACACCAAGAGTGCACCAAATTTTATGTTTCTTTTCACACTCTGTAATAGCTCTTCAAGGACCTCCTTTGCATATCTAACAAGGAGAACTGTGGGAAAGAGACTTCTGAATCCTGAATGCTGTAGGGTTGTCTTTGATAGCAAATTTCACAAGAAAGTAAACACTGACTGAGTGTGTCTATATGGAGTGGTTTGAAACTTTGCGGTCTGTGAGCTCCTCCAGAAAAGACGGGAGACAGAAAATGGAGCACAGGTAGTAAATAGGCTAAAGATACTGAGAACAGAGCCATGGGAGAGGAGGGAGGAGAAAACTGCCTCAGGGGAGTGGGCCTTGTTTGAGTCCTGAAGCTGGAGATGCACGAACTCAACTGCTTATTTCTTGCACATCAATCTGATCTGGTGCCCTGGAGTTTGGTTTCCACCGCGCTGCTCTGACCCTCTGCTCTCCTCAGAGGTACAAAAAGGCATTCAGGGCTTTGATGCCGTGCTTCCCTGGCTGTCCTGCACGACCGTATCAATATTTAGAGTGGCATCTGATTATCGAGCTTTAAGCACAGTATCTTACACGGTTAGAAGGGTGTTACAGTGTTACGACTTTTGATAAACCCAAGTTGCCAATGTATGGGCTTTGAAACAAATTACAATGCGGTGGCAAGAGAAGGTTTGAAGAATAATCAAATTCAGAATTCCAGCCATTACTGGTTTTGTTAATTAACTTATCTGGGGCAACAGGTTCTTCTGCATATTTCTTTGAAAATTCCACCCTTAGAGCCCACAGAGTCTGGACTGTGAAGGGGTGTATTACACAGCTCTTTGATCAGTTTTGAAAATTCCTCAAAGCCCTTCATTTGCAGGATATGATAAAACCAAATTTAAGGCAGAAGAAGGCACGTCCTTTACTCCTTTTTTTAACTTCCAGTTTTGGCTTCCCATGGACTGACTGCCGATGGTTGGTGACCTCTGAGCAAGGTACTTCGTGGAGCAGATTCTGCTTTTATTGAGTGCTCTGGGAAACCCCGGTGACACTGGGGCATGGCCACACTTAGGGGATGAAGTGGAGACAGCCTGGGGCTGAGCTGAGCCCAGGGGTTTGTTTCAGCCCTCGCTGTCCAGCAGCCGCCCTGTCCTGTGCAGGCACAGATTGGAAATGGGATGAAATGGAGCAATGGTGAGGGTGTCTTCCCCTCCCCAGGGTTTCGGGCATGACACAGCACACAAAGCAGAGTCACAGCCACAGTGAGTGCTCACTGCATCAGATATTCTGTAAAAGGAAAAAAAAGAGATTCAATTTATCTATAAATGTTATGTGTTTCCTAGAAAAACAAAGTAATATGAAAGTAATAATTCAGAACTTATTTTGAGAACTCTGTATCCATCTTACAAATTCTGCACTCAAATCTCCACCTGCTGAAAATTCCACGTGTCTCTGGAGCCCAGAAATCAGACCGATGGTTTTCTGTTTGCCTCGGGAACCACAAGGCTCCAGAGGGCTGCAGGCGCCGCAGTGACCTTGCACTGAGGCTGCTGCAGCTGTGACACTGCTGGCACTCCGAGCCCTGCCCGGCCAGCTCGGGGCTCTGTGCTGGGCAGTGCAGAGTGTCCCAGTCCCGGGCACAGCAGCCCCGGGCACAGCAGCCCCGGGCCCGGCGCTCCCCAGCCTTGCTGCAGCCACAGCCCACGCAGGGATTCCCTTCCCGGGCTGCAGAGAAGCAGAAGAGCATTTCCCGTTTATCGCTCCCAGGAGCAGTGCGGGGTTCAATATCAGCGGTGGCAGTGACAGGGTTTGGGTTTGTCTGTGTTTTGGTACCAGTTCGAAGGGATCTTTCAGGCAGAAGCTGTCTCAGTTTGGCAGCCCCCGTTAATGTCCCTGTCCTGCGAGTGATCCCTGTGACTGCTGTTCCCACCTCCCTGCGTTAACGGGGACTCCTCGGCCGGGCCTTTAAAGCATCAAAGAGCTGCTGTTTGAAATGCAACCCTAAGCAAACTCTCCGTGTCTCCAGCAGAACTCAGAATGCAGGAGACTCGTGTTCTGGTTCCCTGTTTGATGTGTTTAACACAACAGACATATCTACAACTTGGCATTTAAAAACATCAACAAAAACAAACAAGTTGGGGTCGTTTACATAACAAAAAGCTCCTTGGCCTTGCAGGAGGTTCCTTTGAAATGTACGATTGTTTCTGTCACTGACCTGGTCTGGAGCTCAGCCCCTTGTTTCATACACACACCAAAAGGCAACGTTTCAGTAAATGAGATCTCTTCCTTCCACAAGCTACACGTTTAAAAAACCGAGCTAAACCCAAACCCGGAGCTGCAGGGGCTCCACTGTTATGTATTTTTCCTAAAGCAGTCTTTTTGAAGCACCAGTGCCTGCTTTGCAGCCGATTTTAACAAGTACAGAATCTGCTCGTGACTGATGTAGCAGTGTACAGTTCACACCACAGTTCCACAGTAACCCTGGGTCACTGCAATGAGGGACTTCATCGCTTGTTTTCCCATTTTATCTATTCAAAACCACGCGGGACTCAAGCAGTTGCAGTCTGTGAGTAGTGTCGGAAATGTAAATGACAAAGTATCCTTTTCTATCCTCCCAATCTGGCAATACATAAAACTCTCACTGTGAATGTTGAGTACGTTGATATTTCAAGCCAGTAAATCATATTTCAAGGCAGGCCTAATCTTTTAGATTTGTGCTTTAAATGTACAAGCAGCACTTCAAGAAACTGTGTAGTCAGGTTTTTTCTTTCTTTTTTTTTTTTTTTTTTTTACAAGGAAGGTCTCTCCTTTTTGTTTTGCTGATTTGCAGCAGTAATTTCTGAAGACAACAAAAACAACCAGCAAAACAAATTCCCATGTTAATTAGAGCTGTTCATGTTAGGAAAGGAATGGTTGGTTTCTATTTGTTTTCTGTGTTCCCGTGGGATGAGTGACACATGATTAATGTGTTAGTGGTGCATCTCCGACGAAAAATAAATTGAGAACAGCGAAAGTGACAGTAGAGTAATCCCCTAAAATACATTGTGGCACTCTATGCAGAACAGAACAGGCTGGGCCCTTGAGCAGGGCCCAGAACCACGGATTGGCAACTCAAATAAACACTCACAATGTCATGGGCTTGAGTCCTAGATCCTGGATCTTTAAATGGCCCCAGTTAGGGTAGTATCTGATCCCCTCAAACTGTAGGGTTCGTTAATCCTAATATTGGCACCAGAGCTGTGTCGGCCCGTTACAGATGGTGAATTGAAAGGCACCAGGGTGGAGAGAGCCCTTCCCAGCTGGGGAGGAGGGATTGTGTCCGAGGGAGGCACAGTGGGATGGCCACGGGCACTGCGGGGCACAGACTCACAGGGCTGCAGGGGCAGATCCCCCCAGCCAGCTGAGCTGGAAGCCACAGATCCACCACAGCTTTCAGACCCACCACAGCTTTCAGACCCACCACAGCTTTCAGACCCACTGCAGCTTTCAGACCCACCACGGCTTTCAGACCCACCACAGCTTTCAGATCCACCAGCAGCAGCAGCTCAGATCTGCATGGAGCAGAGAGGTTCCCACAGGTGCTTTGGGAACACAGCAGGAGAGGTCCCTGTCTCTCAGGAACGAGTTGGAGCTCACTGATGGCATCTGGCCGGCGTGTTCCAGCTCCAGAACATTCATGAAGCCACTGGACTTGTTGGCTCCCATGGAGCGAGCTGGTATCCTGCTGGGGCTCCCACATCTTCCTGGATTCCTGCGGGTAGAGGAACCAGCTTTTTCTGTATGAGGGCAAGACTGTATCTCACCTCTGTGCTGGCTCTTTCATCTTCATAGATCTGATGAGAGCAAAACCTCGAATTACCAGTCCAGAACAGAGGAGTAAAGCTAAGGCAGAGCAGCAGAAGGGATGTGGCTTTTGGAGGGGAGGATGAATGGAAGGGGCTTGGAAGAGATTGGGGCATGGGAAATTGAAGGGATGTGAATGCCCAGTGACTTAGGGAATTCTCATGTTTTATAAAATACAACTTGTCAGTGGGTGATCAGAGTTTTATTTTCTTAGTTTATAATCATTCATAAAACAGTGTCTCTGATGAGGTTTGGGAGCAATCAAAGCTTCGTATCATGGGCAATAAAAATAACAGATACTGTCTGTGGCAATAGGATTGCAACACACATGCCCAGTTCAGCGTTTCATGGAGCAGTTATTGCACCTCAGCTTCAGATGTTACAGTACAACTCCTCTTTGTGGATCATTTCTTCTGCCAATGCATAGTTACTCCACAGGCCAGAGATTCTGCATTACGGTCACACCTTTTTGCTGGAGGAGTTTGGTTCATCTGCCAAAATCTAGCATTTTCCATAGATTATCTAAGAAATCTCCCTCAAGAGTTTGAGTCTGTGCTCTGCCCAGCTCCTAAAAATCAGACAACTGCAAAAGAGATCTGAGGCAGCTGATACCATCAGCACAGTAAATCATTCTCGTAAAGAAAATAATGAATTGTAAGGCAACTTTACAAACTCTGTTCTAGCTCTTGCTCCCCGAGTATGAATCCTTAAAACATGTTGGAAAGGAGGTGACCACAGTTTATTTTATTGAAATGCTGTGGGTTATTTGAGGGATTTTTAATAAAAACTAAGTTCTTTTTTGTTCTTATTCCTGGCACAGTCTGTGGTTGGTCACCGTGCTTTGGGAGTGCCTGTGCCAGCAGAAACAAGCCTGATGCAATGGCTGCAAAAGCATCTTTTCCTGTCAGTTAGGAATTTTTAGTGAGAAAAAGGAAAAAACGGCCCATGTTTCTATTTTTCCTTTAAACTGCTCCACCTATGAATTAGGCCACACACCCTCGGTGAGCACGGAATGGACAAGGAAGACAAGGAAGTTATTCAGTGATCTGAACACCTGCAAAAACCCGGGGTGTCTGTCATGCTCCGGCTCCCAGAGGAGCATCGCGGACACAGGCAGTGCAGAACACCCAGAGACAGCTCAGCTCGGCTCAGAGTGAGCAGGAGTGAGTGAGTACAAGGCCCTTATCTCCAGGATTTACCAGTTATTGCTGCGGTTTGAGTTGCACAAGGGTGGGAGGGGAGCGATGCCCCTGTCCGCCCATCAGCCTCCGCCCCTGGCAGCAGCGCTGGAGGAATGTCAGGCATGAGGGGTAATTAGAGCGCTGTAATAACTGCACAGAATGTGTCACCCTTGCCTGCAGCTCCTCCGTCATCGCAGCTCACACCCTGCCCCTTTCTCTTTGCTCCACCCAAGCTTTGGTTTCCTGCACCCACTCGTGGCTCCTGTGCTGTCTCTCCGTGCAGGCTGAGAGCCTCTCCCCTTCTGCTGCCTCTCCTCCAGATCACAACTGCTCTGCACACGATGGCTGAATCCAATCAGTACCAGCTGTAATCAATACTCTGATCTATGAACAACCCACCGTGCAGGGAGGGTGAAGGGCAGGCTCCCAGTGCATCAGGCAAGGTGGGCAAACCCAAAAGGTGGCCGTGTTTTCATGAGGACACGTGGGGCCAGCTGCTCTGGCTCCTGTGCTGAGCGGAGGTGTCAGATGCAGGAGGTGTTTTCCATCCTGAAGTTAAGGAGAGGTAAAATGAACCAAGTTCAGTCAGTGTATGGAAGAGATCATGGCTTAGGACAGGACTTTGAGGTAGGGTTTTCACCTGGTGTTTTAAGATTTACAGCTCTCCCCAATGGGCTTGAAAAGCTGCTTGAACTCTGCTTCATTTCATGTTTGTTTTTCACAAACATCGTGGTGTATGGATTCTCACTAACTGTAAGAGACAGAAAGGATGGTTTCCATTTTGATGTAAAATTTGACAACTTTTTTGCCTCAGGGGTAATCAAAACTCACTGAAGAACACATCGTTTAGTTGTTATTATTTTTCATTTGGACTGTACTGACTATTTTAAACCCAAACTATTGATCTGTTTCTCTTTGGGTTAAAAAGAGGTATTTCACAGATATTATCTGTTGGCTTTAAACTTAGCTGATACAGAATTTACTGGGGCAGGGTGGAGATCCTGACTCAGCACTGAGCTTTGTCCTGCAGTAGAAATCTTCAGGATTCCTCTCTGATACCTGTAAAGGTGTCAGTCTCTGCTCCTGCGATGATCAGCTCCAGGTGGAAATCTCTAACTCCCTTTAAGTGACAGCGCAGAACCAAAGGTGACTCAGGCAGCACAAGGAAAGCTCCAGGCCCTCTGTCCTTGGATTCCCTGAATAAACTGCAGTGACAGTCCAGGGCACCACCAGGAAAGCTGTCAGCACCACAAAAATGCAAGCTGAAGTAGGAGGATGCCCTATTTACAGATGCAGGCAGGTAATTCAGGGTGATTGGGGCAATGACGAGTTCAGATGGGAGCTGCTGGGTGAATGTTCCTATTTCTGTCCTTTGGAAACTCAGTGAGCAGCCCCACAGACTCCCGAGGTGCTGCTGACACCTTGGCACACGTCCTGTCTTCTGTGAGATGTCTTCTGCTGCTGCAGCTTTAGAGATCATTCCCCACACATAATTCTGTGCTTCAAAGTGCATTTTCTGGATCTCCAAGAACGAACATTGACCTCATTCTAGGGAATATAACTTAAGTTTTTCCGTTCCTTTTCTGTACAACATAGATTCCTTTTGGGCTTTGATGGATTAAGAGAGCAATATCTCTTCTTTTCATCATTCTTAATAATGAATAATAAAAATTCTCCACATCATCTATGTTCTAAGAAGCTGAGCACTTCACACAAGTATTTGTTAAACAAGACTTTTCTAGCAGGTAATTTTTTGTTGGTTTTATCCACGTTAATGTTTCATCTGCCAGGTGATTTCTCAATTAATGGGGCATTATGCAGTCCACATAAATAATACTGGGTTTCAACTGTATTGAGAAAAAAAAAAAAGAGAAAGGTAAAGAGGTAACCAAAGCATATTCAACTGATGAAAAGCTTCATTGATTTTGTAGGAGATTCCCCAATTTTCATCACCTGAACATTTCACTCCAAAATATTCAAATGAATTTTTCATGTGGTTTACTTTGAAAGTAGACACTTACAAATTGCACAGAATCTTCTGCTTTTTTTTCCCCCCGGCTCACTGATCTCCACAGTAAATGCACCAGTTGCACAGTTAAATAAATAAATAAATAATGGGTTTTTAACTTCCAGTCCTCCACATGCAGCTGGGACTGTGAGAGGTGAGCAGGATGATTGTCTGCCCTCCGTGCATCATCACTGTAATTAAAGCCTCATATGCAAGATTAGACTTTCAGCCATAGCCCTGCATTACTTGATCTCATCAGCACTGGAAAGGTTCTTTTGCAATTAATGATTTTGCATAAGCATAAATAATTGTCCTGTGATGGACAGGAAGGTGGCAGCTCTGGTATTGCTAAGGCTGGGTGGCTAAAACAGAAATCATCACCCGATTCCATTTCCATTTTTTCTTGTTTTAACCAGAATGTGAATTTTTTAGTTGGTTTTTCTTTTTAGCTTTTACAGAGGATGGTCCCTTCCTATCCAGTGTGAAATCTCCACATCGGTTTCTGTTGATTGCCCAGAAACTTTGGTGCTTCTCTTTTGCTTTTCATCCTTACCAACCTCTGGGTGACCAACCTGAACTCTATTTTTGCCTTGTTTTTCCTCCATGGATCATCACATCCAAGTTGTATCAAAAGGCTCAACCTTGTGCTTACAAAGCACAGCTGAAATCCTCCTTTCCTGCCCTGTATCGTGGGTGAAATGCAGATTCCTCACGCTGTGTCTTGGCAGGTAAAGCCTCTTTCTGCCCCCACCAGTGCATTCCCTCTTCTCTCAGTTTTGCCACCACACGTTGCTGCAGGGATCATGTCCCGCTGTCCGGGCTGGGGGTGCTGTGGCACCGTGCCTGTGCCCTCCCTTTGAGAGGTGCCCCTTCTCCACCACTTCACACACTCCCCAGGATCTCTGTGGGTTCTGTTACCCAACGCCCTTCCTGCACCAGCTGGGTGTCATAGCCACAACTGCTCCTTTTGATGTCACCTTTATCACTTAATTATTATTTTTCAGTTGAGCCCCTTTGGCTTTGTTTGTTTTACCTCTGTGAGCAGGTGGAGCGTCTCTGAAACATCTCCTAAGTAATTGCGGTGTAATCCCTGTAACACCCTTGGAAACGTCTCCTGGGCCGTGGTGTCTGCACAGAACCAGCAGTAGTTAAACACCTGGTGGGATGGGATTGCTTCTGGTGGTCATGGCCAGGATCAGGGGCCAGCTTTCGTGTGTTTTTCCTGCCCATCATCTTCCATAAAGTCTCTGGGCAAAGAACCCCCAGGGTTTCTGTGTGTGCTGGGTCACTGCAAAGTGGATTCTGACCCATCAGCACGGCTCAGGAGCACAACTGCAGTGAAAATAAAACACTATTGTAATCGTTTAGGGTGACTGTGTGACAAGTGCATTGTGCTCTTTAAGCTGGGCAATCAAATGTTCAGGTTCAGGATATCAGCTGACTGCCCCTTGGTTGTGAAAGAATTATTGTATCACTTGTACCCAGCCTTACAAAACCAGTCAGGTGCATCCTTTTCTTTTCGGCTCCCTCTAAAGCCTTCCTTGTGTTTGTGACTCATAATCACACTCCATCACAGTAAATGCTTTTTCAGAAGTGACAGCCTCTAATAGCTCTTCCCCCATTGTCCCAACCCGGGCCCCATTCGAGTCGGTGACAGCTTTAAAAACGCTTTGAAAATCCCACCCTGTGCCACCTGACTAATCCTGTTCACGCACACGGTAACAAACCCTCAGATACGATTCAAATATGAACTAGGAAAATCTGTAAAAATGCTCACAGCTGCGTGTGTCTTAAGGTTTTGTTCCCTCTTGATTAAATATTTGGGGTTTTTGCTTAACATTCATTAATGCCAAAAAAGCCTTTGATCTTTCTTCCACGAGGGCGTGGAATCTGCCTTTTGTTAGCCAGCACTGAGGCTAAACAGGTACTGAATTACTTTTGATTACACGGCCAAACCTCTTGAGCAGAAGAAAGATATTTTGTTTACTTACCTAGGTCTGTACTAGCAGTCAGGTGCATTTTATTCATCGAGTTACAAACTTTTGACAGAGAATGGTCAATGCAGCCTCTAAGGTGGCAGGCTGAGCACCCTGGATAAAGAGCTCCAGAGGTAAGGGAGAGCCACTGATTTACTGCGGGCAGAAAACAATTCAAGAAGACAATTCCTAAGAAGCTTTTCCTGCCTTTGTGGAGCCACAATGTGGACTGGAAGGTTCTGTTGAAACAAGCTTTGTCAAGTCCTATAGGTAAGAAATGATTCTTTTACTGCCTGGCTTAGCACATGGGACTTCATTTCACTTTTCCCCCTATGGTTAAAAGGAGGTTATTAATGCAAAGATCCTTCACTGGTTCAACCTCTGAGTTAAAATCAGAAGCCAGCAAATCCTGGAGTCACCTTGGCAGAACCTGTGCACCCTTCAGCCTTGCTCCTGGGCTCGCTCCCTGCCCCTGGGGTTCTGCTGCAGCCAGGGCAGCTCCAGCCGTGGGCAGGCACAGTGAGTTTGTGTGTGGCAGGAGCTGTGAGCACAGCCCGCAGTGAGAGCAGTGAGGCAGAGCAGCGAGGCAGAGCGGTCCCAGCTCAGCTGAGCACCTGGAGAGCGCAGGCAGGGACACCCAGCACAGAGAGAGACCTTCAGACAGCAGAGCCCGAGCTCAGGCAGGGACACCCAGCACAGTGACACCGCTTCAGACAGCAGAGCCCGAGCGCAGACAGGGACACCCAGCACAGAGAGAGACCTTCAGACAGCAGAGCCCGAGCTCAGGCAGGGACACCCAGCACAGTGACACCGCTTCAGACAGCAGAGCCCGAGCGCAGACAGGGACACCCAGCACAGAGAGAGAGCTTCAGACAGCAGTGCCCGAGCCCTGCCTCCTCCTGCTGCCCGGGGACAGGAGCTGCACCCCGGCATGTGCTGCACCAGGGCCTTGGCGTTTCTGGAGTGCTTTTGGAGCAATGAAGTTCGGATGGAGTCAATCAGAGGCTCAAACTGCCTGTCTGGATGGGTGGTTTAGGAGGCTTCTGATCCTTACTGGCAAACATCACTTTAAATTGCTTTGATTAATCTGTTTCCTAAATTATTCTAATAATGGTCAGCAAGGTACACACGATGTTCCTCACGGGTGTGATATCCCTGCCAAAAAGCCCTTGCTGCCATGCACAGAGTTGTGTTTCACACACGCAGCCGGGGGGAGAGAATAAGGGAATGGACCATTCTGAGAGCTGAGGTTTAAAAGGTTTTCTCCCTGTAACGCTGCAAAGAACTTGTGAAGTAATTAATGGCTGACCCACTCTGGTACAGACAGTCTGAGTCCCCAGGGGGATTAATCTGAGGTTTTCTGGCCATACTCTGAAACGGGGACAGAAATCTCCTTGAAAATACTCTGAAACTGCCAGCGCCCGTCCCGCCACCCCACTTCAGCCACGAATCAGATGCTGTTCAGATATATGAGCTCTGAGGATTAAACGTTCCTTTGTCCAAAATCATTTAGTGCAGAGAAGTGATACCAGTGCAGACAAATGCCTCTTTCCAGCCCCCCTGCACTGCTTGTCAGCATTTTCACCCAGGTCCCCTGCAACACTCACCAGTTCCGAGGCCAGGAGTGATTAATATTTGTGTTTATTTGTTCTGGTATTGTTGGTGCTGCACAGGGGCTCCCTGTGTCAGGACAGAATAAATGCAATCAGCCTGCGAGGGATGAGTAGCCCGTACAATGGAAGCCACTCAAGGAGCTGAGATCATCCATTCTGACACAGCCTCTCGGGCTCGCACACTCCCTTTAACAGAGAAAAGGATCTGTAGCTTACCGGGAACAAAGCTCGGTATCACATCCAGCAGGCCCCATTCAAACCCCTAGAAGAGGATGCTATCTAAATTCCTGAGACTCTCAAGCTCGTTTGTTGAATACTCTGGATGCAAAAAGCCCTTTGATGATACAGTCACTGCACTGAGGGGAAGGGAACCGAAGCTCTTGAGTTACTCACAAGTTCTTCAAACAAGGCTTTTTTTTTTCTTTTTTTTTTTTTTCCCCTTCCACATACTGTTACCCTGTGGTTCTGTGTCCTGTCAGAACGGACTGCAGAAATCCTCATTCCCTTCCTCTTGGCCCCTTTATTATTTTCTTCTGAATCACTGCTTTATTTTGGTTGTGTCCCAAAGCAGAACTGTGACATTTTCTGGTTTAAAAATAGCAACAGAGGAAAAAAAAAAAGTAGAAGCAAGGTTTGTTTTTCATTGGTTTTCCTTTCGAAATCGCTGCAAGGTCTGGTACGGAGCAGAGCCGTGCAAACACTGAGTCAGCAGAACGGCACAGATCCGTGACGATCACAGGGAATTAGTGGCTGCTGCAAGGGAAGCCAGGAACCTCTGCTGCTGGACTTGTGGCCACTGGAACAGAAACACAGACTCATGCACGGCCTCACGCTGCCGTGGCTGGGAATTGGCCTCCTTAGGCTGCTTTGGAACAGCAGTTTTTAGGGAATGATTTTAAGAATTGTTTCAGCGGATCATTACATGAGAACAATGCACCAATAACTCAGCAGCAGGAATGGTAAGGGTATAGAAAGGCTGAGGAAAGGGGTTATAGAAGGGAAAGTGAGGAGGTAGGTGCTGTCTGAAGAAACAGAGGGGAGTAGGGTGATTATGAATCAGAAATAAAGGGAGTAACAAATATTTTCCCGTCACATCCCAGATACATTTACTTTCCCCGTTCTCTGCGCCATGACAGAGACATGGACAGAAATGTTTCGTTTCCTGCTACCTTTCACATCGTAGCAGCACCTCTGAGCTTCAGTCTGTCTCCAGACATCTGTGTGCTAACACAGCCCAAAAACACTCTCCCTGCCCTAAATAATTTTTTCTGACTAGTACAATGTGACATTAGCAGGGCTTTGCAGCCTCAAGAATCAGCTGTAAAAGGATGTTAAATCTAGGCCACTGCAAAAGAATCTAGTGAAATAAGGGGACGGACAGAAAAGGAAGGAAAGTGAAACAGTAAAGATTATCTCTGGGAAAATATGTCCCACTTTTGAGGGGTTTCTTCCTTGTACTCCATTCAGAAAAGGGCACAGGTGAAGATGAACCACAGCACAAAAAATGGCACCAGGACAACATGAAAAAGTCATCCAAAAGGTTTGTGAGACCATCACTGTGGCAATCCTGTGACGTGTCAGCGCTCCAGACAGAAGTGTTCCTTGAGATCAGGGGATCATTAAAGGCAGGATTTGTCCTACCTGACAGAGGGAATCAAGTGAGGGTACCAAAACCTGCTGTCCCGCTCACTGACGGGAGGACAAAACACAGTTTGGCACCAGCAGTCTCTGCTGCTGGAAATTACCAGAGGTGTGATGGGAACAAACGCTGACACCGACCAGTTCGGCTGGGGGGTGTGATAGAGCTCATTAACAGTGGCAGATAATGACCTAATCCAGGCTCTCTCTGGAATCAGTCACGGGCCTGGTGCTTGGGCCTGAGCACCGAAAGGGCAGGCGCTGGAGTGGTGCCACAGTTGTGCTGGCACGGCTCAGGCGGGGCGAGGGCTCGGCTGAGGGACTGAGCTGTCTGGGCTGCAGTGGAGCAAGGAGATCGTGTGACGTGGTGTCACGTGTCACGTGTCATCACATGTCATCACATGTCATCACGTGTCATCACATGTCATCACATGTCACATGTCATGTGTCATCACGTGTCATCACATGTCATCACATGTCATCACATGTCACATGTCATGTGTCATTGTGTGTCATCACATGTCATCACATGTCACAGGTCATGTGTCATCACATGTCATCACATGTCCTCACGTGCCACATGTCCTCACACGTCACATGTAGCACAACACAGCGTGGCAGCGCTCTGAGCTGTCCGAGGGACTGGAGGGGCGTTAGGGTCCCCTGGAGCCCTCGCTGCCGGTGCCAGGCCCAGCCCTGCCCAGCCCTGCCCAGCGTGACCCAGGTGCCCGGGGCTGGGTCCCTGCCCAGCACAGCTGCCCCGCAGGGGCTGAGCAGAGGCTCCCCTGTCACCGGCTGTGCTGCAGGAGAGGCCATCAGCTGGATCAGCCACTGTACACGGCTCTAAGATAGAAACGTTCATTACTTTTCCAGCTCAGATCCGGCTCCTGTCTGCTGGGAAATCTCGGTGCAGCTTAATGAAGTGAGTGGGGTGCTATCAGCAAGCAATGAAGTTCTGATAACTCAGTTGAAGCAGAATGTTTATATTCAGCAGATTTTTCACCAGTACATCAGCAGGAACTGGAGATTCCAGGTGACCTGAAGAGGAGCTGGCTGGCCCACGAGCACACCCCTGTTCTCCCTGCAGCTGTGCCGAATGCTTTAGCAGTGTCAGTCCCTTCCTCTTCCCACGCAGCAGCTCCGTGCACAGGCACTGCCGAGCCCCGTGGCTGCTGCAGGAGTGGGAGCAGATGCTGGTGTAAGTTATTAAGTGTCACTTTCAATTCAGCCTGACAAGAATGAGTTAATGGAGGAGCTCCGTTACAATGGCAGACAGGAAAATAAAAGCCACACTGAATCTACTTTCCTTGTCTGCCTTGTTTTCAAAGACAGTGCTACTGGCATAACACAGAATGCCCTGTTCATTCACTTGCTGATAATGCTGCTCCCTTTGGGGGTGAGACACAGCTCCTTCATGGATATAGAGTAACTTATTCAGCCACAAAGAGAAACCTCTTCCTTCCTTTAAATTGTTCACAGGCTACCAAAGCAGCTACTGATGATGACCTACATATTGCTGGCTACTTCTTTCACTAATAGCATTGAAAAACCGAGATAACAATCTTGTTTTTTCAAGTGCTTAAGATCTTATTGCTTTCATTCTTGTTTCTGCCAACTAAAACTAAAGCTTATATTGTACTGCGTGAGTCCACACCAGGGAATTTTAGAGAATGCTTGACCTGGGTTATGATCTCTATATTTATAGTTATAAATACAAATTAGCAGGTTTAATAAGGCAGTCAGAGAGCATCAGACAAAGCTGATCTTCAGTTTTTTCAATGGAAATGTAGAAATCTTGGACTCAGACCAAGAAGTTCACTACTAAATGGAATAACTAAGAGTAGGCTTTCACCTACTAGCCAAGCTTGGATGAAATTGTAGGGTTTTCTTGTCATTTGCTGCGCTGATTTTAAATCACAGAGCCGTGTCATCGATTTGCAGGTTCCTCCCTCACACCTTCCCAAAGTTCAGCCCCGGACTGTGCTGTGAAGTGCTTGAGGAGTGGCTGTGTCTTAGAGCACTGTCCTGCAAAGGTGCCTGCCTACATTATTTACTCCATATTTAAATAGTACTTCAAGAGACTTGAGAGGATTCTGTACTTGTTTAAAATTGAGTGTATGTGCAGGAATTCAGGAATGTGTGTGTGTGTATTGTGGTACGCGTGTTTTCCTTCTGCACCCAAAGGGTTTTGTGTCTTAAAGGGAGACTTCAGACAGATAAATCTCTACAGATCCTGAGATTTATCTGTAGCTGCAGCATGGCAAATGGCACAGCAGCATAATGCAGGAACAAGTATGTCTTGTTCTGGAAGTTTTCTTCATTCCTCTCACTCCAAAAATTTCTTTGAAAGACAATTTCCTTAATGGCTGCGACTCCCACAAAGCTGCTGGTGAAGCGTTAGGAACACACACCTGGGCACTAGGCACGATCAGACACACCAGGTTTTCCCATCTCCTTGTCTGTGTCCTGCATGCTTTAAGAACAATTGCCAGTCCCAGATCTTTCTCCATTGCTGCAATATCGGAGCACCAGCTTTTCTTCTCTGATATTTCACAGATCAAGTGAAATCCTCGGAAGATCACCATCCTCTTTGACCTTTTCTTGGTAGTGTCCTGTCCTTTGAGCTGACATGCCTAAAGAGGGTGTTTTTATGTCTCTGAGCCTTTCTGGCTCTCTGAAGAAGTTACACCCATGCACATCTGCTGAGCCATTAAGTCAGCATCATGCGCAGTGTTACAAGTACCACCTACACCAGTTGCTGCAGGTGGTTCTTAAATTTCAAAGACTGTCTGACAGGACTTCTTAACAACTGCCCTTCAGTTTCCAGCTAAAACTCATTTTCATCTCCTAGTTCATTCCGAGGCTCAGCCCACTGGAGGTTTTTTCTGGGGGCGATGTGCATTCAAAAGCCTGAAAAAATGTGAATTCTTTTGAAAGCAGCAACACCCCTCATCCCCCTTAGAAGTAAGTACATATAGATTCAAAGGCGTGTGCTTTTAAAACTCTCTTTAGTCCCATTCTTTCCTTCCAAGTTGCCCTTGATTTTGCCTCTTTGTTGCCGATTCCTCCCCGCTCCCTTTAGCACTGTCCCTGATTTATATGTCAGTGCCGAGTGCATCTGATCAAAACATGGCAAAGTTGCTGGTTCAGCACTCGCAGCAGGGGATGGGAGAAATGGGCTATGTCTAATCCCACTTTGTGAGCGCTGTCACAGCCCGCGACGCTGCCAGTTGGCAAACGGGAGCTGCGGCGGAATTTGGAAGAGATAATGACAGGTGCTCAGAGCACATCTAGGACAGCACGTGCTGCAGAACAAGCTCCTTAGCCAGCCTGCTCAGACTTTAAAATAAAAAGCACATTGGTTTCAAACAACAACCTGCATTAAAGAGCGTGCGAGGTACTGCGAGTGACAGGAAAACTGAGCGGGCTCCGGAGCGGTGTCTGGGGATGTGATTGTACTAAATTATATCTATATTCAGTTCTGCTTAGAATGAAGTGGCTCTAAGAAGCTGAACTAGGTAGGGTGGTGGTTTTTTTTTTTTTAACTTCAGCCCAGGAAAATTTTGTGGGAGGAGTCACTTTGGAAAGGTGGGAAAGCCTTTACCCTCAGGTTGCCTCAGTAAGAAGCTCCCGCTGTGATACTTGAAAGCCCAATAGACATGTCTGAATTTATAATACACTCTTGAAGTATTCATTCATAATCCTGTAGGGATTTTCAAAGCCACAAAGAGGATGTATTTCTTTTAACTGGCTACAGGGAAAATATTAGTTCCTGCTGTAATAAACAAATAGTCTATTTTGGTGCAAGAGAAAAATTTGAAGAGTCAGAGCAACGAAAGGGGAACAGCTCTGACACTCTCGTAAGTTTCTGTTTTTCTAAAATGTGTGATGCACCATGAACTATTTTCCCCTCTTTCTTTACTCCTTGAAACCTCACTGCTATAACGTGGTGCTCCACCAGTGTGGAGCATTCCTGCATTCCTACCAGGTAAACTCTTTAGGCAGATGACTGCGCAGTTAAAGGCAATACTGAGATACCAAAAAGAAAAATGGAGTGGAAGGACTACTTTTCCCTTGCATGATTTGTTTCCCAGTCTCCAGACATATCACAAAGGAGGATTTGTGGCACTGCACCTCTGCTTCATGCAGCCACTTCTGTTTGCCCCACGGCTTCGTATGGGCTTGTGCAGACCAGTAAGTGTGGTCAGCAAACACAGGCCTCCAAGAACAGGAGCCAGAATGGTGATGAGCAGAGGCTGGGAGCAGCAGATTCCTCGTACAATGGGATTCTGTTGCCATCAGGTTAAAACTGAGTTTTTGTTGATGAAAAAAATAAATAAAAAAGCAGCCATTTCTAATCAGTTGTTCAATTCCTACCCCTTGTCAGCAAACAACTCCTGCAGACTTTTACCTCCTCTTCAGCATGCTGGGACAAGCCTTAGTGTACATCACGGACGATGGAATTTAAGCAGTATCCATCCTCTGTGCCTCGTGTGCACATGAAGTGAATTTCATAAACAAGCACAGACCCTTGCTGGCAGCTCAGGTGGTTGCAAACACCTTTACCCCCAGCTCACACTGCCATTCTGAAACAAGGGCTCTGACCCACTCTTGTTGTTGTTGTTGTTGTTGTTGTTGTTGTTGTTGTTGTTGTTGTGGATGATGAGATTTGCTTTTAGAAACAGGGAAGGAGACAAATTTCAGTTTGTTCTTAAACTTCTCTTTGTCCGTTCCAGTCCATTTCATGAACTTCTTACTCTGTGCTTCAGATGAGGTATAGTGGCTGCCCAAACTCAGCAGCCACAGCAGCCATGGTGGGAAATGAGAATGAACAGATCACCTAAGGGCAGCCAAAGGAAGCTCAAAGCAGGCACGGTGTAAATTCACCCATTCTGGTGAAGAGAGCCCAAAAAGCTCCACTCAGAAGAGAGTGTGCAGCACCCAGCTCCTGCTGACAGCACCAATGACTCCTCTGATGAGTGCATGTGGTCAGCACCAAGCCGAACCTGCTGTGTCACCACATTTCCTGTAGCACCAGTTGGTTTTGCTAGAAGTCTGTTAATCCATCGTGGAGTCAATCCAGTTTTGTTAAGCTTGTGAAATCAGAGCCTGAGGTGGAGTAGATGCAGATCACACTGTGCCCACATCAGAGATCCTTCCCAAGATACCTATCTGGGAGAAGATACTGGAGAGAGAATTAACCTGCCTGAATAACCAGTGGGTTTGACTGCTCTGAATTACAAAGGGTTTCCCTGCAGAAGGGAACTCAGGTTTCCCTGGATGGCCATGCTTTAATTACACATCAGTACAGGGACAGCATTCTCATTGTTGTGTTGTGATTTTACATTCTGTCAGGCTTGATGAATTAACGTGCACTGCTGCCAGTGTGAGGGCTCACACACGAGTACATTGTAGTCACCAAAATAAATGTGACATTATAAAAGCTTGGGGCAACACAGGGGAAATTGGTGGACGAAGCTGAGCACTGAAACTCCTTATCAACAGAGGGCAAGGTTTGTTAAATTTACAGTAAATAAAAAAGCACCCAGAAACCAGGTGAAGGCTGCAGTGCAGACTGCAACGTAAGCACTTCAAATCCACCACGGCAAATTCCCCCTGCCATCCAACTCCCCTCGCCCAATCTGCTCTCTCCTTATTTAGGAGCCGAGGAACAGCAGGGTCTTATCTTGGGAAGTCACTCTCAGCTCAGCTGGGAACAGCACACTGGAAGCAGCATTTTCCTCTATAAACACATTAATTGGAGTCCATTTCCCTCCTCTACATGTGCAGAACCTGCACTGCTAATGGGAGCTCTGCGGGCTCGGCAGCCTGCTGCAAACATCCTTTCCCGGGGTCACTGCAGGCTCAGCTGCCTTTCATTATGTACACATTCATCAACAGCTTTTTTCTTCCTGGAAAATAATGTTCTTACTTCTCCTCTAGCAATGCAGGGATTGAGATGAAACCTGGTCCGTCAGGTCCAGCTTCACAATGTTCACAATGTCATTGCTGGCTGTTAGAAAAGACAGAAGCAGGCACTTGGCTGTTGAGCCATTCTCATATCTGCAGCACTGAACTTTAGGAATTAGAATGGTCAATGAGGAAAATGGGATTTTGAAGACAGTAGAGGTCAGTACATATTTTTTATGTTGCAGAAATCAGTGCTTTTGTAATGATGTTATAAACTAATGTACTTACACTTCATTGTGGATTTTACAGTGTTTTGGACGAGTAGCAGGTTGAAAGGGGTCATGAAAATACAGGAAATCTACAGCAAACATACTGGCATTTATTCTGCTGCAGATTCTGCTTCCAAACCCCACTGAAAGAGAAGCTGGTTATTGTGTAGAGTCCCAGCCAAGTCTGCATATGCCAACCTGGCTTTATTTTAGGAGATATCTGGACATTTTACAGCCATGAATTTCACCCTAAGAACAGACCCTGGCCTGTTTTTCTAGTCTTTATAAACTGGCACCTTCCCTGAATACCCAAACATTTAAATTGTTTCTTAACTGCTGAGATTCAAAAAGTTAACAGTAAATTCTCCTTGTTTGTGAGCAACTTCAATTGTCATGCACATTTCGTGTAATCATTTTCCATCTTAGTGAACTTAAGTCCACACCGAAATCCCTTAATATGAATTCTGCTATTTAGCCTTTATTAGGGAGTCCTTTTTTTCTCTCTCCTTTAAACTACTGTGGATTAAAATAATTCCTTTTGTCTCGTATGTGATCAGAGACTCACCTGGCCTGTCTCTGCAGGAGATTCCCCAGCGCCCAGGTCAGCGTTTTCCCCCCGTGAGAAAGCTCTTTGTGCAGCTCCCCGGGAAGCTGAGCAGAGCCTGGGCCTCAGCTGAGAACCAGATTCCTTGTGCCATTTGTCACTTACCACTTCCGTGGTGCCTGAATGGGGCAGGAAATTCCTGCCAGCGGAAAACGAGCAGAGCAGAAAGGATGGACACTTCAAAAGACAAGGATTTTTTCTGTCACAGCTGCCATGAGCTAATCAGGCCTCAGTGTACAGGGGGCAAACATTGCTTGGGGTTAGAGCTGGGTTACAAAGTTAAGGGAAAGCAAACTGAAATTTGAAAGGAAAAAAGTCTTCAGATGCATAGATGGCACAGATGTGGCAGGCACAGATGCAGATGGAAGCTGCAGACCTGCTTCCAGGAACACAACTCACCCTGCGGGCTCAGGGCTGGCACCGTGGGCAGGGTGGCACCGTGGGCAGGGTGGCACTGCAAGCCATTGTCAGAGGTGACCAGCGTTAGCCCAAAGTGATCCTGCGCTCAGAAACCTGATCATGTTCACTTCAAAACGCTCCAGAGACTTTGTACTTTGGAGTGAGGACTTGAAATTTGGCAGGAGGGTGTTCTTTGCACTGTGCACAGGGCTTTGCCTTTCCTTTGAAGGCTCCCATGGAGTTACTGGAGGCAGAAGCACCGGGGCTGTTGCTGTTCACACACATGCAGCAGAAACCTGCCGGAGGTTGCTACCCAAGCCCCTGAGGATTGGTGAGCACATGAAAACCTGCACCTCTCACTGAGTCTGCGTCTGACTGAACTGTCCTTTCACCTGCTCCACCCCTGAGATGGACTGGACAAAGTACTGGAAACTGGAGGGGAAGGAAGGGACAGAATGCCAGGACGAAGCAGAAGTGTCAGGGAGACAGGGGGATATTAAGACCCTGGATCCTGGACATAAAGATGTTGATAACAGTGGAATTACCAGGATAAGGAGACTGGCACTTGGAGTGAACAGGACCAAGAATTCAGGAAAATTTCATGAAGAATTTGAATTGTGTTTAATCACAAGCTTGCAGAAGGAGGGAAGATGGTTTCTTGGTTAAGGAAGCTGTCCTGGGAAACAGATCTCAGCTGCAGAATGTAATGCAGAGGCAAACATTGAAACCATAACTTTCAGAAAAGGAAATTAATTTATGTTGTGCCTGGTCCACATCTATCCAGAGACACTAAAATCTGATTTGCAGAAGTGCAGAGCAATTTACACTTTATAATAACAACTACTCCAGAAAAAAATCAGGCCTTCCATGTCTCAAAGCTTAAATTAATTAATACTTCTAGACTTAATATCTCTATGCAGTTCTCCATCCGTTAAAAGGGGATAATATTCTCCCATCCCAACAATGTATTTCAAAAATAACTCATCCTATGTATTGAAAAATAAGAGATGCAAGTTAAACCAGGCCTCACATCGTAACAACTGCTCTGAGTGGTGCAGTGAGGGCTCCAAACAGCCCCTCTTTGTTCCCCTGCTGCTGCTGCTCTGCCCTGTGAGGGTGCTGCAATAGGGGAGCACACACCTGAGCCACACCTGGGTAGCAGGGCTGGGGCACTGGGGCTGGTCCCTGCTCCCTCATCTTCCCTCTGGGGCACTGGGGCTGGGGCACTGGGGCTGGTCCCTGCTCCCTCATCTCCCCTCTGGGGCACTGGGGCTGGGGCACTGGGGCTGGTCCCTGCTCCCTCACTCCCCTCTGGGGCACTGGGGCTGGTCCCTGCTCCCTCACTCCCCTCTGGGGCACTGGGGCTGG
>VZTA01004840.1:76912-92089 GCA_013398855.1 Mohoua ochrocephala
CAGGAGCAGGGATGGCTTCCATCCCCATGGCACTGGGGCTCCCCCATCACCCACAGGAGCAGGGATGGCTCCAATCCTCATGGCACTGGGGGCTCCCCCATCACCCACAGGAGCAGGGATGGCTTCCATCCCCATGGCACTGGGGCTCCCCCATCGCCCCATCACCCACAGATGGCTCCCAAAAGCTGCTCTCTCAGTGCTCCCTACCAGGCTGCAGAAACTCTCCAGCCTGTGACATCCACGAGGTATCACAGATTACGTTCCCTCTGAACGAGGTGGCCAGGCCACTGCTCCCAGACAGGAGGCAGAGCTCAGACTCAGGCACCTCTCAAACTCCTTTCTAGCCAATTCTTTTTGTAAATTGTGCTCTCTTTGAAACTGGAAGCAGACACATGGTGATTATGCACTTACCAGAGGGATTTGACCAAGCATTTATAGGTTTCAAGTCAATATTTTAATTGTTATTACTATTATTAAAATTGCAGTTTTGCTTGATCTTGTTACAGTTTTTACCTTTTTTTTTCATTCCCTAAGAAAGAAAATAACTTTAGCAGGAACAAAGGCTGAGAGGCTGAGCAAAAGGCAGCCATAAGAGTCTTATCAAAGCCCCAACAGAGTGGGAATAATTATTCACACTCTGTTGGGGGTTCTAGAAAGACCATCTGAGGAAAAGGATCACTGAGTCTTTTCAACATGTGAAATTAAAGAAAACCACTAGAAATTCAGTACAGGCTTGGGAGGGGGAAGTGAAACAGGGGCAGCTGAGAGAAAGCTGTGGCTGCTCCTCTCCCACTTGATCCACACCATTAGCTGACCGCTGGCCGGGCGGGCCGGGCGGGGCGGTGCCGCTGCCGCAGTTTCGTAACAAAGCTCTGCTGGTAACTTCAATGAAAGGAACAGAGCAGAGCTGAGCACCTGACTGCATTACCAGCCACATTTACCTGATGTGCCCTGTTCACTGCCTCCCACTGTCGTGCTGGTTGTTTATTCTGCGTATGTAAAAAAAATCGAAGCTTTACCTAATGAACCTGTTTGTTTAATTTCACCTTTCTGTTACCTCCCACACTGGCCTTCACTCTTGACAGAGGCATCTCTTAAATATTCATGGTACAGCCTTACATTGCACTGCTGAAAACTTTCATTTTTAACTATTTGGCTGCTGGTTTTTGAAGATTATAACCTGCCATAATGATCAATATTGTTTCCTTATTTGGCTGGACTGTCCCATCTGTCTGTGTCCGTGTCTTATTTCAAAGATGCTCTCTGGGACCAAGTCCCTCGTTTTCTTATGTTTTGCACAAAACCTCCCTCTGTGGAATCCTGACAACACATCTTCATGGACTTGTCACACACAGGCAGTCACACACATAGGGCATGGTGTTCGCTGTATCCCCAGGAGTTAAAAAACTAATTTTATCTCCATTACCCAAATGGGAAACTGAGGCAGAGAGGTGTGAAATGACTTACCCAGGGTCACACACGAGGTCTGAGCACAGCAGGAATTTGAATACAGCTTTTGCAAGCCCAAGGTAATATACTGACCACTATGTCAACTTGAGGTTTATTAAAGAAAATAATTATATATACATATATGTCATTAAAACCATTCGAAATCTGTAATTAGGGTTGACATTTAAAATGATGATGAGAATTGAATCAGCTCTAGTCTCTCATAAAGCAGGGTTACCTAACTGACTGGGGATAGCCTCTGGCACATCAGAGCCCTACTCAAACAACTGGGGAGTGTTTCTGCTCCCAAATCACCTCTCTGCAGTTCACCTCAGGGTAAAGGCACAAAATGCCCCATTGGGCAAGGCCTGTGGTTTGTGTGAGCGCTCCCACAGCTCCCAGGCTGAGAGCCCCCAGGCCTGTGGCTGCCTCCCCTCTGTCAGTGGCCCTGCAAGGAGAGGGGATGGCAGAGTGGGCATGGGAAGGGAAGGCTGGGTTTGGGATGGGAGTGGTCATGGAGAGGGGATGGCAGCGATGTCAGAGCGGGCATGGGAAGGGAAGGCTGGGTTTGGGATGTGAGTGGTCGTGGAGAGGGGATGGCAGCAATGTCAGAGCGGGCATGGGAAGGGAAGGATGGGTTTGGGCTGAATGCTCCACACCCGCCATGCCAGCAGCTCACACTTGGCTAGTTCAGCACGTTGCTTCACTCAGTGTTGTGTTTGGGAATTATTAATGAGGGGCTGGTAAGGCTTGCTTTATGCTTTATTTTAACGCACGGTTCAAGTCAGCACTGGCAGGATTCAAATCTGCATTTGGAATGGAAGCCTGTAATTGGTTCCTGCTTGCTTGGCAGGAGGTTTTACAGGGATGTGGGTTAGAGATGAGGCCGGTTCCTGTGGCACCTCACCTGCAACGACAGCCACACCAGAGGCTGCCCTTTGTCAGATACCTTCTGACCAAAGTGGCCTTTCAATAGGCACATGCGAAATTAAAGGTGATCTCTCTGTCCTTTTGGTCTCCATTGTGAGGCTGCTTCTTGAATATGCTAAACAAAAGACACTGCACCGTTTTTTGGCCTGGAGTTTCGAGACATTTGTGGAGAAGCAAGTTAATAAAGTGCAGATAGAGCCCATAGATACAGTACTGCCCAGGTCTCTGAGTCACTGCTTCGCCTCTGACCAGCTCCTGGAGATAAAGGGTATTTGTTATTCTCCAGGAACAAGGGGCCTTCACCTCCCCAGCGTGCCTTGGGAGCTTGCACAGAGCTAAAACCTTTTTCCAAATGGTTGGCATCTTTTTTCCCAAGCCCTTTTTCATCTTCTTTTGGAAGTCCTTGGGAACGAGCATCGTTTGCATGCAGCAGACCATTTCTTGTGGCACTGTGGCTGCTGCCTGCTGCCCTTTAACCAAAGGGCAGGAATTTGCCTGCCACACTTGGCATCCCTGGCAGGAACAAGGGAGATCTCCGGCCTCTGAGGGGTGAGCGGTGCACACACCCTGCTGGGCTTCTGTGGGCTGGCAGCTCTGCAGGAGGGTTCATCAGCTAAGGCAGATACCAAGCTCCAGATTTATTTTATATGGGGTGGGGAGGGAAGTTTCCAGTCCGAATCCATGAAAAAGAAGCCAGGCCAGAGCCTAAAACCAGTCCTGCACTGGCCAAGGAAAACGAGCGAGGTGATGTAACCAAGTTCCCTACCTGTCTGCATTTTGCAACCCTAAGAACAAACAGCATCTCAACTCGTCACTGATCTGTGCCTCACGTTACATAACATTTTACTGTTTCACTCTGCATTTTGCTGGTGTCTGGCTGCTCTGCTGTGCTTGCCAAGGCAGCGACAAATGGCAGGAGACAAAACCAGAGGCTGGGAGGTGTTGGTGGAGGCTGGAGGCAGAGGGGAGCCCAGCGTGCCTCGCTGGCCGAATGTCAACTGGAGAGTGCCTCTGCCATTGTATGGACTAAATCTTGTTGAGTTTGTGTTGGGAAAATTGCAGATCCCCAGCACAAAATTTTACCCGCAGGGCTAGCTGAGCTGTGTTATAAATGTGCTGTATACCAAGGGAAAAGTATTCTCTGGTGTCAAAAAATTGTTGGTGTTGCTTTGATTATTTTTTTAAAAAATACTTTCAAAGTGAAAAAGAGGATTTTTTTTTTTTATCTTAAAGGGATAAAAAGCAGCAGGGAGTTGCTTTCCTTAGTCTATGTGCCCTTTAAAATCCAGCACAGAATACCCTATTAATTTATTTTCTCTTTCCCAGCATCGCATTTTGAAAAATGCCCGTCTCATTGCAGATGTGCAGCTGACTTATTGTCAGGCCCGGAGCGATGCTGGAGGAATCAGGGCCATTTTTTCCCCCCACTGCCCCCAGCAGCAGCAGCAGCAGCAGCAGCAGCTCCGGGTGACCGCCTGGCAGCAGCCGCGCTGGCTGCTCCTCGGGAGGGAACGGGCGCACATCGGGTCCGTGTCTGTGCACTGCCGCACAATGTGGGGATGTGCCGCCGCTGCCACCCCTGTGCCACGGCCATTGTTAGCGGGTCAAAGCACTGAATATCAATAGACTAATTCCTTCACCCCTCCAACCCGTTCTCTGACTGGAATGTTCACTTCTATTGCACAGCTTTCACCTCTGGCCTCGCCATCTTCATGGCTCCGCACTTCAAAGAGCCCTGCTCATGTAGCAAATGCCTCATTGAAGCCGTGGTCAGAGCCGCACAATTATTTCGA
Source organism: Mohoua ochrocephala (assembly GCA_013398855.1). NCBI lineage: Eukaryota > Metazoa > Chordata > Aves > Passeriformes > Acanthizidae > Mohoua > Mohoua ochrocephala. Next base: position 81,085 of record VZTA01004840.1, read on the forward strand.
AAAAACTCCACATTGTGTTTCAGCTGAGGACAGGAGAACTGGCGAAAGTCTGAATCACTTTCAAGATTCAGATCTAAATCCTGAGGTTTAGAAATATGAAAGTCAAAACTACAATAGTCCAAACACACAGAGCCTATTCTTTGCACCTTGAAATGTGGAAAATTAAAGACCTGCTCTCAGTTTGACTACTCACCTTTCCATTTTCTGAGGCACCCAACAAAGTTCCCTCTGCTAATGAATACAGGTTTTGATTGTTGGATTACACAGATTATTTTCTGTCATCTTCAAGTCCTTTAAACAATTGCTGCCTTTGAAATCCCTTATGCAAGAAGCATATGACCTTACAACACTCCTATTCCTCTTTTGTATTTAACATCACAGCCCTCTCTGTGGTTACACACAATGTGGGGAAAGCTGTAGGTCAGGGCTGTGAGGTGATAGCTAAAAACGCAGGGCGCCCGACTATTGAAGCTGACACAAAATACACAGAAGAAAAGAGGCTGCATGGAAAAGGGTTTAAAAGTAAACATTATTTTTTATATCACACTTTGTTACAGTTCCAAAAACCAAGGAACAGATGGTTGTACACAGGACAGGATATAAATCAAGGGACAACAGAAAATTAAATGGAATGTAAACTCGAGTGCTGAAACAATCTCAAATTAAAATTTGCTGGAAGTGTGGTCAAGGATGTCCATACTGGTTGGGATTTACACTGGAACACCATTCCCGAAGCCCCAATCTTTCTCTTTCCCTCTCTGTCTCTCGTCCCCGTTCCCTGCCATGTTCTCCTGCTCGTGCACTGATACCAATCTCTCATGAATTTTCCATAAGCCTTTCAGATTTCCACACTACCTTCCATTTTAACACAACACCGGAATCCACAAATAGAATTACCTGGGTTTGGGATGTCTTTGGGCAAGAGAGAGGCAACATTCAGAGAAACTGAGGCACCACTGGTCAGCACCAAGAAATGTCAAGTGCCTGTTAAGAGCTGAGGAGTGTTTCCAGTCTGGTGGGCAGCCACAGATGTGGTTTAAACACAGGAAAACTTTCACACACGGCGGTGAATGGTGAATCTTTTTGTGAATGTTTATTGTGAGATTTGTTGTGCAGCACAATTCCTGGACTGGGATTTGAATGCAGAAAATGCTGTGGGCACAACAGGCTTGAAACAATAAACTCAACCTAACTTTGTCTAACTCAGCATTTAGAAATTTTATTGGCAGAGACTCACAGAAAGGAACGAGAAATCATAATTCAGCAAATTCCTTCTATCACTGCTCAACTTTCTCGTAGTAAATTATTCACCTCAGCAATGACTCAGTTAGCAAAAGATTAAAGGCTGGATTCTGGCACCCTTGCTGTTCCTGGCGAGCGCTGTGCAGCACCCTGTTGAATGCTACAGACACACCACCCGGGGTAGAACAGCTCTGACTGTGTTTGTGCTCAGAGTCCCCACAAAAACATCCTCCTGAGCCCCTTTGTCAGGCAGCCCTCAGCCTCGTGTCACTGAGAGCCCTGGGGCATCACCCCCTCCACAGAGCAGCCACAGCCAGCTTCCAGGGGCTGGGAACTGCAGCTGAGCCCCGAATTTCTCAGCCCAGCACCTGAGCAGGGGCCGCACAGGGGCAGTTCCAGGCAGTGTGTGCCACCAGGCAGTGTGTGTCTGTCACCAGCCAGCGTGTGCCACCAGCCAGCGTGTGCCACCAGCCAGCGTGTGCCACCAGCCAGTGTGTGTCACCAGCCAGTGTGTGCCACCAGCCAGTGAGTGTCACCAGCCAGTGTCACCAGCCAGTGTGTCACCAGCCAGTGTCACCAGCCAGTGTGTGTGACCAGCCAGGATGTGCCACCAGGCAGTGAGTGTCACCAGCCAGTGTCACCAGCCCAGTGAGTGTCACCACGGTCGGTTCCTGAGCAGGCACACACCAAACCTGGCACTCTGCAGGGAGGGCCGTGGTCCCACACCTCTGCTGCCACCTTTGCCTCTGCCCTCGGAGGTGCTCGAGGCTCCGATGGCTTTGGCAGTGCTGGCGTGCCCTGTCCTGGCAGCAGTTTTGGGTTGGTTCCCGAGTTTTACTGATAAGCACAACCCCTTCAGCAGACAAAAGTGCTTGGCCTTGTTACTCCCAGGATCGGGGTTGTCTGCAGAATGTGAAAATGTGACCCTTCCCCGTCAATACAAAGGCAAAACACGAAATTTCAGTATAACCAGCCACGTGCAAGTCTTCTAAATAAATAAATAAACCTCATGAAACTCTGGTTATTAAACTAAATGCATTTGACTCCACAAGCCTTCCATGAACTGGACACCAATTTAAACTGATAATTCTCTGCGTGGAAAATTTCAGGAATAATATTTTTTTTCCTGTTAACAAGGGCTGAAAAAACAGCATGGAACTGATGTTCTGTCACAGCACCCGGAGCTGCAAAATTCAACAGGTGAAAGCTAAAGAGATAAAATTCCCATGGAATATTTTGGAACTCAGAACTGTTTGGCAACTCACAGAAAACAACCCATATGTTATGTAGGCACTGATGTTTCATCTCTCACTTCTCTCAGCTATCCTGAGCTCAGAGTTATCATTTCAGCTTACTGGAAAGCACTTGATGCAGCCAGTTCCTTTTAAAATATATTTTGTTGGAAGTTGTTAGAAAATTCAATAAAGAGACTTTGATCATGATCCATTCATTGACTTTCTTGGACTAACTTTTATATGGGATTTAAAGTGGATTTGAAGCTTCTGTTTCAAAAGCAAAGCATATTTTCCAAATTCCTGCAGTGCCTCATGGCATCAGCTTTGCTTTTGAAATAGAGAATGAGGATGCAGAGATATTAAAGCTAAGCTCACAGAAACATGATTTTCACCCCCTCTAGAAAAACAGGAACATCCTTACTCTTCCTTTGAATACATAATTAGTGCTAATTGAAGACACATGTCAGAAATTTATGCAGCAGGACAGAGAGCAGAATGCAAAGGGTTTTTCCTATCAATGCCAGAGACAAGCAAATGAAGACCTGCAGTTTTTCCTCCTCCTGGATCCTCACGCCACAGGCCAGACCTACAAGTCATAAGTGGCCATGCACAGTGCTCGTCAGTAGTTCCCAGTCCAACTGTACTGGTTCCAGTCACCTTTTCTCCCCTGCTCTGATCCATGGAGCTCAGGCAGGCTCCTGGAGCAGCACCGAGGTTATATAAATTATTGTCTCCGTGTTGATTCCTAGCTCCTGCCACCACACTGGTCCCACTAACCAGGAAAGCTTAGCCCCCAAAAATCCTTCTCTCTTTCTTTGACAGGATAGTGTAGTTATCCATGAGTTCTGTGCAGATCCCAATTACCAAATGAAATGTGCATGCACATGCAGGCCTTTTGGACATTTTGTATTCTTAATAAAAAGGGATGTCCTTCCTTGAAAACATAATCGCTCCTTCAAACATTCAGCGTGAACACCGAAGCACTGTGAGTGGCTCAAACAATAAAACCAACTTTTTTTTGAGCAAAACATCATTTTTTTCCTGAAGTCCATCCTTATAAGAGACCAAAACATTTCATTTGCCACAATGGCCACGATGAGATACTCAGCAATGAAAACTCAGTTCAAACAGCAGTCAACAGCAGGGGCAGTTCAAGCAGCTCTGTTGAATGTTTCTACCTGCATTGACTGCAACAAACAGCTTCTCTTTAATTCTGTTCATACCTAAATTAAATGGATGTGTAAAAATCTCCATTTTGCTGTGAGTTGGTGCCAGCACTGACCCCACCTCTGCTCTGCAGTGTCCCCAGAGCCCCGGGCTCAGCCAGCACAGAGATCTCCATGTGAGCTCTCCTGCCCCAGTCCGGGGTGACCCCAGCACTGCCTCGTCCCGTGCCTGACTCCCCCGCCCAGCAGGAGCAGAGAATTACATAACACAGAATTCCCATCCAGCCTTTCAAATTTTCCAGCTGTTAAGCAATTCCCTGGATCCAAATCAAAGCCTGCAGATGCTCTGGGGGTAAAATCTCTGCTGAACGAATACCACAGCCTGGATGGAACTGCATTATGGAGAACGTGGATGATGGCTCCATGCATTTGCCTGGCTGTGCATCAGCTGCTCCTAATTCAATCACATGCTACAGAGTTCTGTCCTTGTGTCCTTCCTGCCACTGTTTGTTCTGACAGATTGTGCTCCTCTTGCTTGCTCAGAAATCCCTGGGTCTCCTTCAGTGCCCCTCAGTGTGACAGTAAAGGAGAACTGGAAGGAGACCAAACACAGGGGAGGGGTTGTGGCCTGCAGGGGCAGGAGGCCGGCAGGGGTGGCTGCCCTCACACCCCCAGGCTGCTTTTATCAGCTGTGTGTGGATTAAAGCTGTGCCCAGGCGTTCTTCAGGTAAACCTGGTAAATCAGCTGCATCTCGGTGTGCCAGCTCCGTGCCTGAAAATCATTTTGAGCTTGGGAAGTGTTGTGTAGGTCTTCCTTACTGTTGTGATGGCATTTTTACATTTAGGTTCTGTACAATTAATGACTGCAAACTGAATGCAGCCCTGAATTCTGGCTGGCACGGAGCAGGCATTGTTGCAGTGCCTGCAGTCATGGCTGTGGATGCCTTTCCAGGTTCCTCCAAAGGCCCAACAAGAAAGCGTGGAATAGAAGTCCAAATATTTATTCCCATTAATGTATGTTTTGCCCCAGCTCTGCCTTCACATGCTCAGTCTGATCCATTTAGTTCTTCTCTCTTGTCATTTAAAGAATCTCCCCCCACAGTAATTATGCCAGGCTGCCAGAAGATAAGGTAGGAATAAAGCGTGGGTGAAAATCCCAGCTCCTGTTGCCAGGGCCGGCGTTTCCTTTCAGGAATGGGCTCTGGGAAGTGCTCACAGCGGGGTCAGTGCTCGCGGGGTTCCTCTGCTGTGGGGCTCTGCAGATCCCTGCAGCTCCAGGGGAAGGGCCGTGCTTGCAGGGAGGGAAGTTGTGTCCTACATTGCAATGCCCAAGAGCCTCCAGAGCTTTTCAGTGTGTTTTATAACTGTTTGTGCTACCCAGTCAAAAAAATCACCAAAACAAAACAAAAATCTGGTAAAAGAGACAATTAAATGACTTAGGTTGAGATGCTCCATAATTTATTGCAGATCTATGAGAGAACACTTGTAGAACCCATTTAATTCATTTAATAGTAATGCAAACATTGATATAAATTAAAACTCCAGAACGCTTTCTCACATCTTTTCTCTCCCCATGAGAGGTGAATGAAAATGATTTATTACCCATAGATTATAATTGCTTAAAATAGGTTATGATGTAAGAAAAAAAATCTAATCCCTTCTACCAGGCAGGAGCAAAATTCTACAGACAGAGAAATTACATCTAACGCCAGTGTGTTAAGGAAGAAACATTCTTCTTCTCCCTTTGGGGAAACTCTAAGAACATCTTTTTAGAACTGTCAAAATTCACAAGCTGTAATAAATTATTCTTTTTCATTACCCATTTATTAAGCAGGCTGTTTGGTATAATAGCAGGAAAATTCTGTCTAATTTTTACAGTATTACACTACTGTGATTTCTCATTTGAAACAGACAAGTTATCAAGAGCAGTGATGTGTTTTATTCTGTACGTTGGGACCATCTTTCCTCTGAATTCTGATGAAGACAACTTTTGAAGCGTGTCAGGCTCTGCCTGTCAGAGGGCTCCGTGTCAGGGGGGTGGGGTGGCACTGCCACCTGGGGCTGCCCGGGGGGGGCTCTTGCCACCATTAAAGTGGACACCAGACCCAAAATTTACCACGAGGCTAAACACAAAATGTGAAGAAAAGCAGATCACCAAATATTGCACTAAGATTTAGGAATGTTGTAACTGTTGGCTATGGGATGCTGCAGGGATCTCATTAACTGCAATGCTAATGTGAAATTCTGAGCGAAACTTTATGCTGGATAAAGGGATAAAACGCTGGTTTAGGAGATGAGAAATCTGGAATAGGGTTCTGGCTCTATCACCAAGCTCTGTATGGTTCTGAGAGAGTAATTTATTGAATGCAGTAACTTAATATATCATAAGCATTTATTATACTATAATTACAGGACTATAATTTATATTGTTTATATATATATAACAGTAAAGGTGTACCCAGGGTAAATCTGCCTCAGCCCTGTTGGTGAAACTGAAACACCAATGACTTTGCTTTCATCAAATGAAAGTAAAAATACATCTTCTTTTGCTTCTTCTGGTGAAAATTCCCACTCTGCCCTAGGTTTATTGTGTGTAGAGGGATCCAAAGTTATAAACCACACTGTAAGTGGTGATTATAATGGCTTGATTTACAGCACTATTATTATTATTATTATGCTCAATTGTCATGGGCCACGCTGTGTTCATCCTCCCCATGCTCAGAATCAAATGTCTGAGCTATAATACCAAAAATAGCAACTGCACTTCCACACTGGATGCCGTGCAGGCTCCGGGGACGTGCCTGGCCAGGCCCTCAGCTGGCCAAATGCAACCCTTGCAGGTCCCACGATAGCCCAGCGCGCTCCCCCGAGCCCACCGTGTCTCACCTGGTACCCCCTAACTACCACCCAGGGCAGCCCAAACACAGGAGTCTGGGAGCAAAGGGAACAGATGGCTGCAGGCGAGTTTTCAGGAGACATTTGGGAGCTCTACCGGCCCCCTCCAGCCCCCAAAAGGGACAGATGAAATGCAATGGAAACAGAAAGAGGAAATAAAAGCCACCTATCTCCCACACCCTGAATGGCAGTGGCAAGGCAGGATGCTGCCTTGTTGGCTCTGGTTGAAAATATATAAATAAATGGTGGTTCTAAACCCACATTGTATCTTCACAGCCAGCAGCGACACAAAGCTGCTTTCTTCAGCTAGGAAGTGGATTACATTTTTATAACTAATCCGCAGCTCTTTGCCTGAAAAGATTTGCTAAGCCCCCCCTCGCCACTTTTTCTTTTAGGTCTGTGCACTCCAAAGCTTCCTTCCACCTTCTTCCTCCTGCTTCCCAAAAGTAAATGCACGGCTGTTTTTTTGAACTTACAGTACGGGACTTTGTTTGTGCCCTGCATTGTTAAACAGGATTCTCAGACAGGGGAAAAAAACCCAACACCCAAACAACTCAGTGCTTCGCTGATCCATAAAATCATTATAGGCAACATTTCAGTTTCAACAAGTGCCAAAAACTCTCCCCCCTCCCCGAATATAAAAATAAAGCAGAAACAAAAATAACAAGGCTATTAATCTTTCATTAAGTTAAAGGGATGAAAAGGAATCGCTTAAAGTATCATTCTTTACTTGCACCACAAGATTGGATGCCCCCTGCTAACTTCAAAGGCTCTAAAAGAAGCTGGTTAATATTGTTGGCACAGAACCAGATTGTGGTTTATTTTAGTTTTTCTGATTTTTTTTCAACAAAAGAAAACATTAAGGGTTGGACACTGATTGCTGAGGAACAGCTATTGAAAGAGGGGGCCTTTTGTGCTGCTACCAGTAATATGTCAATTTTCAGACACGTAAAAGCTGCTCAAGAAATCGTGTCAGTCACTGCGCGAGGGCAGAACTGTAACACTGCTCCCGTTTGCTCTGTGCTTCCAGCTCAGACACGAATCGCTGGTTCTCCCTGCGTGCCAGAGCGCTGGGAGCGGCAGCGGCTCCGGTGAAATATGGGCTTCATGCATCCCAGGAGAAGCAACAGATCCCCCAGGAGCCACAAAGCCACTCACCTGCCTCCCCACACAACTGCTTCTCACTGCTGCCCAGCCCCAAGCCTGTGTGCATGGAAACAAAGCTGAGTGCTGCTGAGTGACGGAGTTCTGCGGTCACGCTCCTTCGCGCGGGGGTTTCTCGGCACAGCGCGGGCTGTCGGGCTGCGGCTGCCTGGCAGAGGGTGAATGAGGAGCGATGAGGAGAGCAGGGCAGGGCAGCAGGAAGCGTGTGTGACGGGTTGATGATGTGCTGAGAGCTTAATGCACCCGCGGAGCCCCGGGCTGGGGCGCACCGCCGGGTCCCCTCCCTTCTCCGGGGAAACAGAGAGCTCAGGCCCCGGCACACGCTCAGCTCCAGCCTCTGCCTTCGCTCAGCTCCAGCCTCTGCCCTCGCTGGGGACTGAGGGGACTGGGGACTGCTCCAGGCAGAGCATCTGCAGCCAAGGAACCTTCCCGCATGCACAGGAGCAGCTGCAGCGGTGCCAGGCCCCAGTGTGAGCCAGGGAGATAGTTTAAAATGCAAGTGATACAAACTAAGGTTAATTGGAAGCATCTCTTTCATTCCATCCGTTCTCATTTAGTCCCCCAAGGCAGCACCACCGGATCTGCCCTTTCCAACCCGCATCACCAAATAAAACAGATATATCCCATTTGTCCCTGGGAAGGTTTTCCTCTTCTTACATCAGGCTATTAATGCATAACAACTGCAAATAAATTTGGCTACATTCCCCAAAGTGTGTTTTGCCCAACATCTCCCTGTCATGCTTCTATCCATCATCTCTCCCAACTCTTCCCTCTGGGCCCGATTCAACATCCATCACAAAATTTACATGTAATCCACCAGTGTTTGCAGAAGGTGCATATACGTTCTTGCAAGTGCCAAATATGACAGATATCTGAAATTCCTCCTTTAAAGCCCTTTTCAGGAAAAGCCTATTACACTGCTGCTGTGATGGATGGTGTCCCCCTGGCTTCCAATAAACTATGTACTTTATTTGTCTGAGCTAGTCCATAAATTTTTGGGGCAGGAGGAAAGGGCATGACCATTATCCTCTCTGGGTTTTTTCCAAGAGGAAGCACACGTTTCCTGGCAAAACAGCAAAGGGAGCCAGTTGCACTGTTGGCAAGGCAGGTTGCCCAATGCTTCCTATTATGAGAACACCTTTCAGTGGCTCGTAGTTCTGCCAAACTGCATCTGTTTGTCCTGCATGTGTGACCTCAGCTGACTGCTGCACTCATCTCTGGGAGTAAGATGAAGGATTGAAAATTTTCTGGCAAACAAAGTGGCAATGATGCTGATATTTGTCTTCACGGAGCCTGAAAGCATGAGTTATGTGTTTAGAGTAAGTACCTCAGTGATGAGTGCTGCAGGAAGGTCCATTAGGGAATGAATAATCCTGTCTCAAAGGCAGTCAGTGGTGTCCAGTGAGGAGCACGGGGAGCACTGGAGATGCAGGGAGGCCCTGAACAGCGCTGCTCTGTCCCCGTGTGCTGAGGGAGGCCTGGCTTCTCTGGGAAAAAACACAATTATGTAATTAAGAACATAATGTATGAACAGCAGGAAGCTAATGCTGCCCCACCACCATCCCAACTCCTGGCATTTGCTTGTTTTTAAGTGCCTGGGTTTGACCCGAATAATTTTAATGTGTTCCTCTGTGTGTGTAATAAATAATGGCAACTAATGCAAACAATCCAAAATGCAATTATTTCATTTGAGCAGCTGTGGGAACTGCATCTGTCTCAGGTGGAGTGGCTCCTACACAACAAAAGGAATTCCTGCCCTGAAAAATGAACTTTCTCCATCTCTCAGATTTTCTGGTGGAGTTCCCAGCTGGACAGGACAGGGAACAAATTCTCCAGCAGTGTCTCTGCCAGAACCTGAGCAGGGCTGCGGGAGCAAGAACCTGCCCTGGGTGTCCTTCCTGGATGTGGGATTTGTCCAATCCCACCGGCAGGGAATTCAGTGTGATTTTTGTCAGCAAAGCTCCCCTTGCAGAGGGACAGCTGGAGCTCCCAGCTGGCTCCGGTGGACCTGGGATCAGCCCCGGGCCAGCAGGATTTCAGCATCCTCTGTAGCCTGGCTGCATCTCTGTGACTTTCACTGAATTTGTGCTTCACTTTGTGTCATGTTTATCTTGAAAAGAAGGGGTTTAAGCTTGGCGAAGCGAAAAGACTTTTCAGGAGGGGAAAGGCTGGTTCGGCTTGAGACGGCTGCCTGTTAAATGTTATATTAACGATAAGATCCTAAAAGAGCCGGTCAGGGGTGAGCAATCTTGCTTTCCTTTTTTACACTATCTTTGCTGAAGTTTCTTTTCCGCTTAGAGAGAAGGGGAACAGTTTTCTTTTACTTTCTTTTTTCTTTTTTTTTCATTTTTTTATCACCAACTTCAACCACAGGGTCAGCTTTGATTTGGGTGAGTCAGAAACATATTTATCTCTGAAATTCTCCTTCTGTGCCTGGGAATGAAGTGTTTCTCCTCATCTCAGAAGAAAGAGATGTATTTTAAATAACAGCAGGGCCAAAAAAGAAAATAAAAGGCAATAATAGCAGTTTGTTTTACCTGCTACACAGTAGGCCTGATCTCTGTGTTGCTGGTACACGTATGATTTTAAGAGACTTAGTTTCGCCGTGACAATGTTTATGGTTTGTTTATAGAAAGAGATCTGTACTCCAGACTTTGTTCTAAACTCTGCTCAGCTCAAGCAGTTGTTACAGCAGATAGGCTTGACCCAGTCCTCACCCTGTTTAAGATGTGTTTTATTTTTGCAGGCATTCCATAGTTGCAGGAAGCACTCGAGCCTTAATCTGGACCACTTGTCGGGTAGTGAAAGGAGAAAAACAACTTAGGGAGCAATCCTCTTGGAAAACCATGCACGGGGTTTAGGGAGAGCTCAGCAGGCCTGCAAATGCTGTGGGCAGCTTTGAAATCCCCGGCCAAGGAGGCTTTGTTGTGGATGCCCCAAGGGAAAAGCCAAATGCAGCGCTCATCACAAAGCGGGCGCGGATCGGGAACAAACGCGCATTTTGCACGGTTTGATCTGCACATCCTGCGCCTGCCTCCTCCTGCAGTTTGGTGGAAACAGAACTGCTTGGAAGCCCGAAAACCCTGGGAAGTGTTGGTTCTCAGAGCCTAAGAGGCATCTCCGTGGTCTCCAAGAACGTGAATTCTTGTCCTCGGTGCCGACGTCCTCGGGCAGCAGTGGTGCCATCGGGGCAGCTGCCCGCCCGTGCAGGGCTGGCCAGGGACAGGGACAGGGCCAGGGGCAGGGGCAGGGGCAGGGGCAGGGGCAGGGACAGGGGCAGGGGGAGGGCCCGGGGACGGGGGC
>VZTA01004840.1:92136-112399 GCA_013398855.1 Mohoua ochrocephala
GCAGGGCCAGGGGCAGGGACAGGGCCAGGGGCTGGCACGTGCTGCTCCTGGCTGGAGTTCTGTGCGAGTGTCACACATCCTGACCGGCGGTGGAATGTCCTTGCCTTCTGTGCCCATCGGAACGGGGCGCTGCCACGGGCAGGCTCTCCAGGGTGGGATCCTGTGTGGGCAGCCTGGCACAAACTCAGAACATCCCAGATCTCAGAGCACGCAGCGTTTGCCTCATCCTTCTTCAGCAGCTGAACCCTCAGTTTTGTTCCACACACCACAACTGTGTTTGCAGGAGTCAGTGTAAAGACTTCTCTTTTTTGGGTAATATGTTTCCTCTTGTTTGTTTGTCCATGTGGGGGCTACACAGCTCTCACAAACATCCCTCCAGAGAGCGAACATCTCACTGCTCAGTGTCCCTTTGCCGAGCTCTGTTTCCATTTAGAGGCATAGTCAGAATTCCACACTTGATCAGGCTGGGGCTGGAGCAGCCCCGGATCTGGCTGAGGAGGGCTGGGAGCAGATGCTGATGGGAAGAGAAAGGAATGCTGCAGCTCCCAACCCAGGGTAACCTGCCTGCAGGGAGGGATTTCTGCCCAAGCCACAACACTTGGAGCCTGAGTGATGCCCTGAAGCGGAAAGCTTCACATCCCTTCAAAAACTGCAATTCAAAAAAAAAAAGAAAAAGAATTATCATGATTTCACAAAACTTTTTGTGCAGTATCTGTTTCTTCTTGGAGTCCCATTAAGCTCTCGCCTGCACAAGTTTGCATGGTGACAATGCCTTCAGTAAGTCAATTATGCTCAGCTCTGAAATAGATTTCCCTTCTGTCACTTTTCTGTTTGATCCATTTGAATTTAATTAAATGGTCAAAATTTAAAGTATATTTTTTCCATCTTGAAAAATAAATCCTTCACTGTAACTTTTCAGAAAACTGTCTAAGTCTTTATTTTTCGTTTGGAATAAGTCTGAGTTTTACGCTCCCGAGAGATTGTTCAAGTAACCACCTCGCTTATCTGCTGCAAAAACAATATTTTAAAGATGCAATTTTCTGTGAAAGAAGCTGGTTCAACATGTAATTCTCTTCTGTCTTTGAAGGATCATTTGCTCAGACATAATGAATTCTGCTGAATCTGATAACTTTATTGCTCATAAAGTAATCACAGTGAAATAATGAGTTACTATATCATCATTTTTGCTTTGTTTCTCATTGCTTGCCTTTTACACTTGAAAAAAGTCCTTGAGTTCTTGATTAGTGTTCTTGGCTTGAAGGACCAGGCTGAAAGAAAAAAATATTCCGATTCTTTACTTTTGATTCACCATTGCTCTGAAATAATGAATGGTATCCTTCCTCATAATGACCCAAAACATCAAGGGTGGCTTCCTACTCACTATGAAAAGACACAGGTCCAGCTTTTTCATTGGGATAAAAAACTTGTTAATAAAATCAGCACAGTGGCTCAGATGCGTTCCCCTGTTAGACCTCCGACAGCAGAGTCACAGATCTTAAGAAGAAGAAGAAAGGGAAGGAGAAACAGAGATTCATGGGAGAAAAAAAGGGGGGAAAAATGTGATTTCAGATGGTATCAAACAAAAGAAAAGAATGTTACCGTCAGTCCTCTCCCACCAAATTTGCCTCTGCCCAGTTCAATGCTGGGCACTGCTCAGGTCAGGGATTTATTAAAATGCAATAACGTGACAATATTTCTGGAAACATGGAGCCATCGTGGAGCTACTTGAAGAATTCTCCTTACAGGGACTGATTCAAACCCAACTAGGATCTTCTGCATTGATTTCAAGAGGCTTTCAATTACACCAGAACCCTGCGGGGTTGAAACAAATGCTGAGCAGGTTGTTGGCAAGGAAAGCCACCACTGCTGCTGCTAACAGAGTTTACCACGAGCAGAAACACCAGCACGGCACTCACTGGCACGGGAACAGCACCCTCTGTCCAGGAACCGCGTGCAAGGAAAACCGGCACGGGCCTGAGCTCTGTGAAATGCTGGAAGAGTTAAAATTCATCAAAAGTTTGAGACTTGTTGTATTAAAACCATCAGCAAGGGCTTGTGTTTACTTCTCACCCAGTACAATTTAAAAGTGCACGCCCTTTTCAAATGCCCTTCCATGTCCTATTCCCAGCAATGACCTCCACTGTCCCTGCTGGACTTGGGTGTTATTTTTTACTGAAATGAGATCTCTTTAATCAGCTTTAAAAACATTGTGAACTGAAACTGCTCTTATTTAAAAGTTTAACTTTACTTTCATCAATTTATAATCAGAGTTCCTCTGGTATGTTTGATTCCTGACAAACAAGGATAAAAGTCTTGTGCCCCCATTGCTAATGAGATGATAAAACAGCAGGGATCAAGTTTTTAATTACTACAGGCTATGCACTGGAGAGGTACCAATGATATTTTCTATTGCATGTCTAAGTTGTAACTTCAGGCTTATGACAGTCATGCTGTGTTCCTCTGCCTTTGATGATCACTCATCTTTGTCTCCTGAGAACATACAAAAATTTCTGAGCTGGGATCCTGGGGGGCTGGCAATTATTGCTGTAACCTGGCACAGGTTCCAGGGTAGCACCAGCGCTGCGCAGCGAGGATCCCGCGTCTGAGCAGAGGAGAGCGCGCGCAAAACGTGGGGAACTTTTCTTCTCACACAATCTAGATTCTCAATCTACTCGTTCCTTTAATAATTATGCTTTTAATTAAGCGGGAGAATAATTTAATATTGTTCCCTTTTTTCCTATTAGAAGCACAATCTATTACCTTTTCATACATAAAGCATGGGGCCACAGGCACACAGCGATGCACGTTTGTGGCACTAGGGGACTCAGGTCCTGGGAAATTGTCAATACAGGCGTGTTTTTGGGAATGATCATCATTCCTACCCGTGTTTATAAGCTTGCTGAGTGAGTTTTGTTTCCTTGAATGAAATTAATATTGATGCAAGAGATTAAAATGCATTTCTAAGTAACGAATAGTTTTATTATTAGAGAGAGAGAGCTGAGGCTGGTAATGCTGCTGCAGATCAGCGCTGCAGATCTTCACCACGCTGCTCAGCCTGCAGGTATTTGGCCATTATCCTGGTCATCCCAATGGTTCCCTTCCCTTTGGCTCCACACCACTCTCACACGGGGGGAGCATCTCCTTCGGCTGCAGCGCGAGGCAGCCGGGAGCAGAGCCCTCGGTGGCGCTGGCACGGGCACAGCACAGCTGAGCTGAGCTGAGCTGCTCTGGGGGTGTCTGCAGGAACCTGCAAAGTCACCTCCCTCAGCTGCCCCGGGGCCACAGAGCTGCTTCGGCCACCAGAAATTGTGGGGAGGAAAAAGTCTGAGGAGAAACACTCAAAGTGTCCCCCCACTGAACCTCTATGAGTGTTTTCCCTGAATACAAGGTTCCTGTTCTCGTGAAGGAGTTTGTGAAATCTGAACAGGAGCCCACCAGAGTTTTCAAATCAAGCAAAGGCTGTTTCCACACGGGCCATGTACCCCCAAAACCTCCTCTGAACCCACCACTGCTTTTTTTCTGCCACAGCTGCACAGCTCTGCCACTGTTCCATGGCATCCTACAGACATCGTTTCCTTTACATTCCTTTATGCTGAGAGAGCACTCCGTGCAAAAATTATTTCATCCCTATTTCGTGTTGCCTTTTCTGTTTAATCTCTGCTTGATGTGAGAGATAGGTATGTCTCAGCCTTTTATCCAACTAAAATGAAGCTGCCATTCTTTTCCTTGCTTCCTTCACTTTATACTTCCTCTCTGCAGCTAAACCTTAACCCAGGAGAGAGTCTTCCCTCTGGGGACGGAGTGGAGACCACAGAAATAGTGACAGCTCCAGTGCAGTCAGCAAGGGGGAAGAGATGAGCCTGGATTCAGGAGCAGAAGGTCCCCCTTGAGTGCTGAAATACAAAAAATAAGGAACTACTTTTTCTCTGCCTAAACTTGAAGAATTTGCAGCGGCATCATTTGTGTAAGGGTAAAATAGCAAAGGACGCCTTGTGTGCAGAGATACTGCAAAAGACTCTGTGTAAGCAACCCTTAACTAATATATTCATTTCTGCAAGAATTGGGAGTTCTGATCTGACTTGGACTCTCCAGGGACTGCGTGTCAGACAAATGCTACAGAAATCAAGAGCCCAGCTGACCCACTTCTCTCTAGCTGGAGGATAAAACCCCACTGCTTTGGTAGCCCCATCCAGCCTGGCTGTAAATAATCATTCTCAGGGAAACAGGGGGGTAACGTTCACTTCAAAAAGTACTTCACAAATCTGAAACTTCTATTAAGTAACCAACCATGATTAATGCACTTGGCTGTAGAAATCAATTATATTTTAAAAGCAAATCATGAAGGAGACTTCATCCTTGTTTTCTTTTACAACCGATATGACAGATCAAAACTGCAAACGCTACAAATGCTGCACTGGCTGGAACCCCAACACAGCTTAAATGCACTGATTTATTTCACAAATGTAGGACATCCAAGTAACAGACTATTGTTGTGTGGAGGCAGTCAGTGGCACTTCAGAACTTACAGCTCATATCAACTCCAACCACTGCGTAAACAGAATCAAGAGACATTTAATGTGCTGCGTAATGGAACTTGAAATGAAGTTGACCATAAAATGTGTATAATCTAAACTGCAGAAATCACTCCACTCTAATGATCTGCTCCCTAAAAAGAAAAATGTAAAGTGTTTAAAAGATTTAGCAAAATCTGTGCATAGATTGAATAAATCATCATGGGTATCAATTATATCTTGAAAATGGTGTACAGCTCTTATAACATCAAGGACTGGTCTTAATTATGGCTTCAGTGTAACTAATATTTTCTTAATTTTAATGAATGTTGTCCTATTATAGGATTAACTTGTGCTGAAGCTGGAGAAGCCAAAAGAATTTTCAATTAAAAGAATTGCAAAGACATTTAAGAGGTACACTGAGAACAGCAGATTGTTTTGAAAGATGTTGGATTTTGGCCCAAATGTTGTTCCACTTTCTGACTCAATGAGTCATCCCATGGGACTATGGCAAGCAAGATTTGGCCTTTTTTCCAGAAGTGTAAAAAGTAAACATTGCAACGGGCTGGCAGGCTCTGTAGGCTCCTGTGATGCTGCAAAGGGCAAAACCCTTCTCTTGGGGCTGGCAATTCCTACGGGAGAACCTTCCCACCCTGCCTCACCTGTTCTTTGAGGGGCACGGGCAGCAACACCAGTTCAGTACCTGTGGGAGAAGCTGCTGTGGCAGAGTTATGTCCTGGCTGAAGGGAATGAGGGCCTGGTGTCCCCTGGGAATGAGGGCTTGGTGTCCCCTGGGAATGAGGGATGGGTGTCCCCTGGGAATGAGGGGTTGGTGTCCCCTGGGAATGCGGGCTTGGTGTCCCCTGGGAATGAGGGATGGGTGTCCCCTGGGAATGAGGGGTTGGTGTCCCCTGGGAATGAGGGGTTGGTGTCCCCTGGGAATGGGGGATGGGTGTCCCCTGGGAATGAGGGGTTGGTGTCCCCTGGGAATGAGGGATGGGTGTCCCCTGGGAATGAGGGGTTGGTGTCCCCTGGGAATGAGGGATGGGTGTCCCCTGGGAATGAGGGATTGGTGATGGAGTGGTGCTGCTGTGTGGGCCGGGAGCTGACTGGCTCAGGGAACTCTTGGCAAGGTGCATTGCAGGGACGGGGACCTGTTCCCCCTGTGATGATCATCCTGGAGCTCTCTCGTAGCCCGAGCCCGTCTGGAGAGCAGCAAGAGGACAGCACGGATGTGGGAGTGCTGCAGTGGGACATCTCCCCGGGCTGTGGAAGCCTCGGGTGCAGGGTGAGAAGGGTGGGATCTCGGGAACAGCCTCTCCACGAGGCCTCCTTGGAAAGGAAGAAGTTCCAGCTCCGTGCTGCTCCAGCCCAAAGGTGCTCCAGTGCCATGCTGGGGATTAGGAGCTCTTTGTGTGCTGCACAAAACACGTCGGTGATGTGCTGCACAAAACCTCCCCGTGGCAGCTGTCACACTTGTTGTGCCGAGCTGCGGTGCAGCAGCCAGGCAGGACACGTGCATTTCTTGGGGAGAGGATTGCTGTGAGGATTGCTGTGTTGCTGTATTCCAGAAAATCAAATTAGCTCCTCGCTATTCCATTTTAGCAAGAGCTCCCCACTGAAAAGTCTCCCTCCTTCGGCATGCACTTAGGAAAACAAGGCACAAACAGCTCATCCAAAGCCAGCAGTGCTCAGGAAGAACATTGAGAAAACAGAACCCTTAACATCTCCCTCCCTAACCTTCAGTCCATGAAACCTTCTCTGGTGTAAGTGACACCTTTTTTCTGGGCAGAATCTATAGGGGCAGTCCCACATTGCCAGAAAAAAGGTAAGAGACCAGAGTTTTGGATAGGAAATTTATTTGCCACAGTATTCTATTGGACATGGAAATTATATTAAAAAAAAATTAACTGAAAAGAAAGGCAATCACTAAATCAGTAAATTCTAGGGGTTTACTAACAGCCATGTGTTGACCCTGGTGAAGATGTTAATTCACTGTAGTGGTTATAGCAATAGGAAAAAAGCACAGTGAAAAAAAAAAAAAGGAAAAAAGAGGAAACAACGTATGATATTTTTCTGCTTTCTAAACACTAACTAATCAATCAGCAGAGTTTTTGCTAGATAAGAAAGTTCCAGTGGTGGCTATTTGTGAGACACTTAATGCACAGAGACTTTTTTTTTTAAATTATTTTTGCCCAGGAGACAAATGTGTAACCATATGATTTTTCCCCCTGCTATGTTAAAAATGCATTTATATTTTTTCAAGCACACCCCGATTAAAGAGGGCACATCTGTTTTAAGTCCTTCTTTATGAAAATTACTGAGCTTCCTCTGAAAGCTTATCTTTTAATTTCAAAATTCTTTGTAGCAATAACTTAGATAATAACCAACCATATTTCTGTCTTCTTTAGAGGGAAAAAAAAAAGAGAGAGAGAGAAAGAAAGAAAGAACCATTTTGAGCTTTGAACTCCCCCTCCCTCCCCTCGCTGGGTCTCCTTTGAAAAGGCCCCCCTCATTTGCGTTTAAAATGGATGTTTCATACTGGTTGATTAGTGTTCGTGTGGGATACCAGCCGCTCCGAGCGCCGGGCTCAGCTTGAGCCCTGCGGATTATTCATCAACTTCCCCGGCAGGGGGGACCCTGCCTCTCTCCCCGCTCAGCACCAAAGTGTTCAGCTTTGCTTTTTAACTGGGTTTTTTTTCTCCTTTTCACAAAGTTGTTTCTTTTTTTTTTTTTTTTTTTTTTTTTTTCCCCCCACTCCTTCTTCCCCGTGAAGGGGTTACTTGAGTGTACATAACACCGGCTCACTCCTCACAGCAGAGCTGCCCCTCCCCGAGCAGCTTCCCTGGCCGGAGCGCAGGGGATGGATGGGGCCGCGTTCACCATATGTCTGTCTGCTCCCAACCATTGTTTAAGGCAAAGATCATTTAAATACGTAAATTGGGACCTGGAGAGGCACTCGGCTTTATCATCATGGCCATATTATGGCATCTCCTTGATTTCTTTTCCCCTAGGTCTGGCTGGTGTTTTGTTCATCCTTTATTAAGTTAGTGAAGATGCAGAGGGCGTTAGGCTGTGTCTGCACCACCAACATTTCAGTAACATTTATCACGGCTGCTGTCAGCATTTTGAGCACCGAGTCTCAGCCAGCTCTGAGCAGACTTTTACAAAACTGTTATTTGGCATTAGCTACCTGTGCGTGTTTGTGATATTTGGCTGTTATTGTTCATCATCCCTACTGAGATGGTGCCTCAGAACCAGGGAAAGGAGCTCTCTTTGTGCAGAACAAGAATGAATAGCAGGCAGTTCTGCGTGCCACTTCTGTGTCACCTGTGTCACCTGCATGCCACTTCTGTGTCACCTGAGCTCACAGCGGATGAGTCCCTGCAGGCCTGGGCTCTCAGTCCCACGAGCCACTACGGACACAGGAATACCAGTGCCACATGGAGAGGTTTTCCAGGCATTACTGAGCACATGCATTTTCCTTTGCTCCTTTGTCTCCAGCTGCCCAAAGGAAATCCTCCTTCCTCGAACGTGGTGGCTACACATGAAATTATCACGTCCACAGAAAGGCAGAATCACTTTCTTTTAACTTCACCCATCTAAACCAGGCATGAACTTGGATGATTTGTTTTGAAGGATCTACTGCTGATGGAAAGGAACCAGCACCTGCAGAATGTGGCCATCCCCATCAATACTTACACTGGAGAAGAATATCCTGTATTGATGGTGTATCCTATTCCCACTGATGGAATACAGATAACTGGTTTGGATCAAAATCCTAAATTTTAGACAGCAGAGGCTGGGTGAGAATCTTCACACTCACTAAGACATGGGATGGTTTGGTGCAATGCTCACAGTCATTAATTCTTCTTAAAATTTAACAGCTACTATGAGCTGAATTTTATTTTTTATTTCCTACTGCCATCCCTGAAAGTTCTGTAAAAAAGATTTTTCTTCTTCAGTACTTTTAGTGAACTGTATTTCTCCTCTGGGACATCTTTAATCTGCTTACAAGGAGGTTAGTAGGAGTAAGAGACACAGAACAGCACTAAGCAGACTTTGAAAACAAGAACTTCTTCACACCCACGTGGGCACCCACAGCTCCCTCTTGCTGGGGAATACAAACTAATGATACATTTTCTCTCTTTGTTACCTTATTTTTTGGTTTTGAACCTCTACCTCCTGACTGGGCTGTCTCACCATGAAGCCGCTGCATGTACAGGTCAGACGTGGTGTTTTAAAACACTTCACATCCAGATGCTCCTCCAGGAGCTGGTGCTTGGGTGCTCCCTCCAGGTCCTGATTCCAGGGGGCTCTGGGAGCTGTGTCCAGCTGCACAACCACCCCTGTCAGGCACAGACCCGTGAGGATCTGGAAACTCAGAGGTCAAAGAATGATTTGGGGCCTACCCAGGGCTGGACATATGCTGAAGAAATTATGCAGCCTGAAGTTGAGGATTTAGGTGCCCAAATCTCTCAAAAACTTGTTTGGAGCACAGGAATGTTTCCTCTGACAGCTCTCAGTGCTTCCTTACTCCTCACAGCCATGACCACAGCAGCATCTGAGTGTCAGCCACAAGAGCCTCATGTGAATTCTGCCTCTTTCTTCTTTCCCCAGGAGGAATGCATGTAACAAGCACAGGAATTTAAACACCCCCATGGATAGATAGATGTATATGCACATGCACAGGGGCCAGTGAAACCAGTGACTGAGCTGGGTGACTGCAGCCAGGAGACAGAGGGTGTTCCAGCACGGACACCAAAAGGAGCAGAGGAGCGAGGTGGGGGTGACAGTGCAGCTGCCAAGTCAGAGGCTATTGCAGAGGATGCTGCATGCGAATGGAAAGACACATCCTACAGAGGGTGCTGCACTACAGGGGGTGCAGTCCTCACCAAACACTCCAGGAGGACCGGGAATACCCCGGGAATATCCCTGTGCCGGGGTTTCTCAGGGCCACTTCAGCAGGGTACTGTGAACTAGCACAGCCCCACGGACCCGAGTGGGATTTGGCACAGAAATTGCCACAGAAGAGACACCAAAGAGAGCCCGAGGAGCCCTCAGTGATTGCACTCAGCCGTGTCCAGAGGCACGGGGACATCCCAGAAGCTTTGCCCACCAAGCACTGGGGACAGGGGTGAAGCCACGGGTACCTGACTCATCCAGCTTGGATCTGCCCACCCCAGTCCCTGTCAGTGCAGCCACGGACATGCTCTGCTTGAGGGGATAAATACATTGGAATATTCAATGAATGGGATAGCACAGCCACAGCTGGGACCTGCCAGGGCAGCAGCAGGGCTCAGAATTCAGGCCAGAACAGATTGGAAATGCGATGCAGTTCTTACACCTTCAGATGATTGTTACTGACACCGGGATCTTCACCACCACATTTATCACCAGCCTTCCTCACAGGAGTCCCTGTGAAAACCCCTTCAGCAGGATCATTTGTAACACGGGCCATCAGGCATTTGACATTTTAGAAGTCAAACAAAACAGAATTTTTTTAAGTCAGTATCCACCAATACTCCAAGGGCAGCGAGTGAAAAGGTGACAGATGTTCTGCATGGAGGCCAACACAAACTTTAACACAACATAAAATGTGTGAGAATGATTTAAACTCAGTTGCAAAATTAATTATTGAAGGTTTAAAATTCTAAAGCACCATTTGGGCATTAAAGAATGTTCAAAATAAAGAAAATAACTCAGGTATTTATTGTTTTGCTTCAATTTACATTGATGCTATAAATAGCTGACAAGAAATGATGACAAATAAGCTATTGTAACCCTTTGGGAGTTTATTAGGTCATTTGTGAGAGGTCTGAATAGAGTCATTTGTTGCCCTCAGGTGTTTGAGAGTCTCTTTACCCTTGGGAAAGGAATTTAACAAAGGAGTGTATTTCAAAGAAGGCACTCTGTGTTTTCCACCCTTTTTCTGAAGTGTTTTCAAACACACTCCAAGCTAAAAATTCTCAGAAGTGAGAAAAGGAGGGATATATCAGATGACCCCTGAAGCAGCTGACAATCCCAGGGAGCAGAGGATATGGCCAGATTTTAGATGCTTGAAGCCCAAATACATTTTCACTCTAGGAGGCCCTGATTTATTTTTGCCCCACCCACTGGGCACAAACTTTGAAACGCACAATACAGAAGTGTTGCACTAATGCCCTACTTGCATTTTCTTATTTGGCTGAAATGCGACAATTTATTTTTTATCCGCTTCCAAAAACACCGGGCAGGTCCTTTGTGACAAAAAGGCATTGCATCTGCCCTAATCTATATATCTCCTTAATTAGCTCGAGCATTAGCATTTGTTCAGGCTGTAATAAAACAGGTTGTCAGGCAATAGCAACGTAGCCATCAAAATGAATCTGCCAAAACAGCTTTAAGGGCAAAAACCACCGGCAGGTTTGATTGCCCAGGGAGCAGTCAGGTAATCTCTGCTCCAAAAGCAACAGCCCAGCCAGTCCCCTCATGGGATGAAGGGTAGAAAGGAAGGCCAGGGGAAAGGAAAAAATGGAATTTCATCTGTGTCTGTATTTTTTTAGTGAAATTTAGGTCATGGGTCCGACAGAGCAAACAGTTTTAGCATCGCCCATCCTGTCTGTAGCTCGGAAGCTGCGATCGGGTGAAGTCCCCAGCTCATTATTTCTGTTTAGGATACTCAGAGATGAAGATCTGTGGAAGTTATAAAGTTAATACTGGCAGTTGTGAAGTAACTCAGTCTAACTGAGTAGAGCAGATCTGCACCATGGAAGCTTTGAATGCAACAACAGCAGTTGATGGGATCAGGTAACAAACAAGACTGGGGTTTTTATGTTTCTTTGAAGGATATTGTTGATGGATCCAAGGCAAGACTTAGTATTTTTTTGTTTCAGGAAAAGCATCCTTCCTGCACAAATTTTGGTTAAAATAACTTCCAGTTGTAGCATTTATCAGAGAAGTGAGTCAGACAGAAGCAAGGAAACCATGGGCTAATACACGGTGCAAAAACCTGGTTGTGATTAGGGAGCTGTCACAAGGACAGCAGTTCAGGGTCACGGGCATCTCTGGCTGAAACAGGGGCAAATGGACTCACTGGATTCATTCATTGGGACAGGGATATGTAAAATAATAGAAAGTAGAATTCAGCATTCATTTTTCTTCTACCATCGTTCTGTCATTGATTCCAAAGTAATGCTGCACAATCTGCCAGCACCACTGCTCTACCCTTCACCCTGCTTGTCACCAGCACTACAGGAAACCACAAATGGCTCAGAGATTTTTGTATTTTGGTATCAGGACTGAGCTGTACTTCTTGCTCTATACTACCAGGTGTTCTACTTGTCACTCCAAGACCATAAACCTGGTTTCGGTGGGAACCATTCAAAACTCTCAAAGTTCAGAAATAAAAATGGTGTCCTTCTAAAAAAAATATTTTTTAAAAATGTACTTAATGACTTTTAAGGGCTGGAAGCTGGTGGTTTTTACCTTACTGGGAGGCTGGAAGATTTCAATGTGTTTTTATAGCTTCTGCCAGTCTCCTTTCCAGCATCAGGCAGAAGTTAATGCTTGAGAATGAGAAAAACAGAACAAAGCAATGTGAACAGAACCTGTTTTCAAAGCACCTTTCAGTGTTCTGGATGGAGTTTTGTGTCCCTTGACAGAAGCCTGAATGCAGTGGGCATTTCTGACCTACATTTTTGGGAGCTGAGCATTGCCTGTCTGTGTGTACATAACTCATAGCAAAACACTGTCTGTTCTCCCTGCTGGCAGGCAGGGATTTGTGCATTCCCAGCACCCTCCAGAGCTGGGTACAGAGGTTCCCAGACCATCCCAGAGATGGTCCTGCAGATCTGGCTGCCGAATAACTCTTCTGTCACAGAAAACCCCACTTGCAGCAGTTTATAGCTACAACAGAGACTCACCAAGTACCACAAACTCTGCACCCGAGTTTAGGGCCCCAGTGGAACAAAGCTGCCTGGGTAGGGGGCTGCGTTCCCCTGCACAGTGACTGAGACTCGGGAGGAGCCCACCCTGGCCAGCCCAACACCTGCTGCAGGACTGGAATCCCTGTGCCCTCCCGTCCCTGGATGGATGCAGGCTGGCACAGCCCCGAGGGGCTCTGCAGAGCGCAGCGGTGCCCGAGTGCCCACGCTGGCTCGGGCCATGGGCTGCACGAGGCTGCCGTCCTGTTTCCACCACTCTCAAAAATGATTTCCTGCCCTTATTCAGGGCTTCAGGAGCATACTGTCACCCACTTAGACTCCACTTGAACCCTCTCTCAAGTGAATGCCCTCCAGCTCTTGTCTTCAAACAGTGGTGCCCATCCTTTTTGATCATACAAGTCATGTAGGTTTTTCAAAGGCAGAGCTGATGCTCACGGCCCCTCTTCTCTCCTGCTTCCTGATGTCTTGACTGGACTCACTGTGCATTCAGTTCACAAGCCATTCATGCAAATAAGGCACTGCGTACTCAAAAGATGTCCAAGATGAGGAATAGCTGGGATCAGGCTGCCCCTGTTGGAATAATTCATGTAGCCCACATATCTTTTGCTTGGGCTAAATTCGAGAGCATACAAAAAGTTGCTTGTCAGTAGACAAATATTTTAACTGTGACTACAGCTTATACCTGGCTGCCACTCACTCCTGGTTACTCTCTCTCTTCATGGGTCTTTCCATATCTTGCCCACATTGTCCTGGATGCATCCACAGACCGCATGCATCCAGCTCGGAGACACTTATTTGCTCCTAAGCTGCCTCTGGTGCAAAGAACCTGAGGAGTTTTGTCAAGACAGTTTTTGTGCTGGAAAAGTACAAAAGAGTAACTTGGAGTGCCTGAGGAAATCTAGAATCAAAAAGTTCAGTGCATTTGAAATTAGGCACCTTCAAGAATAGAGAGCATCTGAGCAGGAGATCCCAGCACCAGCTTGGTCCAGTTCTGTACACTGAAAGCACACAGGGTCTGCTCCTCCATCCACATCACGGAAAGCTCGTCACATAAACAATTTAGCTAATTAAACCCCATGTCTTTATTTCTGGAACCCTTAGAACAAATTAGGAGCTCTGCAGAAACCCACCACAGCCCCAGCAGATGAAGCCCTGCCTACTGTCTCTTACCAAACTGACCCAACTGTTAAGGTAGGGCAATTGAAAATCAGCTGCTGATAGTATTCCACAGCAGAATTAGTTCAGTTGTGAGAGCTGATTCCCACCAGATAATGACTCCTGCCAGTTCCCCTGGCCATGCTGACATCTGTGTTAGTAATTCAGAACATGAATGTGAGACTGAGCTAGCCTGGAAACCAACCCGTGGTGCAGGAGGCAGTAAGAAATGTGTTCAGAACCTGAACTGAAATGCATCCTTGGGATCTGAGGCTACAACCACACTTTGGAAGCACCTAAGAAATGAAGCTATTCCATTTCTTTCTCATTCTCCTGATCACCACCAGGGAAATCAGATGTCATTCCTGGGCAGGGATCAGCACATCAGCGCAGCCTCTGTTCATGTGCTCCCAGTCCCTCCACAGCTCTGCTTTAGTGCACTGCCTCACCCGTGAGCCCTGCGAGGCAGGTCTAGGCTGAAATATTGCATAGTGAAACAATGCACTCATCTTCCCTTCTCAGGCAATCTTTGCTTCCCTTCATGATGCGGTGCCTGTTCGTAATCCCTGTTACATGTTGGAGAAATATCCTTCCACGGCGACAGACGCGCTCCTTTACATATGCAGCAGAAGAGATTGGGCCCTATTAATTTTAATTTACTGCATTATATATCAGATCATTGTGATTGATTAATTCTAAATGAGAGATGCTAAAATAAGATTTAAGGAAAAGGTTTAAAATTGAAATTAAGCCTTCATTATTTTGCTGCTCGGTAATTTAAAATGACAGTGCATTCACTAGACAGCATCTGAAGTGAAGTGCTAAGACAGCACTGAGATGCTCATGCTGTCATAGAGAGAGGGCAATGCGAGATGACAAATGTGACTTCAGGTCTTGACAGACAAATATAGGAGGAAGAAACAAGAAACTTATAACTGTCTTTGACATACTGCAGCAAAGCCTCTGAAAACTACCAACCCTCAAAGAAAGTCTACAACTGCTGGCCAGGATCTTAAAGCATCCATCAGTCTGGAATCCCACGGAACTGAGGGTGGGCCAGTAGAGAATTAAATGCTCACCCCTGTTTTGGTATCATTGCAGCACAGAATTCACAAGCACCTGAGCTAAAACCTACTGCCTTTACTGGGACAGACTCTGCACTGTGAAAACACACGTGTCTTTGCTCACCCAGACTGCAGGGAACCACCTCTGCCCTGCTTCCCAGCCAGGCAGGTGCTGTGTGAAGGATAACTGCTATCCCTGCTGCACAAAGTACCCCAGAAAGCCAAGTGTTCAGGAGCACAACAGTCTGTCTTTAGAACTGTACTGTCTCTGGATCAGTTACATGAATGAAGCAGTAGGACCTGAGTAAATAGTGCCACGGGTGGAAGTACACGCTCAAATGCAAATTCCTTTGAAAAAGGTCAGGGAGCACCAAGTGCTGGGGTTTTATTTTCCTCATAAATACAAAACCAGTTGCCTTCGTGCAATAAAATGCTCAGATTAAATAAGCTGCTATGGAAACAGAGCCCAGGGTGTGTGGTTTGGTGGATGCAGGTAGCCAGGTGCACGGAGCGTGCAGAAACGTGTCTGACTCTTGGCTGTGCTCTCCCACCCTTTTCAGCCCTGCACCCCACACTCGCAGGGAGCCAGGAGCAAAGTGCTTTTTCTCATACTTTACTACGACACTGAGGAATTCACTCCGCCTTTTGTAACTCAGGATATCACTCACGGATTTGTGCTCTTGGTTGTCAGGGGTGTGTGGGTGTCAGATAACCAAGAACTCGACCCATCTCTCAGAAGAAATTCTTGGAATACTGAGCCTGTGGGTTCCCTCGCTCAGGCAGCGCTCGGGGTGGTGGCCGTGGGTGTGACACTGAGCACAGAGCAGCGGCCAGCCCGCCCTCGGTGCCCGGGTCAGTGACACCAAGGTGCCAGCCCAGCACTGGGCCGGGCACCACCTCGGTGCCACGGGGCCACTCATTCTCATGCACAGCACTGACAGAGGGTTCAGTGAAAACATCTCAGAAATGATTCTGCAACTTAAGAAAACATACTTCATTTCCTTTACCATGAAACCAAATTCACTGTACATTACAGCTTTAAAGCTGAGATCTAAGGTTCAGATCAACTCTTTAATCCTGACTGTGGCTTCGGGTACTTCCTGATATTTATGAGAAATGCTCCAGGCCTGCAGCTGGGCTTTGAACAAAAAAATAATGAACTTCGTTGACTGTGAACAAAGTTCTACATTATTTTAAAGAAAGTTAAGCTGTGACATTTTTTAATCCAACACTAAATCACATAACCCAAATTCTCTGCATAATTCAGGAATGTTCAAAGCAATAAAAAGACAATTAGATCAAACTGGGTTGCTAAACGAGCTGAAATCAATCTATCTAAACTTGAGAATTCTGGCTAGTTTCTCTCCTGCAATACTCCCATTTTACCATATAATATCTGAACCGAAATACTGTTTCAGTTCAATTCTGACACACTCTATACACCAACTCTCCATCTCCTGTTGCTAGTTAAAAATACAGGTAATAAAGGATATCCTGCAGAATACACATCTTAAAGAATTCATCCTTATTTACAGAATATGGTTTACAAACCTAATTATAGTGTTAACTCCTGGAGGCCTTGTTCCTCCTGCCTGTGTAATGTGACCTCTCCATTTAATACAGCTGCTGCTGAGAATTTATGCCAAATCACTTCTCGCTCACTTCTCTCAGGATTTGCACACAAAGTAAATGTCAGCCAGGCCTGCTCTGAATTTTCAATGGGCAGAAATGAACAGAAAATACCGAGCTGACAGAGCACAGGAAATTTTGGCAGGGATATGACGGTGTGTAAGTAAGAGGCCACTTTCTCTTCAGGAAAAGAGGGCACAGTGTGACAAACAGGGCCTGGAGTGAGCAGTGAGGAGCTGCAGTGATCAGATGCCCCGCTGAACAAGGAGCAGACCAACCCCAGACACACTCTGCCTCTGTTTACACAGAACATATCGGTGCCAAGGGGAACAGGAGGAAGTCCTACACCTGCTCCGAGAATACAGCAAGGAATGTTTTCAGAGAAGAGATACAAAGAATAAGGGCTCAGACAAAAGGAGTAAGAATCTGAAGGAAAAAATCAGAAATTAGGGATGAAAAAAGTAGACTAGAGAAGGGCAGGGAAATACAAAGCTGAAACCTTTATCTTCCCTCTTCTTGAGAGAAAGTACTTTCATGATATTTGTTACACAGTTGTGCATTATCTCCTCAGTGGCAACTTTTTCTTTCTTTTCTGTCACATGTCTTTTGCTTTCTGTTTTGGGATGTGAACAGGGCTTTGCCTGTGCCCCATCTCCAGCCAGGGCAGTAAGTAAATCAGGCTCCCCTGTGCAGGCACACCAGTTCCTCCATCCCAAGCACCATTACAGCAAACGGAACGTGGCACTCAAAACTTGCACTGGGAGGGAGCAAGGCTGTTAGCTCCTGAGACAGTATTGCAGATACCAACATAGTCTTTAAATCTTTGCCTCTCTCACTTTAGAAAAAAAACTAATTAAGAATGTAAAAACACCGTGGTCCAGACTCACAACCAGTTAATACCTACCACAGGAACTTGAATTCCAATGCTTATTTTTGAGAAATGCCCATTTGAGAATTTCTTAACAAATATTTAATGAGACGCAGGAGCAGTATGTTGGGCTTCTAAGAACCTAGCCCCACGTGTGAGTTACTGAGTTCTGTTCTGAAGGATTCCTTGTTTCCTCTTGCTTCAGCACAGCAAATAATGGTTTTTACTCTGCTCTCTCGAGGTGGTGCCTTTTCTGGGGTTAGAAGCGAAAGAGCTGGTGACACCTGGTCATGGTGTTACAAGGAGTACATGAAGGTAAGAGTTCGACCTGCACTGCGAGGCTTTTGTAACACACTGAAACATTACAGTACAGGTAGCGGAGAATTCTCCTCACTGCGCACTGGAGTCACTTATTTATTTACCATTCGGGATCCCAAAGTGCTGCTAACTACACGAGTTAACAGCTGTCTGCTGGTGCAGTTCCTGGCTCCTACCTCCTCAGGCATCTTTTTCCTGTTTATACTTGTACATCAAATGGGCCTTTGGAAAAATCCCTGATTTTCTTTTGTTCTGTTTTCTTTGTTCTGTTTCCATGCGGTCTTTTCCCCTTTGGAGATGACATGTATGGGAAATGGCTTATTGTAGCAACAGGAGACAGAAGGCAAAAACAATTGCATCACGGGTAAAGCAAACATCAAAGCTGAGTCCAAGCCAAAGAGCTGTGGAAAAAAAAAATTCATATGTGGTATCTCGACGTGTTGGAGTCCAGTGTGAGAGGGGTTTTGGCAACACAAAGAATAAAATGCAAACAGTTACCATTTTCCAAACCTCGCTTGTCTTGGTGTTTCTGTGAAGCAGCCTGGGCTAAGGACACGATGGACCTGCTGCCTTTTCCACATTCCCTCCGACTATGGAAATCCTCTAAGGATACCAGTACAGCCAGTTTTAACTGGGTTGAATTGTTTTAAAAAAACCAGGTCTGAAAGACTGTGAACCAAACTGGAACCTATCTTTCACTAAGTACTAATTAACTGTCTGACAGCCCACGTATAAAAACTGGAGTGCTTATTGTTGATGTTTATTTTCACTTTATAAGGAATTGCTGTAGGTAGCCAGCCTGATTAAGTACTTTTAACAACTCCCTTCTAAAGATAATTAAGTTCTGCAGTGAAATGCAAGGAATTTGGCATAAAAAAACCATTAGGCAGGCAGATATTTTAAATGAATAAACAAACGTAACTCTTTCCAACACACACATTCTGCTTTCTCATGATTTACATAACGTAAATGACTTTGACAACATCTTTATATTCTGTTTATCTTAAAATACTGCTGAACCAAAAAAATCTGCATATTGTGTTTCTGCAGCTTTAAACCTCTGACCTACTGCAGAGTTCTGCAGGCTACAGAGCAATAAAAGTTGCCACTGTGGGTGAAGAGCCCATGGCAAGGAGTAATCGCTGCTCTTAAAAGCACTGAACATGCCACATCTAAGAGTATGCATTGAGTTTGTTAAATATTTATCCAGATTTATATGTGAATAATGAAAATCACATGCTAAAAGTACTTCGGCTATCTTTCAGCAGCAACACCCACACTTTCGTACTTCGAAAGCTCTTCTTTTTAACTTCTGAAAGAGAACCGGGCTGCCCAAGTGGGCTGCTGTGCTGACACAGTGAGCACAAGAAAACTGGCTTTGTGGACAGACTGACAATATAACTTAAACAGAAAGAGATATTCCTATTGTTTAAGTATTAATGTTAACAGTGTCACCCACTTCTACCTGGAATAGCAGAGAACAAGGCAAAGGAACCTTGTTCACCGCAGGTACCTCGAAAATCCTAAATGACCTCACGAGACCAGAGTGGTCTTTCCCAAAGGCAAGTATTTAATTAGGTAACGTTATCTCTCGTCCCTTGAGGTCGGTGTCTCCAGACACATCACAGCCATCTGATGTTTGAGCAAAGGCACCCTTGTGAAAACAGAAATGGTGCACGTGAGCCCTGGTGCCACCTACATATCCTGTCTTTCATGGAAAAGCTTGCTGGAGAGTTAGTTCCCACTTCGGACTGCTTCCTCCCAAGTGAGATGGATTGCTGGCTCTGTTGTGGAGTCCAGAATACAAGTTATGGTTCTCTATAACAGCCATGGCAATGGGGTCAGCCTCGGTACTTAGAAAAAGGTGCTTTTTCCCCCTTTGATTGATTGCTGGTCTGCTGGGGAATGTCCCTATGAGGAAGGAGGGTCACTCGCGGGGTGTGAGCTGCTGATGCTGGATCAGGCTGTGTCACATCACCGCTGGTGACAGTTCTGTGCCACGCTCGGTTCCGCTGCCAGCTCTGCGCTGCCGTGGCGGCGAGCAACAAGCTATGCTTGGTTTTATTCATCATTTAATAAAGTCAAAGCAAAAACGTCTTGTAATAGATCTTTTCATGATAAGGGTTGTGTTTCATTGTTTTATAGTCCCATGTCAGTTTGATTAGTCAGTTAGGAAGTCAAAAGTTCTAAAGGCATATATTTATTTTATTGCTGTGAGATATAGAGCATCAAGTGAGTGCATATTATGTGCATTAATTGGAAGCATTAAAAAAATATTTTAAATGTATCAATAGGATTTCATGCACTGCATCTGATTGATTTTAAATTTTCCAAAATATATTCATTTGGTAAATGTAGATACTATCAGCAGAAAGAAAGCTCAGTGCCGATAAAGGGGTCACTGGGGATTGCTGGAGTGTCTGAATTGCAGGGCCAGTCACGCTTAAGGTAAGTCAGGCTTACACATGTACAAAGTACAGCCACGTTTTTAACAGTGCCGAGCCACGCTGCCCTTCGCTGGAACAACATCGAGCTTTATTTCTTGTTTGACTGCTCCACCTCCTGGTGAACTGAAATTTACCATTCCAGCAACAGGTGGGATGAGGAGGAAATCACTTTTAGCGGGAACATTCTCCTCATGCTCCTCCCATGTGACACGGAGCACCCACCCTGCACGGCCAGGGCCTCACACTGATCCCCGCCCTCCCCGCCGGGCCCTCACGGCCCTCACGGCCGGCCCCTCCCCGCCGGGCCCTCACGGCCGGCCCCTCCCCGCCGGGCCCTCCCGGCCGG
>VZTA01004840.1:112698-151129 GCA_013398855.1 Mohoua ochrocephala
CTGTCTACAGCGGGGTAGGAGCGGTGTCCCCGTGCGGCCCGAGGGCAGGCTGAGGTAAGGCCGGGGACTGGTTGGTGTGCCCGGGTGCGGGAAATAGGGGCGACTCTTGTTGTGGATTTTGGCCCCACAAACTGCTCGAGGCGGGCAGGGAAGTTCGGGGCAGGCCCACGGGGCAGGAAGGGTGGCTGTGAGTGGAGAGGGTGGGCAGGGCTGGGCGGGACTGACCAGGCCGCAGCGCTGGCAGGTGCTCTGGAGCAGTGTGCTCTGCTCCTGGTGTAAGGTAACAAATCAGGCTGAATTGAGTCTCCAGTGAAACTTGAAAGTAACATCGGAGGGCCCTGGGTTACCCTTGGCTGAGGCCGCAGGTCCTGCTGTGCTCTCCAACCTGATCGACTCAACAGCTTCAGATTTGTGGCGGCCTGTGCCAGCCCGTGCAAACCTGCCTGAAAGAGCTTCCCCGCACTCCCGTTATGGCTCTGTTAGCCTGGAGATCCCCAGCAGGGAATTCTGCAGGGATGGGTGTGTTTTACTGAGCCAGCTGAAATTAAAGCAGGGCAAATGCAGTAGTGCTGCTCATAATATTTAGTGGGATAAGGATGGGGAAGGAGAAGACAGAACATTAATGCTGTAGGTTGCTTGTTTTAGAAGATGACAGGAAGAGCCAGAGCCAGAGGAAGACCTCCCAGACAGGGATCTGCTCAACCTGCTGTAGGAGATGCACCTGTAAGTGGGTTTTCTTTTTACTGAGTCCAGCCAGGGTTTGAAATGTCATAGCTAACCTACTTCCTGTTTTAATATCAGGCAGATATGTTAGATGTTACATGTGTGTATGCATATGTTCTGTTGGGTGTACAGTTAATATAACTCCGTTTTATTAAGGACATTTTATTAAGTTTTCAGTAACATGAAACTGAATTGTGAGATTGCTTGTGGCTGAAGGTTGCAGTTCTTCCAGCCATGACACTTTTTAGTATTATTTTGACACTAAAATTGTGTCAAAAGATGTTTTCATAGAATAACTAGTCAGTTACTTGAGGTATCAAAACGGCTGTAGAATGAGAAGTCCATAAATTTTACTTAGCGCTTGGAAAGAGGAGATTTGCATTAGCTGTTAGTTAAATATATAATTACGTAGAAAAAAATTTCCACACTCTTAAAGCGCAGAGTAATAACTCTGCTACTTAGGATAGGGGAAAAAAGATTTAAACTTGCGTAACTCTTGCCCTCGAGTATTTGAATGTTCTCTCCTTAGCGAACACTCTGTTGCGCTCTTGGAAGCACGCTGTTTGTTCCCAACTGTGACAGGTCCAGCAGGGCGTTCCCGGCCAGCTGCGTGGCCGCCGGCAGCCCCAGCAGCCTGTGCAGCCTCAGCAGCCCCAGCAGCCTCCACAGTCTCAGCAACCCCCGCAGCCCCCACAGCCTCAGCAGCCTCCACAGCCCCAGCAGCCCCAGCAGGTCCATGTTCCTCCACCACAGCCAGAAGAGCCCGGGGGCCACGGGCGCCTGCGTGGCTTTGAGAACGTTCTGCAGGAGAGAAGGCCAGAAGGTCAGAAAGGCTGAGAAATCCGGTGTCCACAAGAGCGCGTGTTTTGAAGAGAACACAATTAAAATGTTCTTTAGATTGTATTTCTCTTTTTTCTTCTCAAAATGAGATCTGTTACTAAGATTTGAAAGATGTTTGCTACATAGCAAAAGCTGAAACTTAACACTTTGTGATTACGCCTAAATTTATCTAAATGCCTTTCAAGATTGAGCTGTATTATATATTTTTATTTCTATAGTATATAGCAGTATATATGTTATGTATTACCTGATTGTGATTCTCCCTCAAATTTTACGCAATAGGATTACAGGTTTCCTCAGGACTCCAGGATTTGTCTTTAAGAGACAGGGGTGGACGTCGTAGAGATTTCCATGACCTTGGGGTAAATACTCGGCAAGCCATGGTACACGTTCAAGAATCCAAAACTGGTACGTTTGAATTAGACTGTAGACATATCAGCAGTTTGAAATGAAAGATCGTTTCCTTTATTTCTGCTCTTAGTTTCCCCTAGAGAGCCAGGTAAAAAAAATCTTTAGAGTGTGTTAGAAAAAGATAAAAAGTTGTTCCTGAAGAGGAACATGGAGAGTTTTTCTGACAGCTGAAGGTTTTACAGAAAGCTCCAGTGGGCGGACGAGTGTCTGATAACAGCGAGCCATAGCTCACTGAGCCTGAACAGATGCAGAACACCACTGACCTCTAATCTTTGTCTCAATGCCGTAGCTTTAAAAAATTTCTCAGAGCTGTTGAATGACTATAAACTGGTAACATTTTGTAACTGTTACCATGCTTGCCTCTCATTTCAGGATTTTCAGGAAGAATGATAAAGCTGACCACGAATCACTTCCGCCTGACGTCTCGCCCGCAGTGGGCTCTGTACCAGTACCACGTTGGCTACAGCCCCGAGATGGAGGCGCGGCGGCTGCGCTCCGCTCTGCTCTTCCAGCATGAAGAGCACATTGGAAAGACCCACGCCTTTGATGGGTCAATTTTGTTCTTGCCAAAGAAACTGGAGAATAAGGTGTGATATGAGAGTGCTGCTTTATTTGTTATATTGATTTGCATTTTGTGATGCTTCTCGTTTCTTGCTGGCTAGGGTGAAGTTAGGGAATTGATGTCCTACAAGCACTGTTTAGTTGCATTGAATGTATCAGTATAAGCTAATTTGTGTAGAGAAATTTGGTAGTAAACGTCTGGTTCTAATGCATAATTTCTGCAGGCTAGAATCATCCTCTGCACAGAAGTGGATAGTACAGACAGTATTTCTCCTTTAGTTTCCTTTGTACTTGCATCTTTTCATAGCTTCTGTATTTTAACACTCACATAATTGAAAGGGTGGATGAGTTGGGTGTATGTGGCAAGGTTTTGGTAGCAGGAGGGGGTTGGGGTGGCTCCTATGGGAAGGGGTCAGGGTCAGCCCTGTGTTGTGCACAGTCATTGCCAGCCAGCTTCAGAATGGACCCCTCACAGGCCAGAGCTGAGCCCATCAGCAAAGCTGTTGGCACCTCTGTGTATTTAAAAAGGAGGGAAAAATTCCCGAGCAAAGGAAAATCTGAGAAGAAGGGAGCACCAGAGGGCAAACACCTCTGTACTGATGGTAACCCCTGCCCTCTGTGCCTTGTGCCACTCAATGCTTCACTGGAGGGACTGAGTGTAGCCAGTGCTATTCACAGAGGGGCCAGAGGAGTCCAGAGTGAAGCTGAGTTTGGAAAAGGGAGAGGGGGGAGATGTTTTCACTGCGTGTGCTAATCTTTGTCTTTTTGCTTCCCAGTACCTGAATCAGTAATTAAATATATATTAATTGGCAATATGTTAAGTTTATTTCCTCAAGCTGAGTCTTTTTCCTGTCATGGTAATTGGTAAGTGATGTCCCTGCCTTCATCTTGAGTTCAGCTGCTCTGGGGATAGCCCCGTTCTACGCCATGAGCTGTCTCCACCCAGAGAGCAGAGGCTTTTAGGTTGTAGTTCACAGTCCTAGTGGGAGATCAAATCCACATTTCAGTTAGTCTTGAATTATTGCTTAGAATAAAAATGGCCAAGTCCAGTTTGATATTACTGGAGCAAAATCCAGATGCAGCCCTGTTTGCTCTAGTTTTGTTAACCTCATTTCACTTCCTCAGGTTACTGAACTGTTTAGTAGGACTCGAAATGGGGAGGATGTGAAGATAACAGTCACGTTGACTAATGAGTTGCCACCTACTTCACCTACTTGTCTGCAATTTTACAACATCATTTTTAGAAGGTTTGCTGTACAAGTTGTGTCTTTATAAGAACTCATTCTGCAGATGTTTGACTTAAGTTTTTCCATTCCAAGGAACAGGCTACAACAAATAAGTATTATAAATAGTAGCCTTTATATTATTTATTTATAAGTATTATAAATAGTAGCCTTTCTGGCTACTGTTACTGTGGAGCCAACCACATCGGGCAGTACTGTAATGTGCAGTTGAGTGTATCTCTGGCCCATGTTGGTGTGAAAGGGGTTTATGCTGTTGTAGGCAGTTACAGCACCCTACCCTCCTTTTATGTGTACGGGTTTGCCTCTTAAAGCAAATAATAGAGCAGGACATTGAACTTGCAAATTCCTTTTTTGTGGCTGTAGTCTTTCCTCTTAACCTTCTTCCCTGGACTGTGTGGTTCCTCTGAGATGTAGCCTGTTTGGGATGCTGCCTTCAGCTGGGTGGTGAAGGGTTGGGTTGGACGTGAACTTACCTGATTGTTGTTAATAAATGTCCATGAGCTTTATAAATTGAGTTTAATGAGAAGTTCATGTTTTATGTAGTCAGAGAACAATGAGTTAGTGCATAGGGATTGGACCATGCATGATGTGATAAACTGAATAATAATAATGCTAAATAACATCCATGTTTCCATTTCTAGGCTTTTGAAGATGCTGAATTTGCAGCAGATTGGACGTAATTATTACAACCCCAGTGATCCAGTCAGCATCCCTAATCACAGGTTTGGCAGAAATCCTGGGGGTGCTGGGACAAGGGTTCCTGGCTGTCGGGGGTGTCCTCGTTCCCTGCAGGATCCCCACAGGGTGCCTGGTGCTCTGGCTGGCCTTGGGCCTGCTGTACGTGTTGGTAGGCTTGAGTTTGTGGGGTCCCATCATGTGGCTGTGGTGCGCTCCCTGCCATTAACCCACCCCACACAGCCTGGTTGATAGAAGGAACTGGGCAGTGTCCTGCTGGATAAACTGCTGGTCTTTCTCTTTTCAAAGTGTCCTGAATACCTACACCCTTTGTCTGTGAGATGTTTAATAGCATGAAACGGGTTTCTGAGCTTTTGAGGCAGCCTTTCTTTCATTCAGTTGTAGCTGCATCATTCAATCAATCTTATTTTAAGCTGACTAAAGATAGCTGCCTGTAAAATATTTTTGATTTTGTTAACCTTCAAGAGCTTGTTTATATTTGGGTAGTGGTTTCTTTGTGCCTTCACGGCTCTCTGGTGTCTGTGAAGATGGATGGGAATAAGGGGTGAGAATAGAGATGCTCTAAAGCACACTAAGATCTTGTGTGTTCTCTTTTGCCAGGTTGATGGTGTGGCTGGGCTTCACAAGTTCCATCCTCCAGTATGAGGAGAACATCATGTTGTGTGCAGATGTGAGCCACAAGGTTCTCCGTGGGGAGACAGTGCTGGATACTATGCACAGCCTTCACTCCCAGGTCGGAGAGGAAAGATTTAGAGACACCTGTGCTAAAGAGCTGATTGGTTTAATTGTTCTCACAAAGTAAGTCTTTTTGTTGTCTTGGAGAGCTCTTTGTGCTCCATGTCCTGAAGTATGCAATAAAGCATCAGAAAGCGTGAAAATGCTGTCATTGTCCAGCTAGCAAACCGATCAAGGTGACAGCATTTGCAAAAGCAGGAAGTACTCACTGCTTTTCTTTTGGTTTTATTACAGTTCAGCTTTCGGTACAATTGAGAGCCTATTACAATTAAGAACTTGAAGTTACTGCTTCTGAAAGGAGCAAAACTTTCAACTTACATGAGTATTGAGATTAACTTTGTTGTCCCACAGTTGTATTTCTTTTCTGTTTGAGTCAAGATTTAAACAAAAAGTGATGAAATGTTTTTGTAGGTACAATAACAGAACGTACAGAATCGATGACATCGACTGGGATAACAATCCAAAGGGTACCTTTAGAAAATCAGATGGTTCTGAGATGAGCTTTGTGGAGTACTACAAAAAGGTATGAAAACTTCACTGTGTGTTTTATGCTTTAACTTGGAATGTTCAGTCATTGTTACAGGTTTACTTAGGATGCATGGATTTGCAATTCATAGTATTTTTAACAGAATTTTGTTTAAGGGACACTGTAATCTGAGATCAGTAACTAACCTGCACAGCATGCTTTGGTGGGAGCAGTCCGTCCCAGGGAGTAGTTGGTCAGCAGGGCTGCATGGGTGAGCAAGGAGCTCTTGGGAAAACTGAAAGAGGAAGCGTGTGGAAGGTGGAAGCAGGGACAGGCAGTCTGGGAGGAAGACAGATACATTGTCACAGCTCGCAGAGCTGAGGTTAGGAAAGCCAAGGCGCCTCTGGAACTGAGTATGTCTGTCATGGCTGAACCACTGAGGGCTGCCACTGTAATTGTCAGATCTTTATGCAAATCAATTTCAACTGAAACAGGGTGGAACTTAATAAACAAAAAGCAAAATTTGTGTTACCTATTCTACTTCAGGATGGAGTTCAAATTTTCTCTGCCTTTTTGCCTTTCCTGTGATCTCAGGTTTTTTTGTTTTTAAATGCAATCCTTTGGATGGTTTCTGGGATGGGGCTCTCTTCAAGAAAAAGTTAAACTATGAAGTAGGTTTGTTGACTGTCAACTTGTGTTGCCTTTCTGTGGCTTGCTTTGGGGTTTTGGGGTTTTTTCTATACTAAATTAGTGACTGCTGGACAAGACCAGCTCTTGCCAGATGCAGGGAAAGGTTATGGGAAAGTTAAATTTCAGGAACTTCACTTGGGAGTCTTGTTTGATTCTTGTGATTTCTTGAATTAAATTGCTCTGTAGGGCAGGAACTTTGTCCGTTGCTGAACTGGAAGGAGCATCCTAATATTGAGTTTGGTACTGCAGCTGATGCTGCCTGGAGCAAGGCACAAACTTTGTTTCTGTTGTCTCTTACACGTCAGTAGTTTGATGGCCCCAGCAGAGAGAATAGTGCTTCCCTGCTTTCTGACAAAGCCAGTTCCTCTCAGATGTGCTAACTGGAAAAGGGTACTAGTTGCTTTTGGTTTTGTTTTAGGAGAAATACTCATTTTCTAAAGTGAACATTATTATTCAGAAAACTGCTTGTTTGTTGTGAGTAAACTAACGTGCAGTCTGTATTTCTGATACAGCAATATAATATAGAAATTAGTGATTGGATGCAGCCTGTCTTGATCAGTCAGATGAAGAGGAAGAGAGGGAACATACAAGGACCTGTGGCTCTGATTCCCGAGCTGTGCTCCCTAACAGGTACTGTAGTATTTTTCCATATCAAAGCATCTGTCAAACCACGATGCCTACTGAAACGGGTATTCTGCCAGCAGCCTTTTGCCAAGTTCAGGACAATTGTTTTGTTTGTATAAATGTGAGTTTAGGAACACATTTTGTAGCTAAAAGGTTAGATATTTAAATGGGATTGGAAAGTTCGAGGGGGTTTGTTGTTGCATAGTGTTTAGGTATGGTGTTCAGCATTGGCACACTGATAACTTGTAGTTTTGGTGGTGGAACTTCTGTTGAAAAAGAGAAATTTACTAGAAATTGATGATAATTTTGTAAGATACATAAATATGTGTTTTGCTCTGAGATACTCACTTTGCACTAGCAGTACCTGTCCATCTCAGCACTGTTTTGTTTTGATTTGAAAACGGAAATGAAGAGCTGCACTGCCTTGTGTGGCTTCCTCCCAAGTGCAAAAATCCAGATTTTTGTTCCTATGCCAATGGGATGTATGTACTTTCAGGAAGCAACTGAAAACTTTGGTTACTTCTGCCACCACGTCCTGTGTCTGCAGGACACGCATCATTAATCTGCACGACCTGCAGGTTTAATGTTCATGGTCCTTAGTGTGAACTTTGACTCAGGAAAGGCTTTGCTGTTGGCAGGACTGACTGACAAGATGCGCAGTGATTTCAATATGATGAAAGACTT
Source organism: Mohoua ochrocephala (assembly GCA_013398855.1). Classification (NCBI taxonomy): domain Eukaryota; kingdom Metazoa; phylum Chordata; class Aves; order Passeriformes; family Acanthizidae; genus Mohoua; species Mohoua ochrocephala. The sequence goes on from VZTA01004840.1 coordinate 120,373, forward strand.
GGCCATTCACACACGGCTGCCCCCTGAGCAAAGGCAGCGCGAGATTGGGAGGCTTCTGAGCTACATCCAAAAGTATGGCACTTTAACATCCTCTCTGTTTCTGTCTCGTGAAAAATTTGTATAACAAACTTCTTACGATAAAACTTCTGAAATCTTACTAGTTCCAAAAAAGTCAGCAAGAACAAATTTCTTACGTTTTTAATTCAAATCTTGTTTTTAAACAGAGATGACAATGTTCAGAAGGAACTCCGAAACTGGGGTTTAAGCTTTGATTATAAATCAGTGTCCTTTACAGGAAGAGTTGTACAAGGAGAAAAGATCTTTCAATCAGGAAACATGGTAAATAATAAATCAACTTGTAAAACCTTCTGGGTGTCTCACTGATGAAACAAGTTCTTAAGGAAGGAAATAGTACTTTTTGGTTTATAAGTGAAGGATAAAGAGTGAAAACGTTATACACAAGTCTTTGTCCAAGCAGGAGACTTGCAAACTTCTTCAATTGTTGCCAAGGTCTGGTTAGAAACCCTTGAAGGTACTCCATTACAATAGTGTCGTCCTTGTGACAGTCCTTCTGGCCAGATACACACTCTGGGAGACCAGAGGTGTTTCTAATTAGTTTCCGTTTATTAAAAAGGTACCAAGGCCTTCAGATGGAAAGCCACTCATTATTTCAGTTCAGTAGATAGAACACAGGCAGTGTAGGCTCACTCACGGGTAGGATGCCCAGTATGAGTAATGTAGATTTGAATTAAGTCAGAGCTTGGCTTAAAACATGAGATATTTGCTCTGTACTGGAGATTCTTGTTTGGATGGCTGCTAGATGGACAAGGGCATTTTGCACAGCTACACAGATCGAGATCTTGTATTTGGTAAAGCTTTTTTAATTCTGGCTATTTAAAAGATCTGCTGTCTTCTTTATAATGCTACTTTTCTTTCTCTCAAGCAGTTACCTTATTAAAAAGAAAAATGGATAACAGTAAATACATCAAAAGCTTTGTCTTTATAGCACAGAATCTGTGCAGCAAATAGTAACAACTTAATCAGCTAAAAATCCTAAGTATGTTCGGGTAATTAGGAATGAAGCATTTCAAGAGTATAATTTCCTTGTAGGGCTAGATAAAGCTTATTTTAAATTTCTGATGATAGCAGTAAAGGAACAGATAAATATGGAGTCGCGTGTTCTAGAGAGGAGTGTTACAGCCTGCTCTGGAAGTGTGTCAGGAGTGGCTGTGGGGCAGTGGCTGTGGGGCAGGGACTGTGACTAGCAAGCCTTCTGTGGAGCAGTGGCCGTGGCTGTGGTGTGGGCTGTGGGGCTGTGGCTGTGGTGTAGGTTGTGAGGCAGTGGCTGTGGCTGTTTGGCAGGTGCTGATTTGCTCTCTCTGCCCTGCCTGCAGTTCGATTACAACCCTCAGTTCGCCGACTGGACCAAGGAGACAAGGGGCGTCTCCCTGATCCGCGCCGTGCCCGTGGACAGCTGGCTGCTGATCTACACCCGCCGCAACTACGACGTGGCCAACACCCTCCTGCAGAGCCTCTTCAAGGTCACCCCGTCCATGGGCATCAGGATGAGCAAGCCAAACATGTGAGTGTCTTCAGAAAGCCGATGGAAAAATCATTGCCACGTTAGGCTGTTCAGTGAGGAGAGGGTGAGGTGTGTCACACGACCGACTTCTGTGAGATTTGTAATAAAGCAGAGTTGCTTTCAGTATGCAGATTGTTCAGTTTTCTCTTGTGACTGACTTTTCTTACTCATACTTTATTTCTGAGAGCTTTTCACATGCCAAAACTAAGAAGTATTAGACAGTCATTGAGCAAACCTTTCTCAGGAATATTTTCCTGCTGACTTAGGATGTATTCTGGTTCTGATCTGCTCTCATTGCAAATATCCTCCCTTGAGTACCTGTACTTGCCTTTAACTTTGAATTTCATTGTGTTCGGAAGCCTTAGTTGGAGGTGATTCCTTTTAATCTTCAAAATGTATGAATATTGTATGTTTGTTAATAGCTGTAAATGTGACATTTCATACAGTATTGATGCACAGTGAGCTTTTATGCTTTTGCTGAAGTTTCAATAGCTGTTAGTTGTTTTTTTTCTGTAAGCATTTTCTCTCTTTCTTTTCAGGATTGAAGTAGATGATAGAACAGAAGCTTATTTAAGGGTTTTACAGCAAAGGGTTACCCCTGACACAAACATAGTATGTATTTGAATCTGTAATTTCAAATCCTGTTAATCTCTGTAATTGGTGTTTAGTGGGATTTGCTCTCAGAAGTACAACTCTGGGCTCCTGAGAATCCACTGCGTACCTGCTTGTCCTCCTGTGCAAACCTAAGACTGGCCACGGGTATCCTTCTGGACAAGAGCCTTTGGTTCTGGAGTACAGACACTGACACTTTGCAGTTATTTCTTTCACTGTGAACATTTGAATATTTCTCTTGAGCATAAGTTTTTCCTAAAGAACTCTTAAGTGCTGTATAAATCTGCGAATGCAGCTTCTTACAAAGATTCTTTTTCCTTCAAAGGTAGTTTGTATTTTGTCTAGTTCCCGAAAGGATAAATATGATGCCATCAAGAAATACTTGTGTACAGACTGTCCCATCCCCAGCCAGTGTGTGCTGGCTCGCACTCTGAGTAAACCACAGACTATCATGACAGTAGCAACAAAAATTGCCTTACAGATGAACTGTAAAATGGGTGGAGAACTCTGGAGTGTTGAGATCCCCGTAAGTATTTTCTTATACATGCTAACTAAATGGTAACTCCTCTTCATTAGGCTTTATTTAAAAAGCAAGCCTTTTTTCCCAAGAAATAAAATTGAGTGTTCTTTGTGTAGTTTGTTTTGTGTCTGTGAGAAGAGGCATGAATTCAAATATAACATAGGGAGACATTTAACCCAAGAATTCAGTGCCATGGTTTCCTTCAGTGTCCTGATGCCATACAGTTGTCATGATGGTGTTCCCCTGTAGCACATCCCCGTGCCCTGATCCCTGCCGTGTGATTGCTTTGCAGCTGAAGCAGGTGATGATCGTGGGCATTGACTGTTACCATGACACTGTCTCTGGAAAGCAGTCGATTGCAGGGTTTGTCGCCAGCCTGAACCAAACAGTGACACGGTAAGATCAGAATGCCAAAGGCAAAGAACCCCCAGAACAATAAAAAACAGCCTTTCCTTTGACTGAAAAGTAGCTTCAATGTGGTGTCCATCAGGAAAATTCAAAATTGGTTTGCTGTAAGGGTTAATAAGAAATAGATTGTGAATTTTTTCCACTGCATCCCTTGAAGGAGTGCCCTTGCTCTTTCCCCACATTGCTTGGGAGAGAGGTCAAATGGTGGAGACAGGGCTGGGATGAACAGAGGGCATCAGGGTGACAGGTTCTTTCCCCTTTTGAGTTGATGTGTGGAAAGGTTTTTATTGGTTGAGAGGAATTTTAAGTCATGCTAAGGCACTTTTACCACAGGGGGAATATTCTCACAGAACCCCAACTCTTCCTTGGCTGCGTTGACCCACAACCCCCATGAAGACTAAGTGGTCATGGGCATTTAAAAATAACTTCATTGCAGGAAGCCTGGGAATGCTTTGAAGGTCTCTTTCATGTTGTTCTTCACAGGTGGTTCTCCCGCTGCGTTGTTCAAAGTCGTGGGCAAGAACTTGTGGATGGAATCAAAGCCTGCTTGCAAAGTAAGGGAAGGAGTTCTGCTCTTGTGGAGTCAGATCTAAGAACTGACAATTCAGCTTCCTCCAAACTCCCCTCCCCTGCTGCCCCGAGGGGAGGCGTTACCAACCTGCACTTGGATAACAACAGATTAAACATTCCGTTACAAACACTGCTGAAAACGAGCAGCGTTTTGTGTAAATCTTTCCTTGATCCCCACATTTCTTCGCAAGAATTGAAAACTACTTAGCGGTGCACTTCCAAGAATGCTTTAAGGGAGTGATTTCCAGGAGGGCAGCTCCTGCTGTGAGAGGGGCCAGTGGAGCAGGTGTGTCCTTGGCTCCCGTGTGTTTGTGTGGGTGCCCAGGCACACCAGAGCCCTTCCTGCAGGTGTATTTGTGTAGCATGATGCTCACCCATTTCACGTTACTGAAGGATTGAGGACCCTAGTTTTCCAACTTACTGCTGTTTTTCCAGGAATAAAAATCCATTTTTGTTTTGGAATGAATTGTCATTACAACTATTGGTTTTACTCTCTTTTTTTTTTTTTTTTTTAAGCTGCTCTAAGGAACTGGTCCAAGTGGAATAAGTGTTTGCCCTCTCGTATTTTTGTGTATCGTGATGGTGTTGGAGATGGACAACTCAATACTTTGGTTAATTATGAAGTGCCTCAGTTTCTGGATTGCTTGAAGAGTATTGGTACTGACTACAGGTAAATCTGTTTCTACCAATCCTCCTCTTTATACTGCGAGAGAAATAAACACAGGGATACAAAACAAGGCTGTGGATGAAGACTGTGTTGTCTTTCCATCCTTACTGGTTTTCAGCTGAGCTCAGATAATTGCTTTTCTGATGGCTGTTTACATGATTTCAGATACCTGACTTGTAATATAATAGGGAAATTCTTAGTACATGCTCCACATGACTGCAGTACACATGTATGCACATAGACTCTTTGGGCATTCCTGATGGATGTGATAATTTACTTTTTTCCGACTGGTTGATCATAGCCTGACTGCTACATGTTTGCTAAGTCCATTTTTTTTTCTTTCCATTTCTTAAAGGAGGTTGTCCAGTCAACACATTTTCAGCATTCTGCTTTGAAACTTATCAACTGCAGTGACTTAATCTGCTCTGAAGAATAAAAATATTTCCTTATACTGCAGGCAAGCAGAGCAATTGAAGTGCTCAGTTCTCCTGTTTAGCTTCTGTTAATGGCTTTACTACTGTTAAGGCACAATGTTTTCTAGAGGAAACAATGGGGCAGAGAGTAGAAATCCAATCTGTATTTAGAAGATCCCTTTTTGGTCCATTTTCTACTTCTCAGTAAAGTTAAAGGAAAGTCGGATAGGTGAAAACCAGTACGAGAGTTGCACCTCAACTAAAAATCTGAAGTTATGAACAACGTCTTATTTAATCTGAATGAATAAAGACTTATATGTGAAATTAATGCCCTGCAACTCCAGCAACTCTGCTCCTGAAATACTCTTAGTGCAATTTTCCAGAAGAGTATTGGTTTTTTTCCTTTTCCTTCCTTTTAGTCCAAGACTTACTGTGATTGTAGTGAAGAAACGAGTGGGTGCCAGGTTCTTTGCTGAGGTTGGTGGAGGACTCAAAAACCCTCCCCCTGGGACGGTTGTTGACACGGTGGTTACCAGACCAGAGTGGTGAGTTCCTGCAGAGGTGACACTCACTGCTCTTGCCAGCAGCCTGATCCCAAAGGAAATATATCCAATAGTACATGGACTATGGGATCAAGTGTAAAAATCCACACTTTTGTGGCTCAGGGAGCTGGAGGAGATGAGGATAAGCTAAGTACAGGTGGAGGGTGGTTATCAGGAGGAAAACTGGATAGAACAAATGGTTAAGATTGTTATGGTCTCAAGACCTGTTCCCTATAATGAGATTATTCGTGTTCCTCCAGGCCTCTTGGCCTTTCAGACACAGAGGAAGCTTTTGTGGCCAAGGCCTGGGCATACTTCTGGGGTTTACTCAATGAGCATAAAGTGACTTGAAGAAAATAAGACAAATGCATGGGGACTTGCATTTTTCTAAGACAAGCAGCCCTTCCTGTACCAGACTTGTGGGGTTTGCTTTTCCCCTCACAGGTATGATTTCTTTATTGTGAGCCAGACAGTGAAGAACGGCTGTGTTGCACCGACCCACTACAATGTCATTTATGACACCAGCCAGCTGAAACCTGACCACGTGCAGCGCCTGACCTACAAACTGTGCCACATGTACTACAACTGGTCGGTGAGTGTGCCCCTGGGCAGGGACACTGCCTCTGTGCAGGTGCAGCCTCACCAGGGTGGAGCAGCTGTCCTTACACCACCCCTGCAGCTCCAAAAAAGCCTGCAAGGATGCCCTGGCACCTAGAGCGGTTTGAGGACTGGATGGTTTAGAGTTACCTGATCTCTCTGCAGATTACTTTAATCTTTATTCACACTAGCAAATACTTGTTTCGAGTAGTGTTCCCAAATTCTGTGTCAGAAGCAAAATTGAAATAACTTCTTAACCTTAAATATTTACTCCTTTATGTGGAGGTGGGACTGTGTTGCTGCATTTCCCTTGAGGCCTGTGTTGCACACCCAGCTCAGCACAGGGTCAGCCCGTGCCTGAGGTGCACCTCAGCTCTGTCACTTCAGTAATCATAAATATGGGACATGACCGAGCCCATGTCCCACCTTCTGCAAGGCCCAGCACTGAATGTAAACCTGTGCAAGGAGGGCACTGGAGTTGGGAAGTTGGGAGGTTTTTGTTCTTTGCCTGTGTTGGGTGTGTGTAAAGTTACTTTCACAAATCTGCATAAACAACAGGGAATACTAATTTTACAAACATGCGGGCTTTGGAATTCCAGGGGTCTTTGTTACAGTGATCGCATGCTTATTTAAGTTACTTGAAAATAATTGCCTTTTTTTCTTTGTTCCCATTTCTGCAGGGTATTATCAGAGTACCTGCTCCTTGCCAATATGCTCATAAATTGGCTTTCCTTGTGGGTCAGAGCATCCACCGAGAACCCAACCTGATGCTTTCAGACAGACTGTACTACCTTTGAAGTTGACTTATCAGCCAAACAGAAGAGTGTAGTTCCTCTCCAGGGAATGTAGAATTGTCTGGGCTTTTGGTTTAGTTTTGGTTTTCTGTAAGAGACATGCACAGGATATGTGCAGTTGTGGAAATTATTTTATTTTCATTGTACTGGGGAAAAGCTTGAGATGGCTGATCTGCATTTTGAACAGGTGTCTGCTGGCTAGAAGAACTTTACAAATTTTTATGATCTTGATACCTATTTACTAAAGGTTTTTCTGTGATTCTTCACAAAAGTTTATTAGTTGTTCCTATTTACATTTTGGGGAATCATACACAGAACTACTTCTTGCATGAAAGACAGAGAGTTATGCAGACCAAAATCCAAACTTTTCCAGCTAGCACATTACCCTTCTGATTCTCAAAATGCCTCGATACTGTTGATTCCTTGTTTTTCTTGGCTGTTAAAATGAGGGGCAAATTTTGTGTCCTTAAACTGTTTCATACCTTAAAGGGACACTTGGTTACCAAGGCTTTAAGGCTGCACCGCGATGCTGAGCCTCTGGAAGGGTTTTTAACAGTTGTCATTGTAAGGGATTTGCAAACCAACCAGAAACTGCTGCTGGCTTGAGACTGCCCTCGGAGCAGAGGAGAGTGAGGGGGGATTTTTCAGGCTGGGTGAGCTGAGGATAGAGTGATGTGCTTTTGCTTTGTCTTGTAACTTCATCGTCACTACACCGTGGGAGGAAATGGCTTCAGACAACTGCACGTTCACCTCTGAGAGGAGCTGAACTGCTGGGCTGGTCCTGTTTAACCACATGCCTGTTAAATGAGAAATACAATTTCCATCAAGGAGTATCAGTGCACTGACACGTTTGGGGTTTGTCGTTCCGAGCAATAGGGAGCAGCCCTGGTTTGTTCTTCATGTCTGAGGTTCTCGTTGGTCTCTGTTCTGCAGCCCGGTTTGTGAAACAAAGAGCAGGTGTGGGGATGGAGGTTGATTTCAGATTTTTGCAGCAGCAGAGTCAAACTACTGCACATGGAGAAATTGGGATTAGTGCTGGTTTTCTGAACCACCTCGTTGTGAACCTTGTTGCTTTTCTTCGTGAGATTTAAATAAAGTTGTGGCTGTAACCCTTGCTCCTGTGAGCCTGTTCTGTGTATTTGCTTTTGTACTTCACCCCTGGGCTTTGGGCACAGATGGGACAATTGCTGGAGTAACTTTGCAACCATTTTTTACCTCTGGGAAGCTCCTGCCTTTCTTTGTTCTGCAGTAACCTTGAGCAGCCAGTGGCAGTTCTGCAAAAAGGCTGACACAAGAAGCCAGCAGCTGATAGAGTGGATTTATGAACCATACTGCACTCTACAAAATATCAAATTATTTATTTATATAAAATATAATACACAACGATTGTACACATGCACACACCCACACAGTACTTTACCACAAATGTAGGCCAGTTATTTTCTTTAATTAAATGTTATAATCTAGCACACAGTATTTTACAGTAATTTACATCGTTATCTGAAGACACAATGGGGAAGCTTTGATCATTCATTTATAAACCTTCCATAAATTACAAAAAGAAAGGCAGTCTGAAAAGTATGTATAAACAGTAAAAACAATTTACAAATGGACAAGAATTACAAAATAGTAACAGCCAATGACTGCCATCAGTGTGTAAGATTGGTTTTTGTGATATGCCAATACTGCAGTTGAGATTTGATTAGAGCCTGGTGCAGCCTCGTTACCGGCTGTGGCTGTAACACAGTTTGTCCTTCTACTTTAGACGTATCTGAGCCTGAATCTGACATCAGCAATATGAAAATGCCTTTTAGCCTAGGACTGAACCTCCACAGAAAAAAAACTTGGGGAGTTAAAGGGGTTTTGGTGTGGAGTTTTTTCCCAGTAGCTTAGAACAGTGAACCAGGAGCCCCAAAACTGGAGGTTGGATGGGTGAAACTGGGTGAGCTTCTGAGTGACTTACACTGTGTCTGGTTCCAGTGGGGTGACAATGCTGACAAATCAAGACAAGGTGGTGTGTTTTACTGGGGGGAGCAAGAACTGAAACGTAAGCGTTTAGCACAGCACTTCCAAACTCCCAGGAGCTCATCAGACACCGAATGGAGTCGGGGACAGAGAACTGATCTGAGATCACCGCTGGAGGGACGATGGAGACGGCCGGATACACAGTACATACAAAGTATACGCTGCATATTTATTAGACAGTACAAATCATTGTGCATTAATAAGGCAAAACATCAAGGCTGATTAAACTAGGAGTTTCAAGACCATTTTTGTTAATGTTTAGATACAGTGGGGTGATCTCTCTGGACCAGGAATCAGTGAAGAGAGTTTTCTCCCCCCACTCATGGTTAAAGGAGACTAAAGGCTGAGATTTTTCCAATGGAGTTGCAGGTGTTGAGTTGACTTCAAATAAAACCATGTTCTTCTGGTCTTAATCCCACAACATTTTTTTTTTTATTTTTTAAAAAAGTTTTTGCAACAACAAATCCACTTCCTTTTTTTCTCGCTGTTTTGATTAAGCAATTCACATGATTCTATTGATGTCAGAGTTAAAAATGCAAAGGTCTGGTAAAGTACTGCATAGTCATGAAAGCCCTAGTTTTGACTTAAAAAAAAAAAATAAAAAATACACAGACTGGAAGCTTTACAAGTTGTCCAGGAGCACATGACTCATTTCACTGCACCAAGCTTTTTCAGCAGTTTCTTGCCTTTGGAAAGCAGCCCCTTTTTCTTTTTCGAGGACATATCCCTGCCTCTCCCGGGACTACCAGAGCCCATCATAGGTGACGGAGGTGACCCGGAATGGAGATGAACTGTGGGGGATGGTGCTCTCCGGGATGTACCTGTATTCTCAGGAGGAACCTATTAGGTACATTGTTATCATTTATTCAATGTTTGAAAGCTTCAAAGCCATTTATCAGCAAGAAAGTTGGTAACATCACTTGTCCCATTACCCACTTAAGCAAAAGGGCTGGTTTCTTTCTTCTCTCTGGCTTAAAATACTGCGTGGGCTCATGGAAAATACGCCAATTTGGAGAAAAAATTGATAGAAATAGAAAACCCACCAATGAAGCCCAGTTTTGGTTGTACCCTTTTAAAGGAAAAGTTGGATACAATTGCTTTGCCGTAATTCTGGCCACAAAAGCCACAAAACTGGCTTTGCTTTTTCATTTCAGTACTCTGATAGTACTAAAATGGAGAGGGATACTTTTAGCTATAGATTTAAGAAAAATAAACGTGTTAATCACTACAGATTAGCAATCTATAGAAGCCAAACTCTTTTCAGAAGAAATTACTTAAAATGCTACATGATCACTTACTTTTTAATGTCCTTTAAATGCCTTTTCTTTAAAATTGGCTAGCAAACTTTATGTACAGATTAGAGAAGATGGCACACTGGCTTAAAAAAAAAAAAAAAAGGAAAAAGAAAAAGCTAAAATGAACCTTAATTGCAATCAAAGAAAGCTTAAAGACCCTGAGTGCTCGATGTGTATGCTGCAGCTATGAGGTTGTTAGATGACAGCATTCCTAAATATTTTGAACAGCTATTTTTTTTTTTCAGTCATCAAAAGCACTTGGATGAAAATGCTAAAATTACTTATACTCAGCCTATCCTAACTACAGTGCCCAGCTGGCAAAATGGTTACTATCAATTAAGATGATATTTTCATAGTAAAATCCATGCTGTAGGGAGTCCTGCTAGCTTGTAGTTCAAGTTAAAACATCAGCAATTTACTGGCTCGTTGTGCAACAGTGAGTTAAGCAAAGGGGCTTCAAGCCTACTTTGATTTTAAATCAAGGTCTAATTCTAATGAAAAAAAAAAAAAACCAAAACAAAAACCAAAAACAACTTGGTAAAGCACCCCAACGTACACCTGAAGATACCAGATATTGAGTCTAATGCATTCATTCAGTGAGCTGCATGTTCAGGTCGAGACTTTTATTGCATTGGTAAACCAAACAGTTGCTAATATTGCAAACGAACACTTGCTAGGAAAGGTCCGAGCGAATCGTGCCTTGGGAAGGGGCTTTTTTCAGAAGTGTTGAATAGTTGGTCTTAGGCAAACTGGGGTATAATCGATTGTGGAAAACACATTTTAAGGCAGACAATTTAAGTAGCTATACTTGAGTGTAGTGAGTTTCAAAACCAACTATCCCCTTGTAAACTACCGTCCGTGTCAGCGCACGCGTCTCTGCTGTTTCGGGAAGGGTTGGAGCTGTTGTGCTTTTCTCTTGACACAGGAGCTTGGAATTTTTACATCCCAGCTTGGCTAACAATGCAATATGCAGCTTTGTTTGTAGGGTAGTTAGACATCAAACTCTCCTTTCTATGTAAACATAAACATTGAGCTCGGGAAGAAATATGTTCCAAACGCTGACCTTCGTAAAGCGAGGTCTAATCGACTTCTGGGCATTCCTGTTTTAAAGGATTTGTCTCCCAAGAAAGGAGCCGGCTTGGCTAGGTACAGTAAAGGCGTACAGCCCGTTCTTCTGTGGCCAAGGGTTTTGGAGACATATTTCTTTTCTCTTCCCCCACAATTAAGTTTCAAGACTTGCATTAGATAGCCAGGTAGCTTTAATTGAAATCTCTATTGGTATCTTCAGTTGCTCACTTACGTGAAGGCTACATTGCCTTATTAAGGTGTGAAATGAACACTCTTCTTCTGTTTCCAAGCAGATGAGCAAAGAAATAAAAATATATATAAAATATATAATATATAAAAGTATTGCAGTGATGAAACAAAACCAAAAATGAGATACTCTAAACACGATTAATTCTTTCATAAAAGAGAAGTCTCCGAGCAATTAACTACTGCCAGTTGGAACGGGAAGTCGTGAGGATTGGGAGACGACCGCTGTCAGTCCATCAGCTGCAGTTACAGTTTGTATTTAGAGGAACACTGGTACCAGCTTTTTGTGCACAAGAACTTTTTTAGCAAGAGCAATTTAGAAGCTTTGGGAAATAACTATCACCAGGAAAGAGCTGCTGAAATTCAGATTGTAATGGAAGGTACTGTAATGACTGCAATCAGACAGTCAATTTAGTTTCTCCATTTACAAATGTAACGAGCTAGCGAAGGCTAAAGTCATTTTTCCTCACGTTTTACTTTATATACTTGAAAGATAATTTTAAATGGGCAAATGAATTTAAAAGTAATGTTAAAAGTAATGTCTAAATTATATATGAGACAGAATGAAATGGAAAATGAAAATTTAAGTGTTTCTTAGTCGGCTGCTTACCCTTTTTGCTTTCGATCGCATCGGAGTGTCATGGACGTAGCGCGAGGGTGCGTCGGAGAGAAAGACTTCAACATCATCAGGCACTTCTTCAAGGAAGTTGGAAGGAACCAGCCCCTTTTGTCCGTTAAGTTCACCCTGCGAGCAGATGGGAGTTCCAGTGAATGTTTAATTCAATCACTCTAGGTTCCCAGGGAGGTGGGGAAATATTTTTGCCCATTTCAAAGCTGGCAGGAAGAGGAAATTCCCCTCTAAGGTCTCTGGGGACTCTGAGAGCTCCCACATGCCCACAGGGCCTGCCCCTCCCCGGGCTGCTGTGGGGTAACTGGTGCTGGTGAAGCTTGGAGCAGTTTGGGGTGACCAAGCAGAAGCCAACTCACGTAGTAAAATCCATCTTCATCAATCTCACCAAAGACGGTGATGATGTCCCCAGTGCAGAATGTCAGCTCGGCCTGCGGGGAAGGAGCGGGGACAGGCAGGCATCAGGCAAAGATCAACCTTTTCTTTATCCATAGTAAATCCATTCAGATTTCCCCCCACTCCTTCCTGTTTAGACATTGGTGAAATCAAATTGATCTTCGAGAGCCAAACCCTTTTTTTTTCCTTGGGGTTTTTCCTCAGCTGCAAGTGGGGACATGGAAGGCAAACCCATAACGGAGATGGAGCTGATGCTCAGCTGGTTTTAAAGGAGGGTGTGGCTAAAGCTCAGCTGTTTAAGATACCCTCACATTATTATAAAAACAAATTACAGACAAGACATAAAGTCACAGAAGGCTCAGATGCATTGATTAGGAGAAAAATACAATATACTCTGGGTGCTGCTCCCATGTATCACTCTGGCTGAGGTTGCTGTGAAGGAGGGTGGATTTTCGGACGTTGCAGGGGTTTGAAAGCACGTGGCACTACCAGCTTGGCATGAGCTAAGGCACTTCTCAAAAAGTATCATGTTCTTATGTGCAAACGCCCAGAGGAAATTGGAAAACAAAAATTCCCTTCTATTTCTAGCTGTGCTTTTTTCCTTCCAGCCTTTTGTTACACTCACAGGTACACACACACGTTGCATACCAAATAACTCCATCCACGGCCACAGCTGACATTAGGAAGCATTGGGCCATACTGTGTAAAACCTGCAGAGGATATTCCCTGATTTTCTTTGAGCAAGACCCATAAATCTCCTGGTACAGGAGTCCCAAGCTTGGCACCCCCACGCGCTCACGGCCGCTGGACCAACGCCTGCAGTTCTGGGCTCGTTCCCTGCACGTGCCCCCAGCCCCGGCCCCACAGCCCTGCCCCTACCTCCACGTCCACGTTGGGAGAGCTCTCCCTGGGGTCGTAGTCATAGAGTGCCACCATCCTCCTGGTGGTCACCGGCTGCTGCCTGCCGCTCCGCCGGCTCCGCTCTGCGAGGCAAGGAAAGCGATCAGAGTTATTTCGGAAGTAAAATCCTGGTGCAGCTGCTCCTCACGGGCTTCTCACGGCAGGGCAGGGGCAACACGGGCACTTCTTGAGATCAGGGATAGAAAGTCACAGCTGACTGGACCCATTAACACAGGTAAAGGACAAGGGGCCACGCTCGGTGCACAAACAACAACCAACAGTGGTGTGGCTGTCTTTGTTCTCAGGCCCTGAATCCTCTGCACAGTGTGCTCAGCAGACTCTGGAGCTCAGGGATGGTGTTCTGTGCCCAGAAATCTTTCAGGGGAGAAAACCCACTTTAAATTTTTTAATCAGAAAAGGAAGTAGTAAGTGGAGTGGTGAAGCTGCAAATCCCCATGGGCAGCAAACGGTACCACCAGGATTAAATATCAGCTGTGCAAAGCCATCCAGGCACTGACACAGGAGGTATCCCCTGGGACAGTAAATGACTGCAAAATTCAGATGCATCTGCATAGAAACAAGAGGTAGAGTGGATGCAGCCAAGGTAGGAGCACCCAAAGTCTGAAGTGAAGGGTCTGTGTTTTCTCTTACCGATTTTCTCGATTGGTGTGTTCAAAGGAAGGAAACCTTGTTTAAGAAGCTGATCCATCATCTCTTCATCATCTGCTTGTATCTCAGAGACCATGTTACACGGGATAAGGCCAATTCTTGTACAGGTTTCTCCACGGTAAAACCCATCAGCATCTTTGTCCCCATAAACCTGATATCCACAGAGTGATAACATTGGCCAGAAGGTTTTAGCATTTAGGAAATTCAGTGCAGGCTAAAGGGTTACTAAAGCACAGATGATGACTGCAGTTTAGATGTGGAATTAAGTTGGTTTTGGACCACTCTGACTTAGGTTATAAAGCTGGAATTGTTGCATTTATTTGAATTGTGACTTTGGATACATAAGCACAATTTGGGCTTTTTTTTTGTTAGCAATGAAAGGCACAAAAAGTGCATTAAAAGTCATCAGTTTCTCCCTGTGCTGAGCCAGGTGTATACTTGATGTTTATGGAATTATTATGGCACTATATTCAAAATGAAACATTTGCAAAATTGTGCCAAAGTGTTATTATTTTGATTCAAACAACTTTTATATGATCAAAAATGCTTATCTCATACATAACGTACTTGATGTATGTCCTGAAGCTCTGCTACTGTCTTTGGATTTAATTTAAAACCATGATTTAAAGTATAAAAAAAAAATACCTGAATGAAATGCACATTCTTGCAGAGGAAAAGAAGCTCTTAAACAAAAAGTTCCTTTTTTTTTGCCATAAACCACGTATCATGTGAGGTAAGCAAAATATTGAACACAGTATTTAACAGCACAGAGACTGTGAGTGAGGCACAGACATTTGTGTTAGGGCCCAGCCCGACACAGAGGAAGGCAGTCAGTATTTTAATAGTTTAAATTACAATTTAATCTCTGGAATGGGTAATGTTCCAATGAGCCAATTTTTTTTTCAGGTTCTGTTCCAGATCACGCTGAAACCTCAGTTCCTGGGACTGCCAGCAGCTGCTCCTGCTGCCTCTCTCTGTTCTGCCCATCCTGTGCCACAGCAGATTCCAGGCTGCAGGAGGAAACACTGCTGCTGCTGCTGACCCCACAGGAATATCTGCTGGCTGTTCCAGCCCACATCAGCACACGGAGGGGATTTGCCTTGCAGCTGCACGGGCAGAGGATGGGCGAGCTGGGCTGAGGGGCGGCTGCAAACACGGACAGAGCCCAACGCTGTCCCCAGCCCGGGCACAGCCCAGCTCCCTGAGCCTTGCTGAGAGGCAGCTGGGGGTGTTTTACACCACACAGTCAGAAAAGGAGCAGGAACACCTGAATTAATGTGGAGTGTGCAGTATCTAGGAGGGTTCAGCACGAGAAAATGCAGCAGCTGAGCTTTGTACAACACCCAGCACTTCTGGGGCTCCTTTGCAGCAAAGATCCTCCCTGAAGCAGATTTTCCTGCAGGGCTTGTGGCAGTGGACACAGGGAGCTTCAGAGTCACAATTCTGGGCTTAACATAAATCTTTAATTAAGTCTGGTCCTAACTAGCTACAGCAGCTTGGAGGTTTTTGCCCATTTTGTGATTATTTTTCAGCCATTAGCACTGGATACCGAGTTCCAGGTCCAGTGAGATCTCCAGCCTGACCCTCTGAAGGAAAAACCCCTTGGATTCTGATCACCCAGGCTGCTTTCTCCCAGGGTACAAAGGAGACCCTGTTTGTAAAATTGCCACTTGTTCCCTTTGTTTTCAGACCTCACCTTAATGATCTGTCCTTCTTTAAAGGGCAGCTCCTCTTCCGCAGCATCGGGGTTTGGGGACATGGTCAGCGGGTCGTAGTCAAAGAGTGCAACAAATATTCGAGGAGAAATATCTTCTGTGCCAGGATCTGTTTCAGATTCTTCATAAATATCTGGAGAAAGATGGTCATGACCACCGTAGCCATCTGTGAAAGCAAATTCAGAAAAGAACAACTCAGTAATACGAGTTGGCCTCATCGTCCAGCCATCCCAGTTAATATCTAAAACGTGTTTGGCATTCCAGTGACAAAAACCCCAAACCTCACTGCACGTCCTATAAAGCTTGGTGGGGTTTTTTTCAGAAAATTATCAGAAATTATCAGTTGCTATTAAACTCCTAAACAGCAAAGTCATCGCTTAGTGCTTTCTGCCCCAACTTTGTTGACAGAAAGCGAGCTCTGATAAGTTCAATCCGTTCCTTTATTTTTTAATTAAAATGAAAATTAAAAGGAAACCCAAAGGATTCATTGAAACAAGCTTGTCTACTGTCTCACTATTAAAAAAAATTCCCATGTTTTAACAGATAACAGAAAAGAAAGAACTTTGATACAAAACTTGCTTTAAGTAGTCCAAACACAAACCAGAAATGTTTCCCCCTGTGAAATAAAGGCTGCTTTCAGAGGAGAAGAAAGAGGACACGAGAATCTCACATTCGTCACACCACCATCCCAAAGCTGCTCGGTTCAGCAGCAGTGACCTGGCAGGAGAAGCACGAGAGCCTCCCTGGAGCTGGTTCTCCTCCCCAGCGTTCTCAGATCAGTGCAATTCCACCGACACCTGAGAAGTTTATCCCGGTTTAGGGCAGGATGTGGGACGAGGAGCAGCCTCTGCCCGGCCCTGCCACACTGCAGAGCCCAGGCAAGCTCTGTGCACTGCAGCTCTGGGTGTTCCTGATCCCCATTTCAGCATCAGCTACGGGCTATAAAGAACTGTGCCCACAGGGGGGATTGTGCTTTTCATTTACAGCACAGGCATTTTAGTGTGAGTCTGTGAACAGGGAGAAATTGTTTAAAAATAAAAGCATTCCTTAATGGCCAGTCTATTTCCTTCTGATAATCCCCATTTCTTGCATCTCTTATTCACACACGAGTCAGCGAGAATCGCCTGACACTGCTTCCTTCTCCTCGTGATGATGCCTACAGGATCCACAACCTGAAGTGCAGGTGAGGGACAGGAACCAGACCAACTTTACATCTTCATGGAGTGAATTTCCATGAATAGCTCACAAAACTCCTTCTGCATTTGCTTTCTGTGTGCTCCCTGATTTTCAGTGTGGATGTTTCTCATCTGCAGTTTGCAGTGCAAGTCTGAACAGACACATATTTGTCCATAGTGTCTTGATTGCTGACTCCTGCCCCTGTGAAGCCCCAGCACACTCATTTCGGCGGAGCTGTTTTCAGCCCATTTCACCCCACTGAAACTCTGGGTAGCCTGGCTCCAGACAAGTGTCTGTTGGTCCATTTTTAAGGATTCCCTTCCCAACTCTGAGGCTGCAAAGAACAGAAATGCACCAATCTGTCCAACTAACCAATGGAAGGGACCAACACTGGCCGAGACCTTTGTGGCACTGAACTGCCGTGGGAGGACCTTCGCCCTGCGTGCTCCACCCTTTCAGGCCGTCCTGCAGAGGCTGGGTTACCTAAGAGCTAAACAAAAAAACAAACAACAACAGAAAAAACAGGTTTGTAAGTTCCGTGCACGGCAGCATCGTGGTTACACGGCCGGACATTAATCAGGTCAGTCACATTTGGAAGCACAAGCTCTAAAGGCAACTAAACTTAGCTTTTAACTGAAAGGTTAGCTGAAAAGTGAGCACTGTTGCCTGGCAAACCTGCAAAAGAAAAAAAATGGTTCCCTGATTCATGGCAGAGTTTTGTAACCAGCAGTCACACATCAGAACAAAAAGAAAAGAAAAGAATAATTTTTGCAATATTCTTTTGCCTTTGTTGTTGCTGCTAAGGTGACGCTTTAGTGTCCTGAAGAGTGGCACGGGCAGCCCGGGAGCTGTGGAGCTGGGGCTGCCCTGCCGAGGCAAACCTCGCTGTGTCCAGCTACGGAGATCCAGCTACGGCAGCTCCTCGTGTCTCTGAGCACTCAGTTGTGGGACGGCCCTCGATGCCAAAGCCTTTTACAGGTGAGTGAAAGGCGCAGACAGGGATGCAGACACTCCATCTCACGGCACGGCTGGCTCTGCTCACTACGCTGGCACGAACTGTGCTATTTAGGCAACTAAAAGTGTGTTTTAGTGCTCTCCAGAGTTTATCGTGCAGCCATTGACATTAACACAGCTTGGTCACCAATTCTGGTGGGAGGAATTTGTAGGGATCATTTCGGCCTGAACTGGGAGGCTCGAAGAGCAGCAGCTGATCTCTGCTCTACGTGAAATGCATCAGAATGGAGTTCCCACTCTGGGCTGTTGCAGACTGAGGGTAGAGAACTCGCTCTGGTCTTTGGGGAGCCTATGGATGCATCCCGCACACCTGGAGGCTCCTCTAGACATTACTGGGCAGAAATGCAAACAGGCAAGATCGGGCAGAGCATCCTTGGAAGATGTGGAATGGCCCTGGCCTCTCCCTTTGGAAGCAGCTCTGTGCCTGCATTCTCCTGCAGAGATGCAGTCTGCAACTTCAAAGGCAAGAAGAGATGGTCTAAAAAGGACGGCAAAGTAGTGACAGTGCAGAGATAAGGCAGAAAATGAAAATATGATGAAGCTGTGACTCCATAAATCTGGGTCACTGTCACACTGGGGGAGAATCTTGATTCTTGTCTTGAGATGTTCCATGATAAAGAGCATATCCTGAAAATTCTGGGAATGAGATGAATAAAAAACAACACGATGAAATGAACTCCTTGACAATAATTAAAAAGAAAAAAAATTAAAAAAACACCGATGAAACATTTGTCCAGTTAAAAATGCAGCTTTTTTTTTTTTTTTTAAAAGCAACATTCAGATGGGCAAAATAAAGAAAAGCAATCTTTTGGAAAAATTATAGTTCAGCTAACCCTTAATTAAAATTTAGATTCAGTTGTCCTTTAATAAAAGCAGCCATTATTGTAATTTGTTCTGTGGGAAAATCATTGCAAAGCAAATTAATCTGATTTCAGCATGACACAAAAGAGGACCATAAACGGAAACGCAGAGTAATAAACAAAAATGAATGGGGAAGAAAAAAAAAAAAAGGGGAAAATGCAGCAGATGGGTCCAAAGGATGGACTTTAAAAATCAATTTGGAAAAAAAAAAAAAAAGAAAAAAGAACAACAAAAAAATAAAGAACAAAAACTAAAGAGAATAAAGAAAACAGACTGATTTGGCAAGCAGATGTTAGAAGGAAGATATTTCACACACCAGAGAGTCTTCTGCATCTCTGTGGGATGGCTTTGCAAGGACAGCAGCTGCCCTAGAGTCAGCTGGTCTAAAGTCGGTCTTCCAGCCTCCCTGAACGTCTTCGTTGGACAAGCGCTCGGTTCTGTGGCCTTTCTGAGCCTCGCACCTCCTCTCGTAGCCGGCCTTGGCCTGGTCGCTCCTGGGCTCCGCAAAGGACGGCCCCAGCTCCCCGAAATCCTCCTCGATGCTGCTCTGGCGGGTCAGGGTTTTCCTGCGGGCCAGCAGCGGCCGCGGGCCCCGGCGGCAGGCGCAGGGCGCGGGCTGCGCGCAGCAGGTGCAGGCGTCGCACGCGTGCCTGAGGCCGAAGCGCGCCTCCTCCTCCTCGCTGCCGCAGTCCAGCCCGCTGTCCGGGCTGCGCGACAGCGAGCGGCTGGGCCTGCAGCCTCTGTCGTCCGCGGAGAACTCCTCCGGGCCCGGCATCCTGTGCTTGGCCGGGTACCACGGGCTGTGCTGCGGCTCTTGATTGTAGGGCCTGGGCGCTCTGGAGCCTCTAGCTATCCTGGGGTTCTTTTTATAGGGCATACCTAAACCCTGCTTGTACAGCAGTTCAGAGTAGTCACCGTCCTCTTCAGCTACTTCTGGGATACTGAAAAGCCTTTTACTGTGGTGTATCTGCTGTGAAAAGTCAGGCTGTTCCAAAAAAGTGGCTTCTGTGGTCTTATTCTTATCGTACTCCTTAAGATTATGTAATGTTAAAAACCAGACAGGGAACAAATAGCGTGTGACCAAAATAAAATGGGAGGGAAAAGGGAGAAGAAAAGAAAAATAAAGACAGAATTAGTTTTAGAGCAATGGCAAACATAAGACATGCAGCTTATATAGTGAAAAGGATGTCATGCTTTGAATGAGAATCTGTGAAAAATAAAGACGTGATTAAGAAGTTGCTGGATGTCAGATACGACGTGAGAGGTCAGTACAGACAACTGGGTGATGCTCTTAACGAGAATAACCTCATGCATTTGAAACAGAGTGATGGGAGCTGCATACAGGTTCCAGCATGGCGAATGAGAATGGCATCAAAACTTGTTCCTTGCCCATGCCAAACTGCCACTGAATTGTCTTTGTAACCAGAACTCATATCTGAGAACGGCAGCTCTGCCCTAGCAAGCTTTCTTGCTTTGCATCTCCTGAAGCATCCTCTATAGGCAGCAGGTATCTTCAGTCTCCTGCCAGAGGAGAGCTGTTCCACAGACACCAGTAAAGGAGTTCTGGTTTCCTTTCTGAAATTCTAAAAAACCTGCACCATTTTCAAAGCTTGGCTTCCACAGAGAGACCCCTGGGACTCAGGCTGCTCTCTGATGTCCCTTGGTCTGCACTGCCATCAAATCTCTCATCATAATCTCGTACCTGCTTCACAAAACCAACTTTTGAAAATCAGCCTGTTAGCAGAAGTCTCTGTTTATACCAGAAGCAGGTAAAAACTATCCCAGCCTGGGTAAAATAAGCATTCTGGACATGCCAGATACATTTTGCACTTTTCCTATTCCATTTCCACAAAACACAGGCTGGTCTGACAAAGAATCCTGAGGGGGTCTTTGCTGGACTCTGGGAAGAGGGGAGGGAACAAATGCAGGAGGTGCTGGGTCTGACCGACAGGATTTATTGATCCTGCGTCCCAGAGATCATCTCTCCTTGTGCTTAATGCCCAGATCAGGGGATCTCTGAACTCAAGAGCACCCATAAGTAACGCCAGGATCATCTCGGAGATTTCAGCAGTATCTCTCTCTGAGCATTCTAAACTTAGCTGGGGTTTGGATGTTGTCCCCTTTCAGGCACGGGGGGCTTTCTAAGTTACTTTATGACCATTTCACCTGTTTTCCTTTGCTTTTAAAATGTGTATAACACTTGTGAAACTTGAGACAAAGTGCCACAGGAGTGGAAAAAAGATCAGTAAGCATGAACTATCGTGGTTTTGATGGACTACTACATCAAGAGAAGCCTGCAAACCTTAACAGGTCAAAAATTATTTCCTACACCAACTGAGGCTCTGGAACTTTCTCAACATCCACACTGGCTATACTGACTTAAATCCAAGCAGTAAATATAGCATCTGATGCATAAAGAACAAGAACAGTCTCGGGATTATTCTTTTTGCCAGGAGAAGGGGATAGAAGCAGCCTGCAGAAGGATTTCAGCTTCAACCTTTATGTTGGCGCAGTAATGGAAACACTGACAAGTTCTTCTTTTGAAAAAGTGCCTGTCTCATTCCAGACAGCATCAGGATGAAAGGACTGAATTCACAGCACGTGAAAGCAGTCATAAGAACGGCCAGAACTCTTGTATGCATGAGAAAATAGTATTGATTTTAGTTAAATGACAATCTACTGCAAAAAAAAGTTGGCCTGTGGGTTTGTGCTTTCTGAGAAAACACCAAGGTTGGTGTAATTCCTACACACACAAAGAAGCAAACACAATTTACACGTACAAACAATAATATGGGAAATACATCTTCAGTATTGGGCATGTTTAGTATGTTGCACCTCTCTAGTTGTTACACTGAAGCCGTGTTTCATGATCAATATTTCTGTGTTAAAGCATCATTTCTGAAAGGTATTTCCTGCTCTCTCTGGTGATTCCCCAACAATCAGAGCACAAGGAGTTCTGATAAAGCATTGGTCAAACAAAGCTGAAACAACTCCCTTCCTCACAAGAGCACTTTAAAGCCTGTGGAAGGGATGGCACTAGCACTGGGTACACGGACAAATCACTCGGACATGAAAACCTGAAGTTGTTTTGTAAGTTTTTATAAATCTCCTTGCTCAGAAACAACCTATTTTCGGGGCAGCACATGCAGTGTATCTTCAGAGAGACACGGGGAAGGCCCCCAGAGGTAGAACAGAAATCGCAACTGCAGCAATCACACACAGGAAAACAGTAAACTGGTTAAAAGTTCATCTATCAAATAATGAGAAGAATAAAGCAATAAATGCACTAAAGAGGCCCAGTTCTAGGTCTATAGGCAGTGTGAGTTTTAATGGTCTGCAGGACCCGTCACTGACTGACAGAAACGCTTTGGAGGCAGCATCCGAGGCGGAGCCTCCCGGGACTCCCTCGCCCCGCTCACCTTGAGCGCGCTGTGCGAGGTGAGGCTGAGCCGCCGCCGCCCGCCGTCCTCCAGCTGCATCTCCGAGTACAGCTCCTCCTCGTCCTCCTCCAGGATGTCCGACAGGTCCGAGCCCCGGCTGCTCTCCGTGTGGTACTCATCCCCGTGGCAGTAGTGAGGCTGAGGGACAAGGTGAGGGGAAGACCTTTAGTGCCTCTAAAGCCGATAATCCCTGGATAACACCATGAGCATTTCCTGGGCTGGGATGTCACACTGGGGACCACTAATCAGTTACGTCACGAGGCCTGGGCTCTGGTCTAGTGGAGACATGGTCTAGAAGTTGTTTTGCCCATTTATGATGGTAATTCAAGAAATGCAACCTTAATCCCAGGTGATACAAAGAAGGATAACTCCATTCACAGCACCAGATCTAGTCTTGATTAAATTCCCCTTATTAAAGAGGTCCTTCATGCATCAATGGACTTGCTGACCAAATTGCAAAAGCCTTAGGATAATTCACGTATCATCTGTTCTTCACAGCTGTTTGTTACATCACATTATAATTTAAAAGTGATCAGCGTTTCATTCTTGCAGGATATTACCACCACGGTATGCCACAGCTAGATGGTGGCGTTTGGAGCTTTAATTCTCTTAAACATTGTAGGAACACACTGGCTAAATTCAGTTTCCAGTGCCTGGGCCTGTGGGAAGGGAGGATGCTCAGCAGATCCCTGGTGCCAAGCACTCAGTTCCCGTCTGGCCCCAGCAACAGGAGCCTCCCCCTGCCCACGCCTCAGCCTCTTGTCACCAGCACAGCCACAACGCTCAGGAGGGGACCTGGACACAGCTCAGCTGCATAAAATACTTGTTTCCTGCTGAACACTTGATAAAATAACCGAGCCAGGCTACTTACCTGCTTCCCAAGCTCTGACCCCTTCAGGAAATCGTCGACTGAAGCTCCCCTCCGCTTGACCTTGGGGGAATCGTAACCGTCCTCCTCCTCGTCGGAGTACTGGGCCACGCTGCTCCTCTCGCTGAACACGCTCCTCCTCTCCATCTAACAGAGCAACAAAGCCAGAGAACCGTGAGGCAGCTTGTTCCTGCCCCCAGAGACAGAAATGGCGAATATGGAGACTCCAGCTCACCACATTTAAGTGCACACGTGGTTTAAGGCACTGTCAGTTTTCCCTGGCTGGAACCTTTAGGGAGTTTTTCAAGAATGTTTTGCTTGTTTTATTGCCCCTGCTCCTAAACAATTACCTGATTCTGTGTGATCATCAGCTCAGCTGCCAGCCCTCCTCCCTGCACCACTCACCGACACTCTCGGTATCCCACAGTCAGAGGCTGCCAACAAAGACTTTTCCCCTTGGCAGAGTGAGCGGATGACCGAGCCACGACGGCATTTCTGACCTCAATACAGAAAAAGCCACAGAATGAGGCTTTGGGCTCTTGCTCTGCTCTGAGGCACCTCTCAGCCTCAGCCATTCCTGCTGCTTGCCCTGGTGGCAGTGCCCATCAGCCACCCAACGGGGGCACGAGGGCAGGAGCAGGCACACAGCTTCTTCTGCAGCCCTTAAGTGAAGAATTTATACCACGGGGGACTAAACATGACAACTATCACTGGCAGAATTTGATTTAATTCAGAATTAATTAATCTATAAACTTCTGTCCAGATTCCTGAATTAAACATTTCAAGCATCACTTAAACTAATGCAATCAAACGTGGTTCAGAGCACATGTTATGTCAGCAATTTTCCAAACCAGAGGAAGTATTTCTGTTCTCTTTTTCCCTGTATGGTTCTTAAATCAACTTTCACCTCACAGGGCCAAAGAAACCAATTGCCTTTTCTCCCTCTATGACATCCCAGTCCTCTTTATTTATAAACAAAAGGAAGATACATACACATGCACACATATGTATTTATCAGATCTTATTGATCCAGAGTAACTCAGGTTATTCTCAAAAGCTGGCTCAATTTACCCACTGGATCAAATGCATCCCAAAACAGGGACAGTCAATAAGTTGGGGCTGTTAAGACATGTGTGAACTGCCAAAATTAATGGAGTTATTTTGGAGATACAATGGGAGACCAAAAACTGGGCATAACCGATGACTGCCAGGTGAAGGACCAAGAAAATACATGGAATGAGTGACACCTCAGCTTGCACGAAGTAACAGACAGTCGTGAGCAGCTCGTGATGAGAGAGGAACTGCCCAGGGCACTGGGAGTGTTTGAATATTGTGCATTCGTGTGGAAAACCCACAGCACGTTGTGAGGACGCAGCATCAGCTGTGCTGACCCCAGAGCCCCGAACGGGGGGTTTAAATTCACTGGCACAGATCTGAGCCAGTGCAGCAGCCACGGGACACAGGGGTGTCCAAACCAGGGGTGTCCCCAGGCAGTGCCAGGGCTGGCAGCTCCAGGAGGGGCTGCAATGAAAAGCAGTTGCAAACGTCTGGGAAAATGTAACACTGAGGAGGGAAAATATGTAAAATTCCCTGTGGATCCACGACAGCAGACACAGGAGGGCTTTACAAGCCCAGAATTTTAGCACACTGCTTCATCTCAGACTATGGATCTTCAGAGTTTGGGAATGATTACCCGCCCCTTAAAGCACACGATGAAAAAATCTTTGGTGGGAAGTGCCACAAGGAACAAACCAGCCCAAAAAAGCCGTAAGAAGAAGTTTGCCTTTACCCTGTTGCTCTCTGCCACTCTTTGTGCAGCTTCTCTCGCCATGGCTTTTGCGACGGTGTTGGGGATGGGAGTGCCTTGAGGCTGGGGGAGGATTCTGTTGGGGGACGGAGACCTCCTCCCCTGGTGTGGGCCGTGGAAATTGGGTGGCTCCAGCATGTGTCCGTGGACAGGGGACACCGAACGAGTCTGCTCCCACGACTCATCCCTTTTTAAATGTGGGCCTAAATGTTCTTCTTTGGTTTCTGGGGCTCCGGCACTTGCTAATGGCTTAGATTTGGGAGCAGTTCTGGGGTGGGGGGTTGGAGGCACCAGGAGGTCAGATGGAATGGCAGCAACAGAGGAGTCCACCGATTCCCCTTGTGCAGAGAGCGTTCGGACGGTCACCTCCCTCGCTTCCAGGCTCCGCAATCTCAGCAGCTCCACCAGCGTGCTCTCTGCTGCTGGGAAGATCACCTCTGCCACCTGAGAGCACAAACAAGCCTCTGTGAGCATGAAATCATCTGCTGCCCTCCCCTCAGCCCCGCTGCACTGCAGCCTTCAAAGGCTTTACAGGGCGAGCTGCTGCCAGCACAGAGGGGCTGCAGGAGCCCCCGGCTCTCCCCACCACTCACACGGGCTGGCTTTAATCCTCCCAACCCCTCCGGCCCAAAGGGCTTCGAGGAAGGGAGCGAGCTACGCCCAAGGAGAGAGCAGGGTCTGCTGACAGCCCCTGCACCCCCTGGGGGCTGTCACAGCTTTACCTGCCAGCCAGAACGTCCCCAAAGCACCAAGGGAACTCACCCGCTGCCCTTTGGCATAGACGCCGTAACCTGTGACACTGGCGCCGTGGGACGTCCCCGTCGCCGTCAGAGCCGGGGGCTTCCAGGACACCTGGACGGTCCCTGGCGTGGACCCGGCCCGGACAGCAACGTCTTGAGGTGGAGCTGGAGGACCTAAGGGAGATGGGACTGGTCACTCTCGAGCCTCAGACCAGAAGCGCAGTGAACTAAGGTGCAACGTGGGCTGCGAGCTGGAACTCCAACATTTTCCAGCAGCTGATTAAAGGACAACTGGTCTCACAGGCTTTTCTCTGCACTGAATCAAAAAATACACCCGCTAACCTCTTAAGGCATTAACAGTATGTCAGTGTAATAGCACACCAAATACCTCCTTAATTAAAAGGCATTACCCTGCTATAAATAGCTCTGCTTTGGCCAGAAAGCCCAAGTAAAAATATCACAGAGATTACCAGTTCATACATTTTTCAAGCATCCTGTTGTTTTAATTTAACCATCAAGCCCTGAGCAGAGTCTCCTGCTGAAGCGTGTCAGAAGCAGGGCCCAGCTGCAGCAGAACACAGACCTTGGCTGCTCTGAGATTGCTTTTCCCTGCGAACTAAACACAACCAACTCCTCTTCTTCTACCAAAAAGGCTGCAAATACTTCAGCTGCGTGCATGATGCATGTGCAAATATCACACGGTGTCACTGGCAAACTGCCAGCGCATTTCACTGGGTTGCTCTCACTGGATTTCATCCTCTGGTGGACATGGAAATAAAATCATGGTCGTGTTCAGGACAGCGCAGGCACAACAGGAAATTTTTGCTGATACCACCCCTGCATCTATAAAATATTTTTACCTTGCAAGTTGGGAGTATGCAAATTGACCTGATACTATTCTTGGCCAAGAGAGATTTTGGTTCAGGATTGAATTTCAGCTTTCCTGATCATCCCATTTTATTGACAGCCAGCATTCCCAATCCAGCAAGGCTGCTCAGCTTACAAGAGAGAATGCATCTGATCTAACCCAGCATCTTGCCAATGACAAGGACATTAATCTGCTCCTGCAGGAGGAGTCACCTTCCTTTCATTCTCCCAAAACCAAACAATCCCCAGGGAGTCTGCCTCGACCTTCACAGGCTGTAGCAGAGATAGGTTTAATAAACTGCAGCGCCTGAGGCTCAGCATGGTTTCTATTTCCTCCCATCATTAAGTGGGAAATTATTCCTGATGATTTTTGATGGTCTTGGTCATCAACATAAATGTTTGTTTTGGAATTCTGCTACACTTCGCTCCACATGGGTTTTTTTTACATAAATTAGCTCCAAAAACTGAAGCAGCCCCATTGGTCCTGATCCTGTATTTACTTCTATTTTTAGATCTGAGTGCCCACGAGAGAACTGCTTCTGTTTTAATGTAAGCAATCCCATTGCTTTGATGAATCAGGATGAGGAGTTCAATTGCATGGCACACTGTGATGGTAACTCCCATCACTCACTCCAGATCCATCCTTTCCCTTTGTTCCAGCGCCTCCTGAAATGCAGGCATCAGCCTCTCATCACTGCCACCGCTGCTATTTTGTTTGGTTCCACAGCAGTGAGAAGCTGACTCGTTTCTGTGAAAGTGCTCTCAGTGAAATGAAGCAGTGGGGAAGATTCTGGGATCTCTGGGTCTAAAAGCTGAGGCTCCACTGGGCTTCAGCTCCTCAGCAGGGAAGAGCTCATGCCTTGCTTAGCAGCCTTCACAGCTAGAGGGAGATGCAGCATGGTAAGTGTTTGGCCTGGAAAAAAACCCTCACTCAAAAGGCCTTTCCTAAATAGCAAAGTTGAAATCAGTTCAAGCCACCATCCAGGCAGTGCCTCCCAACTCCCCCAGGACACATCCCCGGTCTGAAATGCCCTCCTCCCTGCAGATCCCACAACAGCTCTGCCGCTCATCCCACTGCAACGAGTCCAGGCTGAGGAGTCAATGTGTGAGCTGAGGCCATTTTCACTGAAACTATAAATCATTAGCACCAAGACAGGAGACAGAGCAGCTCACCTGCCCCTGTACTGAACCAGCACTGCTGTCCTGCATCTCCTCTCACAGAAACCACCCAGGCCGAGGAGGAGAGCAGAACAAATTCCTGCCCCTCTGCTGGAATCAAACCCCAGCTCAGGACACGCTGCTGACGTGTCCCTTGCCAGGGGCCACTCGTACCGAGTGTCCCTTCAGGGGCACCCAGGGATCCGAAACACTGAGTAGGTGAGGGGGCTCCTACTCGTCCGTGGTTAGATGACCCTGGGTAGGTGAAGCTACGAGGAAAGATACTCAGATTTTTTCAGTTGCTGCCATACACCTCCAAAATCATGAGATTATCCTTTAAATTCACGACACTATTTCTGCTCCAGCTTTCAACGTTACTTCAACCTTCTTAAAAAAATGGGAAATGACTGACAACACTTACCAACACTCCTAATGTAAAAGCCAGGTGGGAAAAAACCTCAGACTTTCCAAAGCACAACGAATCTGTTGACTTTACAAAGTCAAATTGTACAATGTGATTACAACTTCACAACCAAAATGCACTTACATGCCCTAAACACTGTGAAGGTTAAATTACTTTATCTAGTATTTTCAGAGAAATGGAACTGAAGAGTTTTGGGGTGGGGAGGAAAATACCAAACCTGCTGGCAATGTAGAAAATTCCACAAAGGCTTCCTTTTTTTCTCGTTGTTCCAAGGGAAGCTGCCAGGGCATCTGATGGGGCTTTGCCATGACCTTCACCTTGTAGGCCATGTTGGGCTTCAAATTAAAAAAATGGTACTTGTAGCTAGCAGCCTTGACAATGTCAAACTCCTCCTCGTTAAGGAAGATGACATGACTGTAATTACTGTTTGTAGGGAGCCAGGACAGCTCAGCAGAAATCTGGGTTATGTTGTCCACTCTCAGGTTGGAGGGGGCCACGATGACGTCCTTGCCCACTAACAACGTGCACTGCAGCTCGTCGGAGTTGCCCTTGTTGGTGATGCTCTGGATGGAAATCCGGTAGGTGCAGGTGGAGATGTTGAGCTTCTCGATGAGGGCTTTCGTTCTGCTCCCCAAGGCGATGTTCATCCGGATTTCCTTGTCCACCAGGACGTTGTAGCTGCTGACGGTTCCCCAGCCGGGGGGCACTACCGGTGGCTCCCAGCCCACAATAACACTTTTGGCTAGTTGTTTAATAAGGGTGATTTTTCTAGGATAAGGCACAATGTCTTCTCCAATCTCGTCAATGTTCACATCCAGAGTCCCTGCGCCGTTGCTGATCACGCTGGAGTCTATGTGACTCGGGGGACTTATCTCCAAGAGATCTCCATCCAAGGGAGGACCCGAGCGGTTGATAAAATTCTGATCCTGCTCGCTGCTGAGTGTGCTTGATAACCGGGTCTCGTTGTCTTGAACAAAATCCACAAAGTTTGAAGGGACTAGTCCTCTTTGTCCATCCAGAAGTTCTCCTGGCGAGGAAGAGCAGTGCCATTAAAATCCCTGAAGGAAAATACCTTTTCCATGTCGGCGCCTCGAGAGCGGACAAGGTGAGGGGCGAGGGATGAGTGAAAACACATAAACAACATCCTGGGTTTGAGAACATAAAGGCTTATTAAGGGAAATACCAGAACTGCCAGTAAGCTTTTTTGTCAACTTAAATCTTGCCAGTAGGAAAAGCAGACGCTATAAAATATCTTATAATTAGCTTTGCCTGCAAGGAGCAGCTTTGCTGGTGCAGAAACTCTTTTAATTAACACCACGGTGATAAAGCTAATTTTAGCAACCGATTTAGGAGCAGACGAAGGGAAAGAATTTGGAGCGCGTTTGACAGACGAACTGATTTCAATCTGCATGAATTAGCATGCATTCACGGATTAAATAAAAAGTACCTTCATAGAAGCCATCCTCGTCCATGTCTCCGTACACATAAAGGTACTTTCCTGCCGTAAGAGGGAGCTCCGCCTCTGGATTTTCATTTGGTCCATCGAAAGGGTTGTAGCTGCGGGGGGACAGGCGGAGTGCTGCTCAGGAAAAGGGCTACAGCTCCAAGGAGGGCAATGTCCCCAGGCTCCCCTTCTGGGACACATCCTGAGAGGGCCTGGGTCAGTTTGTGCCCGTGAGGTCCCACCCTCCACCCTGCTCCCTCACGGGCTCTACCCCTAAACCCCCGTCCTCTCCTCAGAATTTAACTGGACACTTCTCACTTGGGGCTCTCGAAAAACACGGGCCAAAGTTCTCTTTAGCTTTTAGAGTGAATTAAAGCAAACTCAGCTGTGGGGTCTTTTTCAGTCGCTGTACTCAATTTCATGTTCCTTTTACACAAGTTTAATAAACCTCTACAGAGACAAGGTAAAAGAAGACATAAACAGTGAGTTACATCTAAAAGAAGCTGCTGAGAGACAAAAAGTGCTTATGAAGTACTTAAATCCACATCCATCCTGAAGGAAATCGTTAGTCACTGAAATTTTTATCATGACAGTACTTTATGCCTGAAATTTTAATGTGCAAAGCAGTGATGGACTTCAAATCTTTTCTTGCTTGAAAAAGTAATTTATAAGAAGAGATTGAGACACCCTCTCTGAAGCAGGAGGTCCCCACTTAACGTGATTCAGACACTGAGGGACAGAAAGGCAGAGGCCGTGCTCAGCTCCCTCTGGCCACTCAGGCACAGGGACAGGGCACTGTCCTGCAGCCAGTGCACACAGGACAGGGGTCTGATATCCATAACTGCAATTCCATGCAACAATTCAGTGCATGAATGAAGTGAAGCCAAACCCGATGCTGAACACCACACCTGTGTAATATTTCTGTAATGAGATGTTTTACCTATAACGGGCAATGCAAAGATGGACTTTCCCAGAATATCTCTGCTTTGAGGTATTGGAATTCTGATCATTATCCATCTGTAGAGAGGGGGACAAAAAAAGAAAATGTGATTTCAAAAAAAGAAGAATGAACAGCTTTCCTGACAGGAGATACAAATCAGCGAACACACAACATCAAGAAAAAAAAAAATTAAATTCTAACACGGAACACAACTGGTTAATTTTACTCAGAGGGGCAGATTCCAGTGACTGAGTACTTCAAACAAATGCTGAGTTTAGAACTGGTGCAAGTGTCAACTTCCAAACACTTGCAAACAATGAGTATCACGCAAAATATCCCCCCGTGCCAACCCAACCCAACCCAACCCAACC